>OY804258.1:71458477-72058477 GCA_963680825.1 Meiosimyza decipiens | reverse complement strand
GCTCTTTTTTAACAGAACCTTTCAACAAGTGAAAAAATATGAAGTGCTGAAAAATATTGCGTAAATACAATTTAGACAGGCAATTTTCTTTCCCCCGCTTGTCAAAAGTGAGTCTCGAGTCTCGCTGCCTACGATTTTGACAGTCTTCAAGTTATAGCCACAAGAAATTTGTCTGGGTGAAAAATGAAACATTTTTTGCGAGGGGAAGTGATCAGATGTTTTTTTACTCTCATTTTTCTCTCTCAACCACCACATTTTTTCCGGATGATACACTTTTTGTGGTACAGCTTTATAAATATTTATCTTTTTTTTCGGATGATACAGACCTTTTATTGTATTTAAAATATTTTCATTCGTGCTGCTGAAGATGGGTTGTCAACATCTTGAAATGCATCGAATTAGTTAAAAAAGTTTAATTTAAAATAAAAATTAATTTTAAATGTATGAACTTAAGATAAGGTGTCCATTCATTTGTAATTTAATTGAAAAGAGTTCACTTTTATAATGATCTCTTGAGATATTAACGAAAAATCAAAATCATTTATGGTATTTATCACAAGAGACAATGGCTCTGACATTTTTTGATCCAAATGCAACTCTAGAACAGAAGCGGGGAAGTCTTTGATCGTCTTCAGTTCAGGGATTCAATTATAAACCTTTTGCACGGTTGAAAGGCCAGAAATTTTACTGCAACAAATTATGAATGATTTTGTACCTGACAGGACAAAACATTTTTTTACAAACTTCGGTCAGAATTTTTGGAGCTCGACCCAACCGAATAGGAATCTGCTTACGAATTCCAAATAGCTCGTGCCGTCTGTCATGAATTACTTATGGTTAATGACGCCGCAGAAACAGGTGTTAAATTCATGAAAGATAATAACAAAGTCCTGACGATCGATGAGGCTGAAAAACAAATACTGCTGCAAATAGTCGAAGCGTATCGGAAAAAATACTCATCATATAAGAAATCAGACCTGAGGTAATGAATGAAATGTGGTAACTTTGTTATTTTTTACCCGTTTTCACTGCGCAGTGAAAAGGAGATTCAATTTAGAAACTGACACAATACTAATTATATTGAAAAATTAGAATTTAATTTGCTTAGTTTGAATTAAAATGAAGTGTTTTTTTTATAAAATTTGGTTTTTAGTTTTTCGACCTATTTTCGGCACTATCTAAACTTATCCGATCCGAATTTTGTGTCAGACATTCTTAGATACAATATAAACTTTTCAAACTCTTAAGAAGAGGATCAAAACAATTTTCGAATTCACCCTGAATTCGCTTAAACACCCTTAATATGTATAAACGTATTTTCATTAAAACTATCGGCAAAAGAATTTACCTCAAATGGCCAGAAAACTAATAAATGCTCAGCTACGATTTTGCGGATTATGTTTTTGGATTCTCCGGACACTAAATAATATTTGATCATTGTTAGATTTGGTTGGTAGTTTTTTCAATCTTGATCTCGCTTGAAGCGAACCGTGACAAGTACTCTCACAACGAGCTGTCGCTTTCCTCTTTCGTTTGTTTTTTTGTGGCTAACTATTTATCTGTACGCGAACGGATCTAAAATAAAGTATCTATGCACTGACTAAACTCTAAAACTCTAAAATTAATCGTTAGGAAATGAAATTAACTGCACAACCCTGAATATGTATGTAAAAAGAAACACCGATTTAACGATTTCATGCAATTATACCAAGAGCAGCCTTGCTCTATTTGTAGACTAAGCATCGAGTGATTCCGTATTTGATGAGGATAAGCTATTTAAAACTAGTTTTGACTTACCGATATATATGTAAACGGTCAGAGAAGGGAATCCAATCTTGTTTTGGTTGTTCTCCATAAATTTGTCCTACCGCTATAAAAATGCCACCTATTCTTCCAAAGCTTTCAGATAATGAAAAACCAGATTTTGTAGGTGAGCGTCTTTCGTCAATGTTTAAAGCTTTAGCCAAGTCCGATAAGCCGTCTCCTATCCGTTGAAACTCTTTTTTACATTGAGTTTGATATCTCTTTGCTGTATCGTTAGCTATGGCTAGTAAGTTTTTTACTGAAATGTCCATTAAGTGAATAAACTGAGAGCAGCTTTCCATTTGCGTGTCGACGAATGAAGGCAAAAGATTTTTTTCTGGTGGTGTTATAGCCCAACAATATGTAACTCCCACATAGAAGTCTCTTTCTGCTTTTCGCTTACCCGATTTCCATATTTTATCATCAGTACATGTAAGGAAGTGATACCATACTTCACATTTTGCCAAAACTGGATGACGACAGACCCAATCTACGAACTCCTGTAGTTGAACTCGACGATGTTCTACAAATTGTTCTTCATATCTTCCAGAAATTTGTTTATCTGGCAACGGTGGAATAGGAATCAGGCAAAACTTTTCAACGAGTCTCTCATGAAGCCAGTCGAAATGCTTGTATCTTCGAAAAACCTGTTATGAAGTTAAAAAATTAGATACCTGTTAAATATTGAAATTTTACTAAAAAATGTCTGAATTAAACCAGTTAAATATTTAAAGAACAACATTTTTCACAAAATAATTGTTTTTACAGAAAAAATAAACATCCAGTATAAATACTTAAAAATAAAATGATTTTTTACTGCACACTAGCTGACCTTGCAGACTATATATGTATCACAAATTGTGATGCATTATTTTCCTTAAGTATCTCAACGTCAACGCCATCAACCTGATCCAAAAAACACTTAAGTATTCTCGAGCACCCCACCATCCCAAGATGTGACCGGGTCCAAAAAAATGTATAAACCTTCTCGAGCACTCAACCAACTTATGGTGCGAATATGGCTACGACACCATTTATGGTTACGAAGATACAGAAATTTCCTAAGATATCTCGAACTGATACAGTAGAACCATTGCGACCGTCGAGTAACTTTAGACATGGGACGCGACGCTCTTTTACAAAAATCGACTGAGACATTTTTGATTTGGCTGAAATTTTATTTACGGGTTCTGTATCAAAAAGAGATACGTGTTCGAGGATTTTTTACATTTTTTTTTTTTCAAAATAGAGATAATTTAAACTTTCAGAATTTCGAGATTTTTGGCATGGAGACTTACTTTCAAAAATTTATAACTGTTAAACGGTTCTGTTAAAACAAGAAAATTAATTTTATTTTCATTTTAAAGATAAGAATTTCATATCGAAAACGTATTTTTTTTAATGGAGAAACTTTTATTACTATTAGAAATAAGTTTATGTAGTACGACACGTCTTATCGGCGCGCGGATTCTATTGCACGCCTCATTTTCTTGCTCCATATCGGAACTCTCTGTCATACGAATTATTGTTCGAAATTCTTAATTTATAACATTTATTAGCCAATACAACTTTTTACATTATTAAACGGAACAATAAATAAATAAATAATATATATATATAGTTACATTGTACAATATGTTCATTTAGTCATATACAGGGTGTTTTTTTTAGAGGTTTGTTTTTCGAATAGAGATAAAACTGGCATTTTATGGTCAAATCTGGCAACTCTAATGTCATTTATGTTCAGTTTGGTTTGCCATTTCATCATGAACAGGTTGACAAAAGAACAACGCTTGCAAATCGTGCAAATTTATTTCGAAAATAATGGTTCAGTTCGCGAAGTTTACCGCAAGCTCCGTCCATTTTATGGTCGACATAATCGTCCATCAGAGCAATTAATTCGGTTAACCATGGATCGTTTTCGCACTACGTTTACTCTATGTGATAATACGCATCCGCAGAGACGTCGAACAGTGCGCACCGAAGAAACAATTGACGCTGTAGAGCAAAATGTTGAAGAGGACCCGAATGAATCGATTCGCCACCGTGCACAGCAATTGGAGCTTTGTCCATCAACTTTATGGAAGATTTTGCGCAAAGATCTTGGCTTGCGACCTTACAAGATCCAGCTTGTGCAAGAATTAAAGCCGCGAGACCATGCAATGCGTCGTGATTTTGGTGTATGGGCCGAAAATGAGATTGATCTCGATGCTGATTTTCATCGCAAAATTTTGTTCAGTGATGAGGCTCATTTTTGGTTGAATGGCTACGTCAACAAGCAAAATTGCCGCATTTGGAGTGAAGAGAATCCACATGAGACCCTTCAGACGCCATTACATCCACAAAAACTGACTGTTTGGTGTGCTCTATGGGCTGGTGGAGTCATTGGGCCATACTTCTTCCGAAATAATGCTGGAGAGTCAGTTACCGTTAATGGAGACCGGTATAGAGCCATGATAACCGACTATTTTGTTCCCGAATTGGATGGCATGAATGTGGATGAGTTGTGGTTCCAACAAGACGGCGCTACATGCCACACAGCGCACGTCACAATCGATTTATTGAAGGAAACATTCGATGAGCGCATAATTTCGCGGAATGGACCTGTCAATTGGCCACCAAGATCGTGTGATTTGACACCATTGGATTATTTTCTTTGGGGATATGTGAAGTCGCTCGTCTACGCCAACAAACCAGAAACGTTAGGGGACTTGGAAGCCAACATTCGTGGCGTTATTGCCGACATACGGCCCCATATGCTCGAAAAAGTGGTTCAAAATTGGACCTGTAGAATTGGCTTTATTCGAGCCAGCCGCGGCGGCCACATGCCGAAATCATATTTAAACCTTAATGGCATAAAATTATCCTTCCAATAAAGCCAAATTGATGGACATTAAAACGATTTTCTTGTGTTTTATTTCAATTCGAAGCTCTATACCTCTAAAAAAAATACCTTTTACCACCATACGTGTCTAGTATTTTTTATTTAAAAAATATTATTATAGTTTTTTTTTATAATACAACGAAAATTGCTTTGCTTCCAATTCTTGAGGAGAGATTGGAAACATACAATCATACTTTAACGTGCCTTCTACCGTCATGGCTTTTCGGAAGCGCGTTGACAATCGTTTTTCTTCTTCTAAAGGGTGTTTTTTTAGAGGTATAGAGCTTCGAATATATATACATGAACAGAATTCTGAATTATGAAAGCGTAATTTTCAAAAAAATCACAAACTACAATGCATTAAGTTTTCCATAATTTCGGTTTCTTTTCATTTAAAAATTCTCTTTGTTTATTGACTAAGAAGAATGTAACCATAATATTTATAAAATTTTACTCACAAATTCTAAAAATTCATCAACACTAGATATCAAGGTTTGTAATGAAGTTCTTTCAGTTATAACCCACTGTTTATACTTAATATTGTCGATTAATTTCACAATATCACACCATACGACCCAAACAATCATGATAATTTTTGATAGGTTGTTGTGCATCGGCTGTGATTGATTTTAAATTTGCTCCATCTATTAATAATTTACATTTTCATGTATTAACAGGTGGGCTGAAAAGTTCGTAGGCTGAGACATAGGATGGCGTTACTAGAATTAAGTCCTTATGATTTATAGTTCGTAACCTTCAAAAGACACGTGTATAAATTTGACAGCTGCCCGACAATTGGTTCGTGAGACATAGCGTTGTGAGTGAACCAACTTTTGATATTGTAAAAAAATGAATAAAAAAAATTTCGTTTGTTAATGAAGATTCCTTTTTTGGCGAAAAGAAGTACTGCTGATGCCAAGGCTTGGCTTGATAAGCATTATTCGGAATCTGCACCAGGAACATCAATCGTTGAAAAGTGGTTTGCAAAATTTAAAAGAGCCGAAATGAGCATAGAAGACGATGCACGCAGTGGACGCTCCAAAGAGGCTGTTGCCGACGAAAACATAAAAATAGTCCACAAAATTATTTTGAATGATCGTAAAGTGAAGATGATCGAGATAGCTGAGACTCTAAAGATTTCAAAGGAACGTGTTGGACATATCGTGCATGAATATTTGGACATGCGAGAGCTGTGTGTAAAATGGGTGCCGCGCGTGCTCACAATAAATCAAAGCCAACAATGTCTTGATGATTTGGAGCAAGATTTAGCGATATTCAACCTTAGTAAAGATGAATTTTTCCGTCGATATATTACAATGAATGAGACATAGTCCTGCCCTTTCCGGTAGATGTGGCGATGTTGTATGAACTCATGCAATGGAACGTAAAAGCGAAACAGCCCATTTTTCCAGTGAAACCTACTTTTGCCCGTACCATTTATATCAAGTCCCATTCATCTGCGTCCAGTGGTTGATGAGCTATGATGAATTTGATTTTGGAGTGGTTGATGAGCTATGATGAATTTGATTTTGGAGGGTGCCATCGCCCATTTTTCGGAACCGAACTTTGCAAAAAAATTCCATAGACCATAAAAAGCATTTAAATCAATTATGAAATCTTTGCGAAAATTCGGTTTAAAAAATAGTTTTGTATAAGGGCCACACTTAGTATGCACCCTAAATAATTTGTTAACGGCCTTAGCTGTGCCTCTTAATATAATAGCCATATGGTGTAAATTCCATGATAATCGTTTAAGCGGTCTTCGAGAAAATTATATTTTAAAAATGTGTTTGTATGAGCATTCCCCTTAATGTGAAAGACACCTGGTGTAAATTCCGTGTGAATCGAGTAAGTTGTATGTGTGAAAATGCTATTTACAAATATGATTGTATGAGGGCCACCCTAAATAAAAGTTTTGTTTTCTAAGCTATGCCTCTTAATATAAAAGAAATGTGGTGTGAATCGATTAGCCGGTCTTCGTGAAAATCATATTTTAAAAATATTTTTGAATGTGGAGCACCCTAAATATTGTAGTGAATTTGCATAGTCACTATGCCATCCACGGTAACCTTTAAATAATTTCCTTACCAAGGGAACCTAATAAATTAAATGTTCCCACCAAATTCCATTAAATCTTAAAGCAATAAAAACCAACCCATTTTATCACAGCAAATTAAAAGTACTTAAATTTAAAATCATATAGATTCAAATGACACTGTTTGGTCAAACAATAAGAAACTAAATATATTACGTAAACAACTGCAAGTCAAATTCATTTTTAATCTTTTCTATTCTTTTGTGCTTATGCCGCTATCCGTTGAAGCCACCAGCACAAACAAAAGCAACAACAAATACATGCAGATATTAGGTTACTCCTACATGCCAATGACTTTGTGCATTCAAGGCTACGTCATTGACCACCGCAATAGACTGCACAACCGAGTGACAGTCACACTTAAATTTCGCCCTTATATATTTCAAGGTTAACTCAGAAACAAATTAGTTAGAGCAAAACAAAATTCTAACTCAGCCAAAATTTAGAGCGATCGCCAATCAAGGCAAAGTTACGGAACGGAGGGTGGAGATTGGAAATACTGTTAAAAATAATGTTAAGAAAATAACAGTTTATTTCGTATAAATAGTTTAGATTTCAATTAATAAAATCAAAATTTAACTTAACACTATCAAGGCGCCTTCGCCTATATTTTATTTTAAAGACTCAACCAAGTGCGGCACTTTAGCCATCACTCTACAGCGTAGCTCGCTAACCTAATAAGCTAAATTTTTTTCTAAACTGTGATAGGAAAAGCTTATTTGGACACTGACATCAATCCCCCACAATACGCACCCTAAATAGAAGTTTTATAACTTAAGATATGCCCCTTATTATAAGACACGTGGTGTAAATTTCTTGTGAATCAATTTACCGGTCTTCGTGAAAATTATATTTTAAAAATTTTTAGCATGAGGGTCACCCTAAATAATTGTTTTATAGCCTAAGCTATTTCTCTTAATATAAAAGATACGTGGTGTAAATTGCATATGAATCGAGTAAGTGATCTTTGTGAAAATGCTATTTTAAAAATATGTTTGTATGGGGGCACCCTAAATAAAAGATTTGCATTTTTCATAAAAATTGGTTAAATATTTATAGAGTTATCCAGGACAAACAACGTGAAACAAGGATTTTTATATATTCTAGTGTTGTTTGTTTCATTTGTTATTGAATGTTGATCGCTGCTAAATGGTTGCAAGTTCATATCACTGGTTATTATTATTATTAAAAAACTGCCAATACATCTGCGCTGCACCAGAATCGCATAACTTTGAACAAGCAGAGCCTCACAGCCGACGGCTGTGCATAACAACATAAACAAATAATTAAAAAACTACGATAACAAAGGATAATTGCTGTTAAATGTACTCAGGTGACGTCATGCTTTGATAGTGTAAACAAATAGCTGAACATCTGATTGAAATTTCAACGCGATGGGTGTGTTCTTTGAATTGACTTAAAAATTTGCTTGAAATTAAAAATTAGTTTTTAGTTAGGTTTGCATTGATATGTCAGGTGTAATTTGAGTGCTGATGTAGGCATCAACAAAAAATACACTGATGAGATTTTAAGAACCGGAACATGTGTCTATATTCTAGAGCTGTTGGTTTTTCCCTTCATTGTCAATGTTTGTTAAATAAAATAAAGCATTGTATCAACTTGTTAAAATTGTACTTGAATCATGATCGCTGCTAAATGAATGTAAGCTCATATCACATAATTATTATTATTAAAAATATGTTAAACAAAAACAACTAAAAAAGATATAACGTTTTTGTGAAACATTTACCATCTATTTTCTAAAAACCGTTATTTTTCCCAAAAAATGTTTTACTAACGCATAATTTTTTTAGCGCCACAAGAAAACTCAATTTGCTTTAAAATTATGTATCATTTGTACAAAATATTTTTGTATTAACCCATTTTTACCGGAATGTAAAAAAACACCCTGCGAAATCTTATTTCTTATTCAATCCAGCTGACAAAACCTAAAAGAAATCCAAGCTTCTTTAACTTAAACAAAATCAAATTATGTGGTAGTTTGTCAAATGCTTTACTAAAGTCAGTGTAGATACAGCCAACTTGGCCACCAGAGTCTAAAGAGCTTAATGCGAAAGAAGTAAATTCCAGGAGGTTAGAAACTATAGTTCTGCCAGTAACAAAACCATGCTGACGAGTTGTTATGACTGCATCACAGCACACCTTAACCTGATCGTATATAATATGTTCAAAAGTTTTCGGTATTGATGATAACTTAGCCACGTGTCTGTAGTTTGAAGTATCATTTTTACAGCCTTTCTGGAAAATGGGGCTAATATATGCGTTTTTCCAAAATTTAAAAAAATGGCTTTCTCTGACTGATCTATAAAATAAAAAACTGAGGAGCTGGCTCAGCACAGAGCTGAAGTTAGTTAAAACTGTCGCAGGAATACCATCAGGCCCGAAGCTGAAGTCATCATCAATAGACGGGATATATTTCTCAATCAGGTCAGGTGTGAAAGATATCTCAATAACCGAAACTAAAGGGTAGTTATCCATATATTTAAAATAGTTGATCTAAGGGCTAAATAAATCCGTAGAAAATTACTCGTTATACAAATTAGCAAACAACCCGGCTATAATTTGGGGGTCGCTAGTGAGCCCTTCAACTGTTTTAAACTCAGATTAGATTTTTTTTAGAATTAAGAAGTCCCCAAAAATTCTTGGGATCATGAATCATGATCATGGATACAGTTCACCATAGAAAAGTTTAAAGCAGTTCATCATTTGTTTAGTTTATTTCTTCAATTCTCATTATGTTTCAAGAAGTCAACTTTCTTAAAATCGAAATCGTAAACATTAATGGAAGGACATGCATTAGTTAAAATACTCAAAGGTGGATGATAGGAATCGACCGTAGAAAGAGCATGGATAGCATTTCTTACAACAACTTTACTACTATTTGCAGACAATTAGTTATACAACTTACTTGTTGTTAATTTGAAAGTATTTCGTCAACAAAAATTTGTTGTTGTCGAATTTTTGGACAAGATGCATAATAGTATGTACCACCGTCCGATGGAGTCCATTTAAAGTCACCTAACAAGAAAATGTCGTCATTAGCGTCGAGTTCATTAATTATGTATTCTACGGCCATCGAAAGACATTCGTAGACATCTGCGCTACTATTTGGAGGAACATAAGCGTTAAGAATATACAAATTATTTAAGTCCTTTACGGATCTATCAAGCTCATTGTACCAAATTACGCCATTATGAGAAATACTTTGAGATGAAGTACTATTTATTGAACGAGAAACAACAAAGTTGTCTCTATTTCTGGTGTTTTAGGATTGTTGAAAACTCATTACAGTGTTTGGAATTAAATTTTTTGAAATTTTGTGAATATAGCACAATAATTGAAACCTGTGAATATATCTAATTGGCAATATACGAAAATTTGAGCATAAATCTATCGAGTGATAGCGATAAGGAAGATTAAAAACGTTTTTAAGCATTCTATTTTGCATCACTTGAATCTTTTTTACGTTAGAGAAAGAAGCTCATGTACCAGCCGCATAAACAATATGACAGTGCGCAAGACCGAAGTAAATTAACTTTTCTACTTCTGTTGAAAGTTTATGCCTGACCTTGTAGATTAGACCATTCACCATGACCAACTTATTTTCAACTAAGTCAAGATGATTATGCCAACTCAAGAAACAATCAATTTTGACTGCAAGAAATTCTATACAACTAACCTCATTTAACAACCTTCCATTGTGGAGAATATCAGGACTGACAACTGACTTTCGTTTACTTCGAAAACAAATAATTTTGGTCATTTAGAAGTAATTCATTCAAGCGAAAAAACGCATCCAGGACGGTCAAATCCTCCTTCATGTTCAGTATAATTTCATTAATGTTGTCACCTGGATAGAATATTGAGCAGTCGTCCGCAAACAAAAAGATTTTACCTTTTAGAAGTAATCTTGAGACGTCATTTATAAATATTAAAAACACCAGCGAACCTAAAACTGATTCCTGTGGAGCACCCAGATTAATGGATTTAAACTCACTAGATTCCTCGTTAATACAAGCAAATAGCTTTAATAGCTTTTTATTAAATCAATCGCGCTCGAAGAAAATACATAAGACTTTAATTTTACAACAAGAAAATTATGATCAATGGAATCGAAACACTTGCTAAGGTCAAGAATCATTCCGCTTACCAACTTGTTGTTTGAAATATTTTTACATATAAGGTCGACCAGTTCAATCAGACCAGTTGGAGTACCCACACCTCGAAGAAACCCGTACTGGTGTTCATATAATAATTTATTTTGTATTATATATGAATACATTTGATTATATAGAAGTCTTTCAAGTATTTTAGTTAGAGTCGGAGGAATTGAAATTGAACGATAGTTATTAGGATTACTTTTTTCCCCATTTTTGAAAATTGGTATCACCAATTTAATTTTCAAAGAGTTTGGGTAGGTGCCAGTTTCAATTATGGAGTTATAGAATTGCAAATTATTGGAGAAAGGTCCTCATGTGAATTTTTGAAAATCACACTCGAGACACTGTCCCAACCAGATGATTTATTGTTAAAAGTGACAATAAGTCGATCCACCTCGGATGGTGAGGATCTCTGGAAAGCAAAAGACCGACTATGAGTCATATGATTAAGGAACTGAAAAAAGGTTATATCATCCCATGGAAAACAAATAAAAGATCGGGACATATATGGACCTATGGACCAAAAAAAATTCTTGAATTTATTAGCAATGGCTAGATCTCCGAGTAAGACATTATTCTCATAGAAAGAATATGTTTTTTAGAATTCTCTTTAAATAAGGAATTAATGCTTCTCCAAATCTTTTTAGGATCCCCATGACAATTTTCTAGTTCTTTATTCAAATAATTAGAACGCTTTTGTTTCAAAATTGGTTTGACTAACGAACTAAGCCTGTTAAAATTTTCAGGATAGTAAAGATTGTTTTTGTTTTTTCTTAACTTAGCCCAATATTCATTTTTTATAGCAATAAGACGTTCAAGATTCCCATCAACCCACGGAGCCAGCGTTTTGTTTTTGTTGACTTGAATTTTGTTGATTTGCGTATTTCTTTTAACAATTGATAATAATAAGTTAGTAAGATCACAGTTAACGTTATTGCTATTTAAAGTTGAAGCTTGAAATTCTCGCTTTCTTGCTGTATAATTGATTTTTCTTAAGCTTATCTCATAATTCAAATCAGAACTTACAGAAAAGTTGAGGGTAGCATGAACTAGGACATGGTCACTTATATCGCATATAATTGTCGAAATTTTTGTCAACAACTGCAAGGTCTTGTAACTCGTGAATGCAGAAAGTTGTAGTTATAGCTAAGACAAAAATTAAAAAGTTTTTGAAGTGCTTCTTACTTCGAGAGTATTTATGTTTGAATCGCCAAAAAACATAGACTCAGTATTTCCAAGGAAGACAAACTTTTGACGAAGAAATTGAATAAACAAATCGTCGTTACGTTGAGATCTATAGTAACCAACTAAATTAAAATTTAAATCCAACAGTCGTAGTAAAATGAATACACACAGGTGAGAACTCTCATTGAAAATAACTGAGAAAGCAATAATTTCCTTGAGGTAGATACTAACGCCACCATAGCAATCAAATCTACAACAATGGACTGCATTGTAACCAGGAAGCTGGTACAAATCAGTTAAGCGACTATTAAACCACGTTTCTTGTATAATCAAATTTTTTGGTAAGTCTCTGAAAGTGGAAATGAATTCTTTAACCTTCATGCGGTCGCGCGGGCATTTGTAATGGCAGTGGTCGCGCGTAACCTAAAAGAACTATTGGATATATCAGAGAAATAAAACACTAATTAATTAACATATTTTATTTTTTTATAATTAGGAACATTATTCATTGTCTAAGACATTAATTTGTCGAAAAAAAACTTAACTTTAGGTAAAAACTAAGTTATAAAATGAAAAAAAAAGAACTTAACTTTATTATTATTATCAGCGAAAATGTATTAAATTTGGTCGAATCGACGTCGCGCGAACCTCCACCAACATTTTTTTTTGAAAAATATTGGGGATCTTTTCTCAAATCACGCCAATATCCTCTATTGCTATCCAGACCGTCCAAGTTGAACTTCTTTTCATCAGAAAAAATTACGTGTTAAAATTAACAACCATTTACAAAGATAAAAATGAGCATATTAAAAAAGCTCTGGTTCGGTTATGATTTGGGGTGCCTTCACAGCCCAGAGCACATTGGAACTGCAAGTTGTACCAACAAAAATGAACAGCGATTTATATTATCAGCTCTTAAAAAGTAGTTTGCTCCCATATTTGGAGAAAAATAGAAGCTTTAGTTACATTTTTCAACAGGACAACGCCGCTGTTCACGCCAGCAAGAAAACACAAGAGTGGCTTCAAAGGAACAGTGTTATTGTTTTGGATTGGCCAGCTTGTTCGCCTGACTTGAATCCAATTGAAAATATTTGGGGGATTCTCGTCAGGCGAGTATATGCAGACAAACATCAGTTTTCAAGTGTTGCAGAGTTAAAAACAGCCATATTCAAAGAGTGGGAGGCTCTCGACGCTCAACTTTTAAAAAATTTAGCAGACTCCATGCAAAGCAGAATATTTGAATGCCCCTAATCAATTGGCGGAGTCACTTCATATTAAATAATATAAAATTGAAATAAAAATTTGTTGTTTTTGTTGAAAAAAATTGACTTTTAATCATTTGTGCTATAGTTAATGAACGATTCTTAGGCAGAAAAAATGCAATGTTAAAGATATTGATAACGGTTTATGGAGAGAGTTAAGTAAGTTTGACATTTGATAATGTCAGTTTAAAGAAAACATATTTAAGCTCAACATTTGTCAATAAGAGAGTCAGAGGTTTTATATTCAACTTGTTACAGCACGTTCCCTTAAAATACATAAATTGTGCTATAGTTAATGAACGCAGTGTAGATCTTTAACTGACGTTAATATTAAGTCATTTCGAACAGTTTATCTGACAAAAATAACTCATTCTCCAGCTTTTCTATTCTTGATTTATATTACCCATTTTCTGCTTTGAGGGTGGAAATTTCATGTTTATATTGAGATACAAGAGGTTTAATTCCATCTTACTGATTATTTATATAAGTAGCAGAACCTTTAAGCTCTCTAACTTCTTTTAAAACTTATTTTTTTAAGCTTTCAATCATATTAATAACTGCTGAATCATTTCTCGAGTTTGAGGTTAGGTTTGAGGCTACACCTCTCATACTTGGCAGAGTCCGGATCACACTTATAGCATTTGAACTCATTGTCCGAGTTAGCCAGCAAATTATACTGAGTTTTAGTAAATTTGGAACATGCCGCGTGAACCCACTTGTTGCAGGTATCGCAGCAAATACACTCCTGACCATCAAGGCATTCTTTTTTACACCCAGCACAAGGAAACCTAGGATTTAGTTTTTTGGTTTTCGGTATGACAATGTAGATCAATTAATTTCACACTCTCAATGCTTAAAATGATTAGTTATTTTAGTTATTTATGTTGAAAGGAACAGACTTATATTAATTTTATTTTATTTTACTTGAGCAAAATAATTTTACAAGTTGTATGTAACAGTGTTGCCAGACTCTTAAAAATGGGAGTTCCGCAAGGCTCTATACTGGGTTCAACATTGTACATATTAGGTCTGTATCATCCGGATTTTGTGGTAAAAAATGTAAAGGGTCAAATTGCGATTTTCGTGAGAGTAAAATCTGAAATTTCTCTGACTAGTCAAATCACCACAATTTTCGGATGATACACAAAAATAGGTAAAAAATGAAAACTGTCAAAAAAGTTGCGCGTATTTTAGTAAACAAACAATGACAGGGTTCAGGAGTTAGAACCTGTGTCGTAGTTGCATGACTGTTTGGTAAATACTTTCTGAATGCAAGCTTAGTGAAACCTTTTTGAGAATATTTTTGATAAATAGGATGTAACTCATGACTGACTTCAAAGTTTTGTACCTGATTTCTATATCTTGAGCTATGTAAACACAGTTGTTGGGTACGTTTCAAATGCGGGGTTTAGAAGATTGAACATAGCCTGATAGTTGCTTATCTGCTTAAACCTAACCTACTGAATACCAGTTAAATAAAATATTTTCGATACCATTTGAAATCTTCTGCACTTCAAAATATTTACATTTGTCATGGGTTTTTAAGGAATTTACGTTATTTTTAACAACTTATTAGTGTAGAAAAATTGTACACCAAATTTTTTTGTGCAAACAAAAATTTATTTTGGAAGGAATTGTACATAAATATTAAAAAAATGAGGTAACTTTGATTTAGCGACATTTCCGAAATCTTATTTTAAAACTGTGCGCATCGAAAGAATCATCTGGTTGATCATTTAGGAGACATTATGCTGTACAATTCCTTTTCAATCGAAAATCGCTTATCTATTTATTTATTTTATTTATTTTATTTATTTTATTTATTTTATTTATTTTATTTATTTTATTTATTTTATTTATTTTATTTATTTTATTTATTTTATTCAATTCAGTTAAGTGTACATAAGATCTAAGTCTTTTAGGTACATCTTCTATAATTTGTATATTAATGTTACATATTTTGATTTATTTGTACTTAATGTTATATTTAAACAATTTGAAATAGAAGTAATAAAAATAATAATATAATAGGTTCTTAAGTTCTTCTAAAAAGGTTTTGCACAGCCAGTCTGAAACGCCTTGCGTTGAGATTTTATTGTACTTGGAAGTGAGATCCACAGTTTGACAACACTAACAAAGAACATTCTGGAAGAGGCTATATACTTGTGAAGAGGTACTATTAGATTTAAAGTCCTCGTTGATTGCGCAAAGTTTAAATTTCTGAAGAGATAGTTCGGTTCTTTTGTATGAATAAGCTTGTGAGGGAAAACTAAATTCCGCATATTTAAATAGCTTATAAGATCATAGTTAAGAATTTTTATGGACAATTGGGATATATGGTCAAACCTTCTTTTAGAGAAAACATATCTTGCTACATTATTTATTGCTAACTGCATTTTGATTTTTAGATTACATAGTAGATTTTACTAATGATGTAATTTACATGGCTTAGACAGTTAAAGTCGGAATTAATTTTAAAACCCAGACTGGTAACAGTGCTTTCAAGTATAATTTTTGTATTTCCGAGGTATAGCGATGGAAATTGATCTTTTTCCGGCAAGCTTTGTGCAGTACTAATAGATTTAGTTTTTCCTGCATTTAGATCCAAGTTGTTTTGAGTTGCCCATAATGCGATTGATTGCAAATCCTCATTGATTCGATCAGATAAATCTTCAATAAGACCAACTGGACGCGAGAGGTAAACTTGAGCATCATCTGCATATAGATGGATCGAAACATTTTTGCAGCATGAAACCATATCATTAATAAAGATACTAAACAATATAGGGCCAAGTATCGACCCCTGAGGTACCCCAGAGTATAATCTCTTCAATCTCGAATACTTGTCATCACTGACAACTCTTTGCCAACGGTTTTCCAAGTAACTTTTCAGTAGCTTTAAAGCACTAGTAGAAAAACCAAAATATTTCTCAAGCTTAAGCAATAAAATATTGTGATCGACGGTGTCGAAGGCTTTTGGGAAGTCTAATAGAGTCAGAATTGTTATCTTACCTCTGTCAAACGCCGGTCTGATGTCTTCAAAAATTTTGAGCATTGCAGTTGCACAACTGAGGCCAGTTCTATATCCAGATTGATTTGAAGTTAATAGTTGTTATGATCAAAATACTTAATAATTTGTCTTGTCATTAGCTTTTCAAAAATTTTGGATAATACAGGCAAAATTGAAATAGGACGAAAATCGGATGGAGTGTTTGCTGAAATTCTTTTTGCAATGGGAATAACATTAGCTAATTTTCAATCATCAGGAAAAGTAGATGATATTGAAAATTTTAATATGTGGATTAGGGTTGGCACCACATAAGGTAAAATTAGTTTTAGAAATTTTAAACTAATGCCATCTGTCCCTGTTGCATTAGTTTTAATAGAAAAAATGGATTTTAATACCTCATTTTCAGTTACAACATCAAAGTAAAATTTGTTGGAAGGTTGAATAATCATGTTTTGGTCAATGGTAAAAGTGGAGTTATTCTGGTTAACATTTGATTGCAAAAAATGTGCATTCATCATATCAACATCTTCAGTGCAATAAGTTTTACTTTTATTACCGATACCTATTGATTTTACATTTCAAGCTGGTAAAACAAAATCATTAATAGAAGTGTGGAAAAATTAAAAACTAAATTTCTCAAATATAAAACTTTAGTATTATAATACAGTAATAAAAAGCTAGTTAAAATAAAAACAAAGATATTATACGTAGCTTTGACATGTTGTTGCTGAAGATTAATTTCATTGCTTAGGCACATAATTGTTTTCACTACAATTGGGCATGTTATTATCATTTTTTAATTTTAATAAGTTCATCGACGCTCTCTTTATTATTTACTTCTTTAGCTTCTGTATTTGGCTGTACACGAACATAAACCTTGCCACGAATAGTAAACGTCGACGCTAATAATTTTTGGCGCTTAAGCTGGGTAGCATAGTGCATCACCTCTCTATTCTTTTTTTTAAACTTTCATGAATATATACATTGCCACTGCCACTTACGCCAATGTCAGAAAGTGAGATTGATTTTTTGTTTATTTTGCAAAAACCAGCTATAGATTTGAAGAGATGGTTTCTGTCTTGAGCCGAATTCAATTTGACAAAAATTGGAGCTGTCTTACTTTTCATATTCTTTGGATGCATGCGAAAAATTTCTCGGACCTGTGGTGTCTGAAAATGAACAGCTTGGCATATTTTTTCAAACGTTTGTCCAAGGTCTTCTTTGTCTATATGCGGAATTCCGTTAATTAATTCTTTCTTAAGAGCCGAAGTCTCTCCACAACTCTTTTCTACAGCAATTATTCGTTTATCCATTTCTCTTATTGTTTGTTTAATGTTTATTATCTCGCCTGTCATTTCACTCATTTTTTGCACCAATCTGTTTTCAATGCATTTAATGTTTTCGGTCAGCTGTTGAACAATGTTTTCTTCAAGCTGTTTCAGCCTTTCTTCCAATTGCTGCATACTGTTCGCACCCATTGGACTTTTAACATGATTTACATTTGTCGTTAGAGTGTTTCACGCCAACGGCAGCTATTGTTGTTTATTTGCTGATCCCCTTGTGACTATGTTTGCCATTGTAGAAATAGGTTGAGACATTCATAATTTATTTTGCTTTTAAATCGGTAGTATTGTTCTTTAATAATATATTTTTACAGAGTTTTATTAAGCAACTGTTTATTTGCCAAGTTGAAACTATATTTTAATTTTTGCTTTGAAATTTTAATCGAGGAACGTAATTAACTTATCAGCACTTTAAAATACGTCTATTAACTTCTACTCATCTCTCCTATTTAATTGAATAAATGAGCATTTACCAAAAAAATTTTTCATTTCGAGCTTTCTGTTATGTTGCTCCTTCTTAATACAACCTGTCAACAAGTGAAAAAAAATGAAGTCCTGAAAAATATTTTATGAGGCAAGTATTGGGCATTTACAATTGAGATATGCAATTTTCTTTCCCTCGCTTGTCAAAAGTGAGTCTCTAGTCTCGTTACCTAAGATTCTGACAGTCTTCAAGTTTTAGCCACAAGAAATTTGTATGGGTGAAAAATTAAACTTTTTTTGGAGGGGAAGTGATCAGCTGTTTTTTACTCTCATTTTTTTTCTCTCAACCACCACATTTTTTCCGGATGATACACTTTTTGTGGTAGAACTTTATAAATATTTACCTATTTTTTCGGATGATACAAACCTATTATATGCCATTTTGTCATTTTGGCCAAATATGCTGCTTATGCTGATGATACGTCACTTATATATAGTGCAAATTCAGATATTATGTTCCAAAACATAATTAATTGTGAACTTGTAAAAGTCAACAATTGGATAAAAGGAAATGAGCTATATTTACATACGGAAAAATCTTCGTACATCCTGTTCAAGCAAAAAAAAACAAAGCGGAATCCACATAAATATTGGAATTGATGGTGAGCAAGTTCAGCGGAAAACAGAAGTTACTTATCTCGGAGTAGTCATTGACGAGGCATTGAGTTGGAATTCCCACTGGATTAAAATAAAAAATTAAATCATTCCACTTATTGGTGCAATTTAACTCTTTGATTTTATTAATATATTTGGGTTTTAGTGAATTGACACACTCTGAAGTTTACGACGGTAGCTTTAGGTTAGTGTACTGCATTGTCTGTGCCGTACATTTCCCAACACCTCCACCACGGAAAAAAAAAAAAAAAAATATACATATATAACGAACATGTTATGTCGAATATATCGTATGGAGTTTTAGAATCATCACATTGTACAAACGGCTTACTCAGTAATGTACAGAGAACAATGTGTAAATCATTAAAGGCGCTGTATCACATACATTTTCGCACTCCTACGGTTGAAGTATTCAGCAAAACTAAGGCTTTAAGTCTAAACAAAATAATATTTATTGAAAAAGCTAATTACCATATAATTATATAGAAAATCAAAAATTCATAGTTAGAACACAAGAAGACACACCAAAATCAGAACAATAAAATCAAGGACCAATAGAAACATATGGTCTACTTAACACTACCTTTGAAGCATTTAATATGTTGCCATCATGTCTTTCGAATAGCACTAACAAAGAATATTTAAAAAAAAAATTTAAAAAACTATCTAAAAACTTTCGAAATTTAAATTGTCGTCGTTATATATTAATAAGTTATATATTATTGAATTAGAGATTCCTGTATTTTTAAAATTCTCTTATACCAACTGAATAGTTGTCTGAGTACTTATCAATAAATAAAACAAAAATACTACTTTGCTAAAAAACCTTCAGATATCACAAAATAAAGCATTAAAAGCTGTCTTTAAATTAGATAGCAGTTATCCAACGTATGACCTTTTTGCTTCTTTTGCTACTAATATCCTACCAGTAAAGGGTTTTTACCTTTTACAGACAGCTACTTTCGTTCAGAAATCACTGTTACACTTGGGGTACAGCATTGAGTTTCCTATCGCTACTCATGGTCACCTTACTAGACAAAGTCTAAATATGATAACTCTAAGTAAGCAAAGAATTAGCATTAGAAGTCCTTCACTTTATAACTCAATTCTAACTGAAATCAAACAAATACGAAGCATTTCAATGTTCAAAAAAGAAATCAAGAGGCTGTGGCCTACTGTGGAACTGCTTTTGATAGGTCCTTGTTGCTCATTATCTAAAGATGATATGCAATTGTGATATGATTAAATTTGCGTATCCAGCAAAAAAAAATGTAAATATTCGTATTTGTGTACTTTTGTACATTTCTAAACTTTTCTCATACATCCATTTTTGGTCAATTCTTATTTTTATTAAGGGTTTTTTGACATGATATATCTCATATATTCATTTTAATGGCTTTCGTTGGTAATCTGCTCTGGTCAAATTTCTCTTTCAAATTCATATTATATAATTATATTATTGTTAATATTAAAATTGTATTCATCAGCTAATAGTTTTTGTATTTTACATTTTTACAATGCTTAATTCATTGCATCATGATATTACTTTTCGTTGTATTTTATTACATATATTTAGCTTTATATGTTATAAAAAAAGCCACAGTGCCTCCTAGTATGTATTTTAAGATATTCTTCGTTTATTTTCTCCTTAACAAAAATCAATGTTTTATCTATATATGGTCTTATCGGCACTTAGCTTTGTTTAAAATTGTTATCTAATTATGTACTTTAAGTTTGCTTTGATTTTGTAAAGTATAAAAATAAATAAAAAAATTGAGAAATTTGGCGAAAACTCACTGATATATTGTTAAAGCTGGGCGTTAATTGGTAGGCGATGAACGTTTTCATTCCTTTAAATTTTGACTCTTTTTTTGGGCTTGCAACAATAACACTATACGATTGGTGATTAGGTTTCCAGTAGTTAAAATTGTCTAATTGAAGAATATACACTATTTCACTTTCAGACAGCTTTTCTTTGTTTCCTAATCCAAGTATGTACGAATCGGACGTTTTGCCAAACATTCCAGACTTTTTCAAAGTTGTGTTGGTAGATGCGGAAGTTGATGTTATTGATATGACGTCATCATTCGGTGCAGCAGGCAAATTTTTATTATCATAGTTGCTAATGGAATGCGAAAGTGAAGTTAAATTATTTTTCGTAGAGTTCACAGGAGAAGGCCCTATTTCAGAATAGGTTTCGTTTTCATCGTCCCAATCATCTTCCCAATCTTCGCCATCATTAAAATCATCGGCTGTTTGGTCATATCTGTTAGCAGCGTTACCATTGTCCGCAGACTGGGTTTGATTATGTGTTTGGACCTCAGATGCTGACATTACTTCTACATATGCAGCTGGAAAAAGACCAACGTTGCCTTTGCTATTTTTTCCTTCCCACCAACCTTCTCCAACATCCGTTCTAGTGACAGCTAATACTTCCCCAACAAATATTGATATCTCGGAAGAGCCTTGCTCGCCGTTGAAATCATACATTGCTCGAACATAAGATGTCATTTCTAAAACTTTCCGTTTTGCTTAAAATAAATATATTATTTTCAATACTAAAAACCACTTTGATAAACGAGCACCATTTTCAACTTGCGTAAAATAAATCCGATAATAAATCGATATACATTTTCCATTGTCGAAATTAAAAATATAGCTGTGTTTTATTTACCAAGTCGCTATTTTTTGCAAATAGGCTAAAGGTCTACTCCCATTTGCCGAACTTTGAAAAATGTTGATTTAACTATAAAGGTCTTGGTTAGCTGCCTCATATCTAATTTCTGAGATTGTTTACAGTCAGAAAGCTTTATATTCAAAGCAAAAAACCAAAAAAAATTTAACACAATTTGACACTAGACCCACTTTTGGATGAAGCAGCATTTATTTTCGCAGTAAGCTAATATAGTTAAATCATGTGATAAACCAAATTTTTTTATTTGGTTTTCAGTTCTAAGAATAAATATATAATTAAAAAGGAACAGGTTTACTTTAGCTAACATTCACCATTTTTTTAGTGTTAAAAGGTGGTTAAAAGTATATACATAACTTGTGTAAATAAGTGTCGATGGGATATAGTTTCGGAGATATAGCCATTGGAAGTTCCGTATATAGCTTTTGTAAAAACGATGATAAATTCGGAGCCTATGTATAGATTTCATAAAAGTGGATATCATATGGAAGATAATTTAATGTTCCCACAATGGGTTTATATTAATAAAAACTGAGTAAATGATGCTTTTACTCCGAAGTAAGAAAAACGAGTTGACTATATGCTATCTGAGTAAAGTAAATACTCTGAGTAAATGCCAATATTCGTATGAATAATGTTTTACTTTACTCAGTTTTTTGACTCTGATATAATTTTGTATAACAGAGTTTTAAAACAACAAAATAAGACGTCAAAACTTCAGAATTAGTTTTGTTGACATGATAAAAAACAAAAAAACGATTTTCTGCACATTAGAGATTGCGCCACCGCGCCGTTCCAAATTTTCTGATAAAAATGTTGCGCCAAATAGTCCACATTCCGACATTTAAAACGATATAATTGCTTAAAGTTTTTATCGTCACCAAGTAATCTTTGCTTGTACTGCTTTTTTTCACGCACGTTATTTGCCACCACAAGTGGTATGTTATGAAAGTCCATTTGCAGCACTATTAGTGAATCTGTTCCGCCGGTTTTGCTAACAAGTTTGCGGCTTAAGTTTACTTAAGCTGACATTTTCCATTTTTATTGTTTTTTTAGGAACCTAAAAGTAAATAAATAATATGAAAAAAAGTTTCGCTTGGATCTGGTTTCGGAGTTATAGCCCTCGGAATCCCAGACATAGTTTTTGTAAAAATGACTATAAGTTGGGAAAACTTGTATGGATCTCTAAAATATGGGTCTCATAAGAAAGATAATTTAATGGTCTTAAATAATGGTATATAAAGTTTGAAATTTGAGTTATAATTTTGGAGATATAATGATTTTTCTAAAATTTTGACCACTTTTTTTTAAAAAACCCTTTTTTTCGCGCTCAACATATTGATAAATTCTTGATAAGCATACTGAACTGTGTAAAACACTAAACATTCAAGAAAATTGAGAGGGGCCCTTAAAGTAAATAATAACTGTATATTTCAATACTAAATTCACCAAAGTTATTTTATTTTTCCGATAAAAATAGGTAAAATAAAAAAGTAACTATGCAAATAGCGTGCTAATGCAAAATTATGAACTATTTTCTGTTTTTAGCCAAATATGATGATCTGTGATTATAGTCTTATCTAGCTTAACTATAATTCTTATACGTTCTGTGTTGATAGCGCTTAAAATCAAAATTAAACGACTGAATGCGGTAAAAGAACAAATATCTTTAAACAAAATAGTCAGAGTAAATACTCTGAGTCAACAAAGTAGCAGACTCAAGATTTTTGGAGTAAATGTAGCTTTTTCTTTTTTTATTAATACGAAGCTGAATAAAATCTATCGTATAACAGAGTAAATACTTCCAATGACATTTCGAAATTTTTATTCATACGAAATTCATTTACTCATATTTTTCAGAGTAAAAGCTTAATTTCTGAAGCGCCTTCGTCATATTTTTTTTGCTTCAAAATTGCATACTTCCTATTATATATCCAACACCGGCTTCGCTAACCTCAGCAATTTCACATAACAGTTAGGATAAATGGGCGGCCGCTGCTCAGGATTTACATCCTCCAATATGTACAACACTGGCTTCGCGGTGGCCTACGACCACGGTTCACTATACTATATCGAACACCAGCGTTGCTAACATACTGATGTTGGACAAATGTTTTCATGAACAAAATTTAAAGTTTTATAATGGTAATATTGTTATATAGCGTCTAAATTGAAGTGTAAGGTTGCATTGAGAAAAACGAGCGCCGAGGGCAAAAAATTTATAACTTTTATAATAAGAATCGTCTTATAATAATTGTGATTGTTGTTGTTGGTTTTTATTGTCTGTATCCATAAATACCTACTCTTTATAAGAATTCATTGAACAAATTTTTTGGTTTTCCGGTAAAAAAGGGAGTAAATATCAAAAAATCTAGAACAAGCAATACATCATTTAAAAAGGAATAAATTAAGCTTTTTTAACATGCTAAAATGTTTATAGAACATCAACACATTTTTCTAAAATTAAGGATTTTTTAAAAAAGAAATGGTCAAAATTTCAGAAAAACCATATCATAATCATATCTCTAAAATTACAATTAAAATTTCAAAACTTTGCTTATATATTATTGAAAGGCACTAAATTATTTTTCTTATGACACTCATATTTTTGATAATACATATCAGTAGGGGTTCTCAACTTATAATAGTTTTTACAAAAGCTGTATCCGAAACTTCTGATGGCTATATTTTCGAAACTAGATTTGAGCGACACTTTTTTTATATTTCTATTTATTTTTCACCTAGAAAAAAAAATCAAATTATGGAATGGCAGCTGAAGTAAACTTTAGCCTTAAAAAGGAGCAGGTTTGCTTTAGAGAGCACTCTCTGATTATGTTTATTTTTTTTTTTTTTTGAAATCAGCTTATTATAAATAAGTTGAAAGAAATTGAATATACCGAAATATATGCAAAATGCTAAAAAATTTATGAAAAAGTCGAAAGAATAAAGAAAATGTCGAATGAAATTGATGGGGAAAGGTAAAAGATTGAAAATGTCAAAATAATATGGGAAATATCGAAAAAAACAAAATAGAAATGAAAAACACGAAATATACCGCGCTCACTTCTTCAGTTCCGCCAACTTTTAGTTCAACAAACAAATCAAATTTTAGGACAATAGCTTCCACAGTTTGCGATATGTGCCGTAATTATTCTTAAAATTTAGGGCAGTGACACACCCACTGGTGCAATCCAGCATTATTTTGATCCAAAAAAAGTTTTTAATAAACAAATCTCTCACACCGAATTTCAGTAAGATTGCTCAGATATTTCGATAGATATGCCACTTAAGGTATTTTAATTGTATGGGAGGTGCCACGCCCACTTTTGCTATTTCGCCAGCTTTTGATTCATATGTACTTAATACCCAGTAAACCACTTACATCAAATTTCAGATCAATTGCTCCAATAGTTCACTTAAAATATAACTTACAACCATATGTTAATGAGGGAGGTGCCACGCCCACTGATGCAATCTGGTCAAGTTTCATTTAATTCCGAAGCTTATAGTAACTGACACCTCTACACAACATTTTATGAAGATTACTCTCATAGCACACTTTCTATAGCATTAAACGTATTTCGCTTATATGGGCGGTGCCACACCCACCGGCAAAATTTTGCCAACATTTTGCAAGAAGACACCTTTTAGCAAGTATATCCGCCATATTAAATTTCATAACGATTGCGTTGTTTTTAATTTACCTTTTTATATCGTTTATAAATATTGTATGCTGTGCCACGCCCTTAAAATAAATTTTTCGGTATATTGACGTAGCTTGTGATGTTGACCATTATCATTGGTATTATCCCTAAAATTTTAAAAGAAAATCGTATGTGCCAATTTGGAGTTATATGAAATCCAAATTTTTAATTGTTAAGAAGTGCCACTCCTACTTTTACAATTCCGCCCTATTATGCGAAATTCAAGACTCATAAGATCTGTATTCGTGTACCAAATTTCGTCACAATATCTTGCACGGTTTACGAGCTATGGCGTTATAAAAGTTAAAATTTAGGGCTGTGCCACGCCCTTTTAAGGGCCTTTGTAAAGTTAGAACCTAGCCTTATCTTAATTTTGTTCTCATCTTCACCAAATAACCAAGTTTCATTAATATCGCAGCAACTTTTTTCAAAATGGACTTGGATAAATTTTCATAGAGTATGGGTGAACCGATTTCGCCCATTTTTATATGCTAGCAGCTTGCAAGGAGGTGTGACCTGTGTGCCAAATTTCATTGAATTAGCTTGCTTAGTTCTCCCGTAAACTTGATTTCAACAGACAGACACACTGACAGACAGACAGACGGACACAGCTATATGGACTCAGGTGTTGACGCTGATCAAGAATATATACACTTTTCCATACCTGCCACGCCCCCTTCTATGCGTTACAAACGGATTGACAAAGTGAATATACCCTCTGCGTAGAGTATAATTATAAAATATATAAATTTTCCTCAAATATAACTTATTTTATCAATTACACTACACGGTTGAAAAATTTAGTATACATTTTTATATGAAAATCGGTTTAAGGGTGGTTTTATATGAATTTAGGAATAAATTTAATAAGTTATCAACACATAAAACCAGTTACTCGCAGTTGTTGATTTTTATACCGAAATTTTATTTAATTGTAGGAATTGTGAAATTAATATGAAATTCTTTACTTATAAAATTGTATACGTTTTATTTATAAGTTGTGTTATACCTTATACATATACATAAATTTTGACATGCAAATTCCAGATATTTGTTTTTACTTCAGATTATGAAAAATTGTAGCTCAATTTTTTGTTTTAATTAGCTGAAAAAAAAAGCATGCATACATGCCCTTTTCTCTCAGCAAAAAGTTACACACGTGCTTATAAATGAAATGTCAAATCATTTGACGAACGCATTATTTTTATGTGTTTTGCTCTATTGTGTTGGAAAATGGAAGCAAAAATTTACGTCACCGTAAAATCGGAAAATAGTTATAAAATAGTGGAAATTAAAAAAAAAACAGTGACGGAGAATTGGACAATTTTTGTTACGAAGACTTCGTGTATTCAGGTAAGTAAGCAATTAAACTGTGCAGACCGCCATTATTAGACTCAATTGTGTTTTACCAAAAGTAATGTATAACCCAGAAGAGGATTTTGGTTGATTGTTAAATAGCAGTGGAGCCGATATCGACCCTAACATCTTTATAAGCTACAACGCGAACGTTATTTCACATCCGTGGTTTTTATTAGAAGTGCAAAGGAAAAATTATACGCCGGGCGTTACAGCAGACCAGAAATTGGACCATCTATAATTGTATCATTGGAGGTATAATATACGGAGTATAATAATCAACAATTTTTTTTTGTACATAAAAGACTAAAGAATATATTTTTAGACTTTAAAAAATATATTACTCAAAAAGCTGGTGGCTCAAAAAATTAAGTTGCAATACGAGATGAAAAAATATCTAACGGATACTCAGCGCAGGAAAATTATTCCACTTATGGCAACGTACGCCCCAGATTCCTTTGGTTTTAAGCCAAGTAAATTTCAGCAACTTCGGTGGCACAAGCGTGCATTGCATTGTTTCCATACTTTAAGTCAAATGGTAAAAACGAACTTGTAAGTATTGTACAGCATAAAATAAAATTCTATTTCATTAAAGGAATTACTTTATAACGGCAAGTGCAAGTAGGCTAGTAGGTTTTTAAAAACCAAGTTGAAAAATGATCGAGTTCGTTTAATCGGGGGCTGACGCAAAAGTTGAAACACTAAATTCAATTTTATGGGGGTTTAGTATAATGTGAAATATTATAACTAAATACAAATTTAAGGTATACAATACGTGTTGTTATTGTGTTATGTGGAGTTCCAATTTTTGTTGTCCAACGTTGAGTTGCTGTGTTGAGATGATGGTGGTTGTTTTTGTATTGATGAATTTGATGTTGATTGTAGAATCTTGTTGTGTTTCATTGTTTGTTGTGTGATTTATGTTAAACTGTTGATGAATTGTTCACTGTTGTTTTTAAGTTTAAAACTATCTTGTGTTGTATATAATTTTATGTTAAATGTTTTTTGTGTTCGCGGGAGGGTTCGCTGACTTCGGGATCTTCTTTTAGATGACGAATGAATTATTGCGCGTTTTACTCGTTGTTGTTGTAGCCGATCGGCTTGGGGCATTCGTTGCAGCCAGAACGAGTAAACGGCAGCGCTTTGCGGTGGATAGGAAAGACAGCAGATATGTAAGCTACACACTAGTTTATGTTGTGCGTAAACAGAGTTAAAAAAAAAACAATTGATATAGAGAATATTGCTAAAATTGAAGAGGACTTGGCAATGTTAAAACAGTCCAACCTGCCGGAAGAAATTCAAGCTGTTACCTCAAGGAAATCAAATAAAAATTATGTAATTAATAAATGTAAGTTTTTTTTCAATGTATGTACACCAATAAAAATAAAATTAATAGGTCTACCTATAAACAAATTCCATACTTTTCAGCATAAAATTCAATATCTATTCATATACAATTGCATAACATTTCAACGTATAAAATGTATACGTCTACTTATGAACTTATTCTGTTCTTTTCAGAATAAAAAAAATAGGGTATTCATATAAAATTTTTTAACTATACAACTTATAGAATCTATATGATTTTCTTATGCTTTTATATGAATATCTAAAAGTTATTAATTTTACACTGAAATTTTTAGCCGTGTACAATCAAATGTAAATACAAACACCTGAATAAATGAGCTTATGTTAAACGAAATGTTGTTCTTTCCTCTCTAACATGAAACACCATGACATTGTGTCTAAAAACGATGATACGACTTGCGATCTGATATTCTTCGAAGTCGTATAATTATTCATATTATCCCTTTAAGGTAAAGCTATATCAAGTTAGCCGATAATGTGCAGAATAGTCTTAAAGATATAAAATCATCATTTAAAGCTGGTCCAGATGGTATTCCCTTCTATATTTTAAAAAATTGTCACAATGAACTTGCTTTTCCAGTTTATTTGCTTCTTAAGTATTCCTTACTCCTCGGATATTTCCATTGCACTTGGAAATCTTCATATATAATTCCTTTGATAAGACGGAAGTAAGTCGTTAATAAGTAACTACCGTGGGATCGCAAAGTGCATTGCCGAAAATTTTCGAAAGTATCATTACTCCACAAATTGCACACTATGTTAAGCCAATTTGCAAATTGTTTCAAAACTGATGTAATTTACACTGATTTTTGTAAAGCTTTTGATGTGGTTACCAATAATCTCTTGTTACTGAAGCTGTCTCTGACTGGTTTTCCCATAAGTTTACTAAATTGGATTCAGATTTAGAAGCCAATCTGATAGTTTTAATAACTCCGAATCTAAAAATTTTATTGTTACTTCTAAAGTACTGTTATATTTTAATGTACGCTGATGACCTCAAGCTTTTTTATCCACTTAAATATGTATTTGAGTCTCATATCTTCAGTATGATATCAATAATTGAATATACATATTGACCGAATGACCAATAAGGCTGACAGCATTCTTGGCTTTATAAACCGCTGGTCTAAAGAGTTTGGTGATCCTTATATCACTAAAACCTTACTTTCGTCTTTAGTTATACCTATTTTGGAGAATGCGTCAGCGGTTTGGTGCCCAATACTACATAGAAAATTTTCGATTTTAATTTTTAAATTGTAAAATTATTGTTTATTACTTAAGAAAAGAAGATTTTCAAGGCAATAATTACAAAAATAGACGTAAAATGACTTGACGGTTTTTCGACCTGACGTGTACATTTTGAAATACAAGCGTCCGAAAATTCATGTATTTTTAAATTTTGTGATTTCAAAAAAATTGTATTTTCGAAAATAAGTCCGGAAAAATAGACAAAGTATCGAAAAAAATTGATTTTGAGAAATCTAAATTTTGAATGTAAAAACGAGGTAGAATAACCCATATACATATACATATCATTGATAGACTGAAAGTAACTTTTCTGTTGAACAAACATAACTTTTGTGTGTAAAAATTAAAGTTAACAAAAGGTAAAAAATTGGTAAAATCATACAATAGTATTATAGATAGCTTTGATTTTCATCAACAATTCTTTTGTGGATCGCCATTTGGGCAGAAATTACGTCACCTTTCTTTTTTGTGAGTCAATGACTATACCTAAATCCATTCAGAAATAAGTTATACACAAAATTTAAAAAAAATTCAAAAAAAAATATAAATTTTTTAGTTTCTTAAATAGTTCTTTCAACTTATTTTGTTGCAAAAATAAGTGTTTAAACTTTATAAGGTGTCATTTTTATAGGAAATCTGATTCTCTAAAAAAAATAATGCCATTTGTAGACATTAATACTGTATACTTTTTGAGTAATAGATAAAAAAATATAAAAGGGACAAATTTGCACCATTCTCAAAAGTCCAATCCGAAGCTTAACCGCAGTTTTGCATTTATCATTTATGGGGTACAATTGAACATACAAGGCAATAAAATACCTTTAAAGAATGAGTTCCTTCTTCAAATAAATATTCAATAGCCTATTAGCAGGGCAAGTAAAAATAAAATCAAAAATATGGTACCTCAACAATTTTTACATTTTCTTTTGAATAAAGCAATTTAAAGACGGTCCAAGATAAATAGCTTACTTTAGTTAAGCACAAAGGTGGTACGATATATCACAGTACGAAAATAGTTTGAAAATATTTGAAAATTTTTTCTGGGAAATATTTAAAGTTAAAGTTGGAATTTCAGAAAAAAAAACTGAAATTGCATGTCTTAAGTGTTGTAAAAAGAAGAGAAACAATTTGATAAGTTTTTGACTTTAAGAACTGGCTAATTAAACTAAGCTTAGGAAACTGCATTATTATTAAAATTTTGCAATGCTTTCTAAAATAAAAGTTATCTATGTGCTTCTGAGAGAATCTTTCAAAATTCAGACTAACACTTGAAGTCGACCTTGCGACGAAAAGCGCAATATGTAAGAAAACTATTTCCAACTTTATTTTTTGCAAATCTTATTTAAGTACATAGAGCTTACAGATAAGCTTTCAGCGAATTAAAAAATTCATATTTCGAAAATTTATGGACAGGTCTAATATATATTTATATTTACATCCCAATGTTAAGTGAGACAAACAGAGTCTTTTACTGAAAACTCAGATTTCAACTTCTGGCCTGTTAATTCTCTACACCTTACCCTTGTCCTCCGTACTGTAAATCGGGTTTTTTTTGGCTCACTTTGAATTCGTCCATATATCATTCAGATATATTTTGGCTAGAGACAGTCGAAGGTTTATAAACTTCTATGGTAAATTCGTCTATTAAAGTTGTTGTTAAAACATTAAAGTTGTAATGCCTGCCAAGTAGACGTGTTTTTCTTTCGTCCGCGACTTTTATACGATTTAAGCAGTAAACGTGTTCCGTATCCGCCGAAATTTTATAATAAGTTGCACTTAATTATATTTGGCATCTTGCACTGCTTTTACATTTTCTTTTTTCGTGTTTTCAATTATTAAATTCACTGAGTTAAGCTTCTGGATTTTTGCTTTGAACTTGTACTGTGATATGTCGAAAAAATAAATTAATACCCTAAGTATTAGCAGCATGTGCAAGCTGAAATATCTGATGCCTATAAAAAGTCAGAGGATAGGATTATGCTAAGGCTTAGTGAATTGACAGCCGAACTTTGCAGCCTGAAGGCAAATATAAATGACGTGATAGATGGGTTACTGTAGTCGAATCAATTTGCAGTGAATTTGGCTCCCTTAAAGAAGAAATAAGTGCATTAAAAGCCCAAAAAGAGAATTGTAGCTGTGATGTTGCCCCATCTGGAATTCCCTCCTCTCATACTCTCATACTCAATGAACAAAATATGAGGATAACGTTGTTGCAACTGATGTAATTCTAAATGGAATTCCCTTCCAATGTAATGAGAGTCTCCCGGACATATTCCAAAAAATTTGCTCATCGATAGATCATGCAGCACCGAACTTAAGAGACATTTTTCGAATACAAGGAAAAATCAGCAACAACAAGCCTGCCATTATTATTAACCCAATGTGCACAAAAGCAGATGTGGATCCATAACGGATCAGAAATGAACGTCATATACGGATCCATTCCGGATTCCGTTTCGGATCCATTTCGGATTAATTTTTGTATTAAATTCCTATCGAAAAAACGGAATCAGCTTTATCGGATCCGTAACGAATCCGAAACGGACGTCATATATAGATCCGTTCCGGATTCCGTTTCGGATTCGTTTTCGTATGAAATTCCTCCCGAAAAACTGGAATCCGTTTTTTTTAATAAAACGGATTCGATCCGGACTTGTTTTTTATTATTAACATAAAAGGCAGTTTTCACGATATTTTCAATAAAAAAATACAGTTCTCTACTTCTTTTTTGTTTTTTAAATATCTTTAAATTAAAAAAATAAAAAAAAATATGTATCGTCGCCAGAGTTTGAACCTGGAGCCTCTCTCTGCTTATCCAATAGTTGTTCCATGCGCAGTTTAACAACATCAGCCAACGTATTACTTTTTTTTTGCTGGCTTAAATTATAATATTTGAATTATCAATTGACAACTGTTCAAAATGAATCTTCAATTTTTCATTTTGATAGAAAAGTAATTAAATTTTAGTATGTCAGAAACATAATAAAAGTAGCTGAGTAGGTTAAGATGAGCATCTTTGAACAGTGGCATGGCGCTTGATAGTCACTTATAAATTAACGATAAGTTAAATAGCATTAAAGAAATAGATGGAAAGATAAGTGAAAAATAAAAAAATTCAATAGGAAAGAATAAAAAAAATTTTTTAATTGCGTTAATTTTTTTATACAGTAAAATCCGCATTATTAAAAAGAAAGGTCGTCTCGAATCCGTTTTATTTAGAAAAACAAATCTGAACGGATCCGTTTTACTTGCAAAAAACGAATCTGCAACGGATCCGTTTCATTAACAAAAAACGAATCCGGAACGGATCCGTATATGAAGTCCGTTTCGGATCCGGCTAAGCGGACGATCCTTCCGTATTTTCGTTTCGGGTAAATAATTCGAAGGAACGGATCCGAACTGTTGCTCAGCGATATGAATGTGGTGGTAGAGAGCCATTCTACATGCATGAAAGTTTATCGGATGCAAACTGTGCAATTATGATGTATGCAGGTGTGAGGAAGCGTGAGAAACGACTGTATTTCTCTATACGAGGAAGAGTGTATGTGAGAGCAAATAGTAATGGTGAGGCCAAGCTTGTATGTGATACCGAAAGTGTGGATCGTGTGGCTGGAATTATTAATTAGGGTGACATGTTTTGAGTAATAATATTTATATTTTTTATTTTTATTTATCTATTAGACTATTTTTTTAAATATATTATTTTACAATTATTTATATATTGTGATATTTGGTTTAATATTCTCTATTTATTGGTTTCTCTGCTAAAACTACTTTTTTCTTCTTATTTGTATTTTCACCTTCACAACTCTTTCAATTTTACCACTAATTTTCCAATGTATGATGCTGCTTCTTATCTGACAAAATTTGTCATCTTTTAATAATATTTCTAATGGCGCTATAGATAATTGTAAAGCCTTAACTAATCTCCTAAGTAAGCAAAATGAAGGTTTAAAAGTTGTACATTATAATGCCAGGGGTATGCATGGACTAAAACTGGATTATATTCGGTATATTTTTGAAAATTCCCCTGTTGATGTTGTTTGTGTTTGTGAAACTTGGTTCAAGAGAGGAGTCTCTGACTCTGTATACAATCTCAATGGTTTTAAACTTTCCGTAATGATAGGATGGAAAGAAGAGTTGGTGGTGTTGCTATTTATTGTTAAACTTGCTAGTAAAAGCAATTAGGTTTGTGAGTTTTTAAATGTTGAAATTCTTAATAATAATGTATTAGTCTCTTGTGTGTATAATCCCCATAGATAAAACAATTTTGAACCTTTTTTTACGGAAATCTCTAGAATAATAACTAATCCGTTTTTTTGTTGTTTGTGGAGACTTTAAGGTAAATTTGTTAAAAAATAATTCCACTACAGTGAGAAAACGATTTGTTTGAATACAACAAACATATATTTCATATAGAGCAATCAATTATTTGTTTGATACAAACATATTGCATTTGGATCAAATGGTGCTAAATGTTGGTTGAAGCTTTTTATATTTGACTCAATCAAATATTTCGTTTTTCAAAATAATCGTTCAAACAAATCGTTTTCTCAGTGTACTGATAACTTTTATTTTAATTCAACAACTTGTGGCTTAAAAGTAGTGAACCCGAATGTTCCAACTCGTTATGCGCCTGATTGTAAGCCAAGTCTGCTGGATTTTGTTTTAGTCTCTGATACATCTCTCTTAATAAAAATCGATCAAATGACTTTTTTGTCTGACCATGAGTATTAATATCAATCTAGGTAGAAACTCTCCACCTACGTTTACTTTTCGTGACTATAAATCTATAGACTTTAATGCTCTTTTTGAAGACTTATTTGGTATGTGTTGGAATGACTGTTGCTACTGCGATTCTGTTAATGGTAAACTTAGGCTGCATATGGATAAATTAGATGCTAGTTTTAATAGTCAAATTCCGGTACGAACAATATATGTTACTTATAACAGCTGCCTTGGTTTACCAATCATGTCTTGCATTTTATCAAAAAAAGAAACAAGCTTCACTCTAACTGGAAACGTAATACAACAGATAGAATCTGGGAAATTTTTGGAAGGGCCCGACATGCAGCAACTTCCGTATTAAAACAAGAAAAAAAGAATTTCTTCAGTTCTAAGCTGTAAGTATTCGAAAAAAAATATAGTGTTTTCCGCAAGGAATCCATTGAATGTAGTCTGGATTCTGATGTTATGAACGATTTTTTCTTAAGTCGTGGTCAGACTATTAATGTAAACTATCCTGAATTACCTAGAATTTTAGTAGACTTGTAATGTCCAATTCCAAAATGTTTACTTGTAAATTAAACTCAATTAATCTTTATTTTACATTTATTGCATTACTATAATTAATTAATTTTAGAGGAGTTCTTTTGAAGCGATCTGTTCTCGGCACGTTCTTCTGCAAAAAGGGACAAAAAAACGGAAGAAGATGGCGACATGCAAAATGTCTTGTTTTTATTTATTTTCATATGTTAAGTTGGCATCGGTTTCGTTGAGGGTGTGTTCAGTGCCATTGTCCTTAAAGGATCACGCACAAGACCACTACACCACTCCCCCCTAAATGAGTGTCCATGGCTATGTTTGTTTTTGATCCGAACAAAGTATGGTATATGCAGGCTTCAGCCTATCAATAGAAATTGATACTTTTCTTTTCTTAATTTCGATAATAAAATATTTCCTCAAGCGTCGAATGACTTTGTAGGGTCCTTCGTACGGTGAGGCTAAACCTGTTTTTACTTTATCCACTCGGACAAAAACGTTTTCACACTTGTTTAAATCTTTTGGAATAAAAATCGCATGTCTACTTGATCGAGTGTCTGTCGGAACGAGAATTCTCATGGTTTCCCGAAGTTTACTAATTATGACGTCTTGATCAGGTGCACTTGTTTTGCTATCTACAAAAATTTCTCCGGGCAGTCTAAGGTTCTGCCCATATACCATCTCAGCAGTGGAGCACTTGAGGTCTTCTTTGTAACCACAGCGAATTCCGAGTAATATTATAGGAAGCTCGAAGCTCCAATTTGAAACGTTGCCTCTGGCTCTCAGGGAATCCTTCAATTGCCTGTGGAACCTTTCTACCATCCCATTGGATTGTGGATGATAAGGGGTAGTATGAATTTTATGTATACCCAAAATAGCTGAAAGTTCTTTCATTAGTCTAGACTCAAACTGAGCTCCTCGATCCGTTGTGACCTTTAAAGGTACGCCAAAACGGGGAAGGTAATTATTAACGAATGCTTTTGCAACTGTCTTTGCTGAGATGTCCCGCAAAGGGTAGGCCTCAGGCCACCTGGTGAAACGATCAACAATGGTAAGGATGTAAGAGAAACCGTCAGAAGTCGGAAGCGGTCCGACTAAATCCATGCATCAACATTTCGTCCAATATCTGATATCCTTATTCATGCTTGGCCAAAAATAACGATTGGCTATTAAACGACGCGTGGCGCGAATACTTAAATGTGAAAGCTTATGGAGGGTTTGGAAAACTGCAATGCGGAGTGCGTATAGCACGTACAGGTCGTGAAATGTTAGTCGAAGTTTCACAATATATGATGAAATTGGGAAAAGAAAATTTTTCAAGTTTAAACTTCGTGGTTTAACTATCGTGTTTTAAATCTAGAATCTTCCCTAGTTCTTTATCCGCAGTTTGTAAATTTGCAAGGGTTTCCATGTCAATCTTAATGTTCTGAATGTCAGTTATTTCGTCTGTAGCTATTCGTGACAAGCTGTCAGCTACCACGTTATCTTTCCCTTTAACATATTGGACATTTGTGGTATACTGGGCAATGAAATCCAGTTGCCGGGATTGCAGGGAACTTCTTTCGGTTTTGGTGAAAATTGCGTGTGCCAAGGGCTTATGGTCAGTAAAAATTGTTACATCTCGCCCTTCAATAAAGTAACGAAATTGCTTCAAGGATAAATATGTGGCTAGTAGCTCCCTATCAAAAGTGGAGTATTTTCTTTCGGCATCGGAAAGTTTCTTGGAATAAAATGAAAGTGGCTCCCAAATGTCTTTATTTTTTTGTTGCAAAACAGCACCAACTGCAATATTTGAGCCATCGGTGGCAATAGAGAAATGTCCATTAGGTATGGGATGAACCAGTAAAGTTGCTTGAGCGAGAGCGTTCTTGATTATTTCAAAAGACTCAGTTAACTTTTCGGGCCAAGAGAATTCTTTATTAACCTTGCGGTTTTTCTGAGAAATCGTTACATGAGAGTGAATAGGAGCCAAAAGGTGTGCTATTTTAGGAATAAACCTATGGTAATAATTTACCATTCCTATGAATCGTTGCACTTGCTTCACTGATTGTGAGATAGGAAAATCGAGAATTGCTTTAATGCGCTCGTCCGAAGGAAAAATTCCGCTGGCCGAAATTTTGTGACCAAGAAAATCTAAAGATGTGACGCCAAAAATACATTTGGAGGTATTTATTGTCATACCATACTCTTCAAGTTTTTCGAAAAGTAAGTTAAGATGCTCTTTGTGCTCTTGCTTTGATTTAGATGCTACCAAAATATCATCTATGTACGGAAAAACAAAATCAAAACCTCTGCAAACTGCATTAATTAAGCGTTGAAAAGATTGTGCAGCATTACGAAGACCAAAAGACCGAAATTCGAACAAACCGAAAGGGGTAGTGAGAGCGGTTTTAAAAATATCTTCTGAATCAACTGGTATTAAATGGTACGCTCTTACTAGGTCAATCTTTGAAAAAATAACGCAACCATGGATATTCATTCCAAAATTATGAATGTGGGGGATCGGATATCGATCCGGTACAGTAACCGCATTTAGTCTGCGGTAATCACCACAAGGCCTCCAGTCAAGATTATTCTTCTTTTTTACCATGTGAAGTGGTGAACAAGTTGAAGAGGAAGAAGGTTGGCAGATGCCGAGATCAACCATGTGTTTATTTAATAATAAACACGGTTAAGCTTCAGCTTAAAAGAGTTATTATATGGTATTTACGTAAATATGTATGTTTCTGTAATGAATACACTGTCTGCAATAGCGTTATCGCTTAATTTCGCTATTGCACAAACAGCGAGTATCAAATTCGGTTGAAGTCCCAAATGCAAGATATGCTGAATAACATATTTTGCATTTCAAGGCCAACTGAATTTGAACTAGAATCGTAGCATAAAATAGAATAAGAAATCTTTTTGTATTTAGTCTTAAGATTCAAGCAGAAAATAAATAACTCTTTTAAGCTGAAGCTTAACCGTGTTTATTATTAAATAAACATAACTCGCAGGGTCTAGCCGTCGCGGTCTTGAATAAGGTAGTTGACCTTCGGTCACTATTTGATGGACAACTGTATGTTTAACCGGAGCAAAATAGTTGGGGGTTTGCGTTAAGGATGGAATTTTTTTTTAAATTAAACCAAATTCGTTGTCGACTACAAACTGAAGAGGCTTGAGCGCAATCTCGTTTCTAATAACCGCTGAAACTTGAAGGTTGGTTTCATTACAGAAACATACATATTTAATTTTTTATTTTTTACATCGACCAGCAAACCAAACTTTGTTAAGAAATCGGCTCCTAAAATCGGGCGATTAACCTCAGCTATTATAAAGGAGTGAATAAAATCTCTTCTTAAACCGATGTTTAGTTTAAGTAATTTTGATCCAAAGGTACGAATTGTTGTTCCGTTTGCGGCCGATAGAAATGTGTCCGATTTAGAAAGTTTAGAAAATTTGGCAGAAGGCTTGAAAGGTATAACTGACACATCCGCACCAGTATCTATCAAAAATAATAAGTTATTGTTTTTGTCTTTTAAAAATAAGCGGCGGTTCGTAGCTAACTAACTGTTTGCCGCAGGAACAGCAGTCGAACTTAGTTTGGGTTACTTGAATTTGAAAATTTTTGCTTGTCGGAGCAAGAAGAAAAGTTACAGGGCTTGATGCATTTCTTGGCATCGTTACCAAACCGATTATGATACCAACATAGATTAGATTTCGATGAGTTTACTTTCTTTTGTCGGCTAAGAGAACGGCGGCGGTCAGACTTAAAATTTTGACGGAATTGATTGCGTGAATTTCGATTAAACGATAATCCTTCGATCACCGATTCCAATCTATCAAGACGTTTCTCTAAATTATGCGAACTAAGATTTGTATTTGAAACACTATGAACACTGGCTGAAGGTGAAACTTCGTAAATTTTATCAGCGGCCAAGGCAAGTTCTCTTAACGGTTTTTCAATCAAGAGTAGAGGAACATTAATGTTCTCGGGTAACCGACGCATCCACAATTTTTTAATCACTTCTTCACTAAAAGAATTATTTGCCAGTTGTTGCATAGATCGCAGTACGTCTGATGGTTTTCTATCTCCTATGTCTGCTTTTTCAACCAACGCTTCCAAACGTTGAGTTTCCGAGATTAAATGTCTTTGAATAAGGGCTTTTTTAAAGCGATATATTTATCTGTTGTAGGGGGATTAGTGAGAACGTCAATCACAGAATCACAAGTGTCTACCGGTAGAGCGGCAACTGTGAGAAAATATTTCGTTTCTTGACTTGTGATTCTATTAACTGAGACTGCGCTTCTGCTTGGATGAACCAAGTAACAGGATTCCCATTCCAAAAATGCGGTAAACGACATGAGTGAATAGCCTCGACTCTAACGCTATCGGTGGAAAATGTTTGTGGCAGTGGCTGAAACTCTGTAACAGTGGACTGAAATTCGGATGTTGTTGGATGAAAACCGGTTGACAACGGTCGGTTGTCTCCCGACATTGGGGGAGCACTTGTCTGTGATTTTTCTTTTAACTTGTCGTCATTTAAGTCCGTCATTTTTAAAACATATATATATGCACCCAACTTATATGACCCGTTGCAAACTCAACATAGAAAAAAAGAAAAAAAAAAATGAAAACCCGCTTAAAAAATTGTTTTTATAGGTTAATACCGAAAACGTGCCAAGAAACAAAAAAAAAAATCAGCATGAAAAGACTCAAAAGTTTGATATAAAATCTTAAACATTTTGTATTGTTGCTGCTGCTTATCGTGAATGATGGTGCTGTTGATTTTTTTTTAAAGGAGCCGCTTGCTGTGGTGGTTGACAAAGCTCCGTGCCAATGTTAGTGACAGAATGCTCTCCAGCAAAACTTCAATAATTTTGTTGGATGCTGCGATTAGTAATGGATCGCAAGAAACTGCTTTGCTTACTGGTAATGAGGTGATGTTTCTTCAATGTGATGTCCAGAAGATACTCTAGTCGTGGACTGATAATAGACGCAAGCTAATGTAGCGTATTTGAAAATGATTTGCGGCGCTGTGTTGTGGTGTTAATTTTCTTGTTTGTGTTGTTTTGAATATAACTCCTTCATCGGGGTCACCAATGTAATGTCCAATTCCAAAATGTTAACTTGTAAATTAAACTCAATTAATCTTTATATTACATTTATTGCATTACTATAATTAATTAATTTTAGTGGAGTTCTTTTGAAGCGATCTGTTCTCGGCACGTTCTTCTGCAAAAAGGGACGAAAAAAACGGAAGAAGATGGCGACATGCAAAATGTCTTGTTTTTATTTATTTTCATATGTTAAGTTGGCATCGGTTTCGTTGAGGGTGTGTTCAGTGCCATTGTCCTTAAAGGATCACGCACACGACCACTACAGACTTTCATTTTTTTCCATTTCAATTTTCAAATATTAGTGAGAATGAGATTATAACGTGTATATTATTGTTAAGCTCTAATACAGATGCCCATTAAGTTTACACATATTATAAGCCATTGTTTGACTTGCTCTCAGTTTCCTGAAATGTGAAAATTGCAACAGTGTTTCTTATTGCAAAAACAGAGTCTGCTTCTGAACCTAATGATTTTCGTCCTATTAGCATTTTGCCAGCAATAGGAAAAGTTGTGGAATCAAGATTTTCTAACTGTTCTCTGCCTTATAGACTTTACAAAAGCTTTTGAGTCTGTCAATCATATTCTTTTGTGTAAAGAATTGAAATATGATTTTAATTTTAGCTCTAGTGCAATTATTTTAATATCCCCTAGATCGATTGCAGCGTGTTGAAGTAGGAAATTGACTCTCTACACTTAAGTTCACTAATACTGGAGATCCTGAATGTTAAATTTTGGGTCCTATTTTGTTTTCTATTTTTATAAAAAATGTTTTTTCTGTTTGCAATTACTCTACAGTACATGCTTACGCTGACGACATTCAACTCTACATATATTGTAATGTACGCTTCTGAAAATTGGGCTATTTATTTATTTTCTTCGAAAATTATATTAGCTAAAAATCCAGTTTTCATCTATTCAACCTAATTCTTACTAAATATATTAGTAAATATTCCAACCAACTGTGTTTAATATTCCCCGGTTATGTTCACGAAAACAATGTTCAGAATTGGCAAACATCTTGAAAAACAAAATCAAGACTCGAACTCGGCTAAAGATAGTCTGCAAAGTTTTAATTTCCGTCTTTCCTTTTCGAGTCATCAACCGAAGCAGACGAATAATCTCATTTTTCTAATTAAGTTTTACATCTAACATCAAATAGTGAAATTTAACGTAAAGTTATAAAATCATTTACATGATCTTGTTGCACTAAAGTGTTTCTTCGTTTTCACTAAAATATAATTAAATCAATTTAATACCAGCTCACTGCAACGCTATTCTACGGCTTAAGGGAAAATTTAATTTTTTTATTGTGGCTTCAAAATCCTACCAGGATCATTTAATTTATTTTCCTGGAATTAAAATTTTTCGTCCACATAACCTGTTTAAAATAAAAACCATAAGGTAAAATAAAAAAAAAAAACATTATTTCATTGTACGCTTGTACAATTAAAAATTCTATTTTTTTCTCATTTTTTCTATTAAAGATCATAGATCAGCATATTTTTTTGTTGTGGATCCTAAGTTTCTCGAGGGCTTGTACACGTTGGTTCGACGAAACACTCAGCAGTTCAACTACAGATCTCCAAGCGATCGTGGCATCAAATGCTTTTGTGTGGGCGGTACTATATATCTGCCTTAAAATTTCACAAAAAAAAAAAAACACAGTCCAAAACTGTACAAACGGTACAAAACGTCAGAAAAAAAATCGAAAACGTGATAAAAAATAAGTTAAAATTTTAAAGGAATCTATATTAAAAAAAAAATTACTGAAAAAGGAAAAACAAGTGTTAAATTCTTTTAATTAAGTTTAAACTAAAATTTAACTTTGTAAGATTTTACATGAATTGTCGAGTTAACCGAATTTAAGAGGAATATTTAACATTCAAGAAGGATTATAAGTATTAGTGATTTCACCCATACAAATAACTAACATTAACACATTAAACATTTGCTCCATTACCTCCAGTCAACTCTACGCAATTGGAAGGCCTTTCAACAGTGTGGTGACAAACAAGCAAAGTGAGTGTATAACAATTAATTTTTTTATATTAAAAAAAAAGGAAAAGAAGAAAAGGGGAGCAATCGCAGTTACAAAAGTTGGAGGTGCAAAAGGCTCTCATACTCCCAAGCTGAATTGCTTTGATAACAAGAGATAAACTGAGATCACAAAATTCACCACAAGATCGCTTTGCGTGAGAACCTTTGATGTGCTTCGCTCTTTTTTTTTTGTGTTTTGTCTGCGATTGTTCTTGTTACATCTTTTGCTGAACTCCAAACTTTAGTAGAAGCTAAGCTGTAAAATAATTTGGTTGTTTGTTGTGATAACAATTTTCTTACCATAATTAATAATTTAAATGTTCCAATATTTAAACAATACCGTGCAAGAGCTACATAAACGTAAATTGATCCAGTTTTTTTGTATGTGGAAACCCTTTTTTTTTTCTTTTTTGCAACTTATCTCTAAAATTGCAACTAACTCGAACATATTGCTTTGAATGGAGTTAACATAATTATTATTAGAACTTTTAATTATAAGAATGTCTTTCCTTATATTATTTTATAAGTGGAAAAAATTAGTCTAAGGGCTCTATAACATATTTTTTTTTTGTTAGTTCAAAAATCGAGTGTATACTCATCTCTAAATTTTTGTAATGAAAGATTATGTAGAAATAAAATTTGAAGTAATGGAATGCTAATTTAATTTAAAGTTTCCTTCGGGGTTATGATAGAATAGGGTAACTTTATTAGGGGATCTTAAAAATACTTTGCGTGTAAGATCATGGAGAGGTGGGTTTTGACGCTGTATCTTGTTTTACATCTTCAAGATACCTACACATGCCTCAATACAATCGATACTTTTCATAGTGTTTGGTAATTTTCACTAAGCCATATCGGGGTAATTTTGGTATGGTCTTTTCTAAGTCTATTTAATATGATTCATTAGGGAGTCTGGGGGTAGGTCACAAACCCCCCAGTCAACTGCTTGCTAGCCCAGTCAATGGCTCCCGCCCGACCTCACCACTACCAACGATCAATCATCTCATTTGAGGTTGTTTTTTCAAAACTCTAACGCATTTAGCACTTATGCAATTTTGTGTTCGTTACATAATTATTTCAAAAAAAAAAAAAAAAATCTACCAGTTTTTTGAATAGTTTGTGGATCCCAAATCAAAGTGTCAATTGTGTCTTGATGACATAGTTGTTCACCATTTAATTTCATTTAATTTTATTTAAACAATTTCATTTTGAACGGTGTGTGGCCAAAATTTTTGTACGTAATAAGTTTTTTTCCATTTCTGGAATTTCGACTATTTGGCGAATGATTGGTCTGAATAGATATCGACCGAAATGTTCTTTATTACTCCTTTCAGTGCAGAGCAATGGTTCCTAACGTCAGAATAATCTTGTTGATTTGTTGGTGAACTTTCTTTTGAATTGAAATACGTGTTATGCTGTATCTGGTCCTGGAATTTACAGTGAATTTGTTATTTGCGAATTTCTGTCCGACTATGTATCAGCCTTGTTTAAAAAAACAGAAAAAAAAAACGTTAACCGATGGTTCTTAAATTTTATTCTGCCTTCAAAATTAGTTTCAATAGAAAAAATTATTTTTATCTATATCGATTGTATGGCGTTACTTTATCCTATCTCTGAAAATTCCTATCACCCTCGAAGGAAAACTTTATCTGATAATAATTTTTTTTTTTTTCTCAATATCAATTTTTATTTTCTTTTGATTATAAATTTATTATGGTAATGGAAAATAGTACAGAAAATATTCCCGCACTATCAGCGGAATCTGCTTTGGCAGATTGTAGCATTTGTTTACAGCCTATGCGAAATAATATCTACTCCTTGTAATCATATATTTCATAAAAGGTGCATATTGAAGTGGCTATCTGATAGCCAAGAATGTCCACAGTGCAGAGCTGCCTGCCAAGTAAATACACTTGAGTCACTTGCACGTGAAAATTTCTCAAATAACGACACCAATTTACCTCAATCGCAAACATTTTATAATAAGAGCCGAGGTAAAGGGAGAACCCATTCTCACAACACTCGAAAACAGAAAAAACTTTTTGATGAATCTTCTCAAGCTTCGAGCAATTTTCCAATTCCTTCTCGGGTGCAACAAAATGCAATGAATGCTATGTCATTACTTAATATTTCTCCCGCACCACGTAATAGTTTTGGTAATAATACTCGACGTAACTTACTACGTACTCCTGCTGTTCCTTATGACAACAGACAAACTTTCTTCAATTCAAATAATTCTGCAGCAGCTACAGTTAGAACTGAAGCTCAAAATTCTAACTTAACAAATCAGAGTAACCAACCCCAGATTGATTACAATCAGATTGGCGAAATAATTGAAAGCTGTTTTAATAGGTTACTTTCAAACCTGAATTTGCAACCAAATGCTGGAGTTGTCAGTAATAGTTTAAATGTTAATCACAACCAGGATCTTCCATTGAATTCACCTAACGCTGGAGTTCTTAGTAATAATTTTAATATAAATAATACTAATAATGTTCCACTTAATTCGCTAAACGCTGGCGCAGCCAATCATCCTTTTAATATTAATCACAATCGTGAGGTCCCCTTAAATCCGCCAAACAGACGTGAGACTAATTCATGTAATAATTTGAGCATCGAGAAAATTACTATGATTATTCAGAATTGGAATGTCAAATTTAATGGTTCTGCCCATGGTTTGACTGTTGAGGAATTTCTGTATAGAATTCGATCTCTTACCGCTGATAGCCTTAATAATGATTTTTCTGCAGTTTGCAAAAATTTAAATTTGTTGTTGACAGGTAAAGCCAAAGGCTGGTACTGGCGATACCATAAGTCAGTTTCCAGTATTGAATGGCAAGATTTCTGTGCCGCAATTCGTTTTCAATACAAGGATTTTAAGTCCAATTATGACATTTGTGAGGAAATTCGAAACCTCAAACAAAAATCTCATGAGACTTTTGACTCTTTTTACGATGCAGTTTGCGCAATTGCTGATCGCTTACCGGTACCAATCGAGGAGTCGGAGCTGACTGAAATAATCACCCGAAACATACGGCCTGACATTCGGCACGAGTTATTATATGTGCCTATAGTTTCCATAGCGCATTTACGCAAATTATGTCAGAAACGTGAACATTTTTTATGTGAAGAAAGCAATAAACGCAATCTGCCAATTCGAAATATACAAACTAATTTGCCATCGCGCAGAAACATTTCTGAAATTGAGACCGAAAATTATGAAACTGTAAATTTGAATTCTGTTTCTGAAACTGATCTAAGTATTGATGCTGTGCATCAAAAATAACGAATTTTTACCTATTATAATTACGATGAGCAAGGTCATCACTGGGAAGACTGCTTACGAGAAAAAAAAATTTTTTGTTATGGATGTGGTGCAAAAAACACCTATAAGCCACAATGCGCTGTATGTCTGACCAAACGTGCGGAAAACCTCAAGAAGGGGCCATTCACAACCACCCGAATGGCTCCCAAACCAAATTAAATGATGAGCTTAACCCTCGAATTCTAGAATCGACTAGCTCACTGAATTTTAAGAAACAGGAAAATTTTGCTAATGATAAGAAAAATTATTTTAATGACAAATTTACGGATGTTAAAATTTTATCTAGGAATAAAAATGAAATCGTTGATAGAATATTGTACCCAATTCGTCCTTTCCACGATCGTTGGAAAGAGTACCATAGAAAAAGAAATAAAATGTTTTAAGATTTTCCTGAATATCTGAAACCAAAAGTTAAGAGATCTAATTTTCGCTTACGTCGTTTTTGGAAAGCACTTAGGGAAACGAAAAAATCTCTGATTTCTGCAATTTTTAATAGTACCGAAGATATGCGATACTATGCCAAAGTTAAATTTCTTGATTATGAAGAGGTCGGTCTGCTCGACACAGGTGCGAATGTTAGTTGCATTGGTGCAGGACTTGCTGCTCGAAACTTGGAGCATTTGTCAAATTTCAAAAAATTTAAGTCGTCTGTAAAAACAGCCACAAAATGTTTCAGGATATTTAGAAGTTGGGGTTACTTACAAAAATGAAACCCATGTATTGAAGTTGTTTGTGATTCCCACAATTTCGAAAAGGTTGATACTTGGTATTGACTTTTGGAAGAAATTTAACTTAGCTCCAAATTTAATTTCCAGTGTAGATATGAAACCCGTTGATGCAGAGTTCGAAAAAGAACCCGAAAGTTTAAATTTTTCTTTGACAGCATTGCAGCGTCAACAATTAGAGACAGTAAAATCCCTGTTTCTAAATTTTGAAGTCCAAGGCCTCGGGCGAACCACTTTAACAAAACACGAAATTGACGCTGGCGATGCAAAAGCAGTGAAACAACGCTACTACCCAGTGTCACCTGTGGAAAAGTTAATGTATAAGGAAGTAGACAGAATGTTAAGTTTAGGGGTCATTGAACCTTCTTCGAGCGCCTGGAGCTCACCTATGCGCTTGGTTATAAAAACAAATGAAGTTAGACTTTGCTTGGATGCCAGGAAAGTTAATTTAGTTACAAAAAAAGATGCGTACCCACTGCCCAGTATTGAAGGTATATTTGCTCGTCTTCCAAAAGCAAACATAATTTCAAAACTCGACTTAAAAGACGCATACTGGCAGATAAGGCTTGCAGATGAGGCGAAACCATTAACGGCATTCACTATACCTGGACGGCCATTATATCAATTTGTCGTAATGCCGTTTGGCTTATGCAATGCGCCCCAGACTATGTGCCGCTTAATGGACGAAATTATTCCTGCTGACTTACGACACTGCGTCTTTGGTTATCTAGATGACCTCTGCATCGTGTCTTCTGACTTTGAAAGTCATCTCTCGACTTTGGTTAGGATTGCAGAGCAATTCTCACGTTAAACATAAGTAAAAGCCATTTTTGTGTTACACAGGTAAAATACCTTGGCTTTGTGATAGGTAATGGAGGCTTAGCTACGGATCCTGATAAAATTAACTCAATTTTGTCATGGCCAACACCCAAAAATCTGAAACAGTTGAGGGGATTTTTAGGGATTGCGGGTTGGTACAGAAAGTTTATTGAAAACTTCGCCATTGTCACCTTCCCAATAACTGAACTTCTCTCTTTATTAACCACAGCACCAGTGTTGGCAAATCCAGATTTTGAAAAGAAATTTTATGTCCATTGCGATGCTAGTGACTATGGCATAGGAGCAGTACTGGAGCAACTTGATGAAGATGGTGCGGAAAAGCCCATATCATTTATGTCAAAGAAGCTCAATACTGCACAAAGGAAATATAGTGTCACGGAGAGGGAATGCCTTGCAACTATTGAGGCTATTAAGAAATTTAGATGTTATCTAGAACTACAAGAATTCGAGGTCATTACCGATCATGCTGGCTAAGTCTGGTTAATGAAACAATCGGAATTTTGTGTTCGTTACAATATCGACCTATTGGATTAGTAGAAGACTTAAATTATAGATTGAGCTCTGACCTGGATTAACTTAACAGATGGGCGGTTTCCATTGCACTCTTAATAAATCCGTTGAAATCCAAAGCTCTCCCTACATCTAGACGTGATATTAGTCTTTAAAACATTCTCCCTTTGTTTATTGGAACAACTCAGCGAGTTTTTGTGAATAGAGCGAAGAACCTGGGATTTATAATAAACATAAACTTACCTGTATGGATCACGTTTACAACACGATAGGTAAATATACGTGATTTTACGATATTTACGGACTTCTTCTGAATTCACCCCCATTGATACTAGACGCAGACTTTTGCTGCAACTGATTATGCCCCTTATTAACTTATTTAAAATATTGTTAACAGCAGGCTTGACTCGCGGTCTCAACATAAACTGTTGGTGGCATTTTACAATGCGGCAAGGTATGTGTATGGTGTTTGTCGTTTTGACCACATCTTTGTAATAAGTAGAGGAATTCTTGGCTGTGGTTTGATGCAATATTTGAATATTGGTAATATGATATTTTTGCAAAAGCTTTTTAGCACTCAAGCGCTCAGATACTTATATGATAAGCTACAATTTGCCCCATTTGCTAGATCCCTTCAACTAATTGTACCTAGATTCAACTATCAGCAGTAGATTCTTCTTTATTAGCGCCATTAGAATTTAGAATTCCTTGCCCATTAACATAAAACAAGAAACTTTAAGAAGCATCTTCAAACGTACTATTTATGATTATTTCTCAATTCACAAATAATTAATAGTCTTTAATTCCGTTTTATTCCTTTTTTGTCTTTCTTCTTTATCACGTATTCAATCTTCATCTGTTTATTTTATTTTTTTTAAGACTTAAATCTGGTATTGATACTATTAATTAATACTATGTATGTATTAATTACTTTACTACTTGCTTATATGCAATTTTATTGAGATAAGATTTCTGGCATGTGTATACATATGAAGTTTATATTGATGATGAACTATTAAAGACTAATTCTTGTTGTTCAAGTGAAATAGGAACTAAATAAATGAAATGAGATGTATGTGTTTCATAAGCTTTTATGGATTCTTTTTTTTCTGTTTATCAAAAATCTCGTAAAAACTATTACAGAACTTTTAAGTCTTTATAATATGACGTACGGTCCTTCTATTTTTGTTCTTTCGCAAGGTCTTATACGTTTTAATTAGTTTCTGTAATTTCACTACTACATTCCGTTGCTCTTCCAAATGAAAGTAGGACCTCATCCTAAACTCTTCATTACACTTTTCTATAACTGCAGCTAAGGATTCACGCACTGTTTGTCACATGTATGTACATACTATATGTATAAATAGGAACAGAGAACATTAAATTTTATTGGCAAGACACTACTGGCCCAATTACGGACCTTTTCAAGGAGCGAAAGCACTTTACTCGTTGCTCTTGTATGTTTCATATTTGAGAAAATTATATGATTGTTTTCCACAAAGTTAGTAGACCAAATAAAAGTAAAATAAAAATTTTGAGCATCAACAATTTGAACTTTTTCTTCTGACTGAAGCAACTTGAAAAAAAGGTAAAATATAAATGGCTAAAAAAATCCTTTTTAACATTTTTTTTTTGCAAGTCCTATTCAAATAAATATAACTTACAGATAAGCTTTCAGCTCATAAAAAATTCATATTTCGAAAATATCTGGACAGGTCTAATATATATATGTATCGGTCATTCTTTTACAAACCGAACGGATTTCAGGAAAAAAACTTCGACTTCTCCAAATGCGATGAAAACTTTTTTTCTGCATCTTTAAGTAAATTCAGTTGACGCATATATCAGGATTTACTAAAATAATTTTTTTTTCGAAAATTTCCACACAAGAATTTTCGATAATTGGCTGGATTTTGTCAAAAGTATTCATATTTGAAGCCTATCTCCAGTTGTACTGGTCCGGTCAATGTCGGATTTTTTTAAACGATACTTTATAACGTTGGCTTTCGAAATAAATTAACAAAAAGTGTCAGAGACTCGTCACTTTGTTTTGACTAGTTCCTTGTACATTAGATTCCTTCTGCGCTGCATGACTTCCGATCTAACAGAGACTCCACTTTTTTGTAAAATGTGCTTTGTAGATAAAAGGATAAAAAACAAAATATTATTTTTTCCAACTAATTCAAAAAGATTATTATATGTTTTTGTAGACATTCAATGCTAGGCGAGTAGACCTTAGATATAACCACGTAAATAGATATAGGAAAAATGCTAGCGATAGGACAAGAAACTAAGGTCACAGAGAATATTACAATCAATGGTGGTGTACAACATAAAAATGAGACATACGATGATTTCTTTGTTGTGATTGCAATATTAGTCTCAATAATATATATTATAAAAAAGATTAATGCATATTATAAAGGACATTTTGCAAATGCTAAACTTCTGCAAAATATATCGATTATCGATATTCGCGATATTTTTTTGATAGCCATCGGCGATATTTTATATTTTGATGCATTGAAATTCGACTTTATTTTTCTACTATCGAATTTCGATACTTTTGTTTTTTAAGAAATAATATACGTTTGGCGTCGCTTTGCCTGCTTATTACGTTAATATATGCAAATTATAAAAATAACATTGAATAAAAATGCAATCTGTATAGTTTCAGCATGGTTTCGTCTACTGATTCCAATCTTTCTGAAAGTTCAAATTCTTGTGACTCTTCTTTTGAAAAAGGTTTACAAGTGGACACTATTTATACAGATGTAGCTAAGGCTTTTCACAAAGTCTCACGCAATATTTTAGTCGCTAAACTCTCTAAGGTGGGGTGTCATTCAAGTTTTCTTATTTGGGTTCGATATTATTTGTGTGGTAGATTGTCTTTTGTTGAAACTAATAATATGAAGTCTAAGCCTTTATTGCATACTCTGGGGTACCACAAAGTAGTATCCTTGGTCCTTTATTTTTTATTTTATTTATTAAAGATATAACTAATTTTTTCGTGAATCCCTATTTTTATTGCACGCTGATGAGATACATTGCAGCTGATTGGTTCAAACGAAAACGTTTGTCACTGAACATAAGCAAATGCTCATTTATCTCTCATTCTAAATAGTTACACACTATTTCATCATCATGCTTTCTTAAAGGTTCCGATTTGACTTTTGTGAAAAAAATTTGTAATTTAGGTGTTTTCTTTGATTCGTGCTGTTGGTTTGTTGATTACATAAATTACATTATTCCTAAGCCATACTCACTATTAGTATTTCTTAAAAGGCTTAGCTCAGATTTTGCTGACTCTTGTACGCTGGAGATATTGTTTACACCAGTTGTGAGGTCTAGGCTGGAATATATGGAGTCCTTATTACGAGGAACATTCATTGCGTCTCGAACGCATTAAGAAAAAGTGCATTAAGTTTGCCTTAAAGGGTATAAATTTTTCTGATCCTATACCTTCATATAGTGCTCGTTGCCAATTGATAAATTTTAAATCTCTTGAAAGCAGGCGTAAGATTCTTTCACTAATGTTTGTATAAAAGATTGTTTGTGGCAATGCAAGTTATGATTTTCTTTTAATGGGCCTAAAACCAACTGAATGCATTGGGCCTCGTATGAGCTAAGACTGTCTCTGCAAAATACAAGCAATGTTGCCATATACATTTGATTATGTTAGGTTTGTGTCTACAGCTACTTGCAATGTGCGACATCTGTTCTTCAAACTTCACATACACAAAAAAAGTGCAATCAATTGAACTAGAAACCAAAGCGAATAAGACACGACTAATTTGTCATTTTTGATTGCTCTTTTTCGTTGTGAAAAACATTCGTTAGTGTATTCGACACATTTTCAGTACATTTCCACTAAACTTACTTCGAATAAGCGTAAAAATACTCAAAATCCTTTTCCTGTGGAGTAAACTTTGATAAAATCTGCGTAAGCGAATTAAAATTACCTTGCTTTTGTTTGCTTTTTTTAGTAAAGTTTTTCAACTAAATTTGTGAGTCCATGGTGAACACTTAGGGCTTCGCCCCTTTAAAAGTACATTGTTAGTCATGAATCACAACAGTAAATGCCATCACTGCTCCCGAGATGTTGTTGTTTGCAATGTTAATTAAAAAATTGAGAAAGAAAGCGAGAAACTAAAATTTGATATTTCCATTGTTTCTCTTCTATAAATATTCTATTATATTGCCATGTTAAAACAAAACACACCAAATTCATTAACCTTTCGTTAAACGATTTGTTATGCTTGCATGCATCTTTGTGCGTAATTCATTTTGCTAAGCAATCAAAATTCATCAATAATCAATTTTATTTTCGATGAGTGGTCATCAAAAAGTTTGAGTCATTACTACGGATTTCTTAAACTCAGTGGGAGTTGAAATCTGTAGCCCTGGATCATATGCCTGCTACAAAAAGCACACTTGGAAGGATATGGCTGTTTTTTTTTTAAAAAGCAATGAAAAAGTTCAAACTCCTTGACAAAATGGACTTTATCATAGTAGATAATGCACCGGTCATTAATAAATTTATTAAAGAGTTGGAAGGACTCTTGGACAACGAAGAAAGACCTCGAAGATTTAGATGATCAAGATGATTTTAACCACGAAATGAATTGCTATGCAAATCAAACCGAAAGGGTACTTTTGATAGATAAATTTGGAAAAATTACATAGAGGAATTTAGAGGAATTTTGCAATCCCGCACATTTAAAATTGACCAAGACAGTACTTGATTGTAAAACCACGTGGAACAGTGGGCTGCAGATGCTTGAAGTATATATTCACGTCTAACCGGCAATAAATATGCTCTTTCGGAATAATGCTCTCATGCGAAACTTAAAACTATCCAAAAGTGAATGGTATGGTATAGAAAAAATAGTCGAGTAGTCGAGCAAACCTTCAAACAAGTTTCTGAACTACTTGCTGGGGATACATACGCAATCTTCTCTTTGGCTGTTATGGCATTTAATATCTTAGTTAAAAGAATCGAAAAAAAAAATACGGACTTAAATGAGAAACCAGGGCATGATGATGTAAAGCTAGTACAAACTTACATATATATGTATGAATATTAAGAAATTTTCTTGTATTATGTTTGCACAGTTTTCAGCTTAGTAAAAGAAAAAGGACTGTGAGTACCGTTCTTGAGAATATAATTCTTTGGTTCCGCCAACTGAGCAACAGACCGGCGGCATTGTATTGTTGAACTAACTAAGTAGGCATATTAGAGAAGTGTGCATATGTGCCCATTTGTTGTGACGCTACGTGCTGGATTATTAATACGGCGAGAATATAAAACTTTTTGTTTAAAATTTACTATGCATCACATATTTAAAATAATATTGAGGGTTTTACCAGAAATTAAACTGAAATTCAGGTAAGTTTCCACTAGGTGGAAACCATAGTTGCACAATGTAATGTTAAATATTTTTATGCCAACGGCGTTTCTTTGAAAGATATGATATCATGCAGAGCGTCTCGTAGATAAGATAACACAAGCAATTATACCATGTACAGATTCGTAAAAGTAGAAGTTCAATATGATGTGAGTCATATGAAAAATACATTATTTACAATAGACGGACTTATAATAAACACTTGTGTTCAGTATAGAAATAAGTCAGTTGCAAAATTAATAGTAAATGTATTGAAAGAATATTTTTTTAATTTTTAGTAATAAAACAAAAATACATCAACATATTTTCGAAAGTAAAAATAACATAAATATGTTCATTCATAAGTTGAAAAGTTTTATTAAAAATATTGTTTATATTTTGCTTTCAGACTTAACGTAAATTATGACATCAAACATAATAATAAATGTGGTTATTTTATTGACTTTCTTCCAAAAGTGTTGGAGTTTTGACTTGTTACCATTAGGTGTAACTAATGATCATGAAAGGATTTTGGAGTTATTGTATGTATTTTCTTTTTATTTGTTTTTAATATTCTATGACTGAAATTGATTTAGTCATTAAGTTGCAACCGAGAGAAAAAGAGGCAATTCTTGAAAAGAAATGCTTATCAAGGTCTAGCTATGTCTTATACTGTAATTATAGGTACTTTATTACAATAGTGAGCGAGTTTATTACCACGGAAGCACAATAGTGACTTAATTTGACCCCAATTGAACATTTTTGGGTGGCTAAAAATTCGATATTCATTTTAAATGTATAATTTTGTTTTTGACATTAGTTTACTAACCAGCTAAAATATTAACAGCTAACTCATAAAAATAAATGCAACGTGGCAGCTCTCGTAGGGAGGAGCTACGCTCCATTGGCCAATCCCGTTCACACTTTGCGAGTAGCTTAGCATTACGTTTCGCAACTGCAGCGGCCATAGATGCCAATATATAGAGTTAAAAGTTTTTGTTGTAAGGAAGGTACCATTCCGCGCTGTATAATCGAAATTCCTGCTACCATAGGTGCCAATCAGAGAACAGCAGTGAGCCACTCTGCGTGTGAGCCAATCAAGACCTCATGAAACTTTCAGCACATTCACACAGACTCACACTCAGAAAAAGTTTTGTTACATCAAAAATATTAACGCAAGGGAGGTTGATGCAGATAAAAAAAAGCATTTAACCAAGAGTCCCACGACGTATTAAGATGTCATTTTTTAAAGTAATTTTGTGACCCCTTCTACAGTAAGCAGTCTTGGAAGGGTTCTTGACGCAAGCGAGGTATGAAAACCAGCTTGAAGAGTATTTCTATCAGGCCTGCTAAAGAAAGCCTGTTTTATCGGGACGTTTTATATAAAAAAGGAAGTAAGCTTGGAAGGAGGTGGCAAGACCTAAATCTTACCAAAGAAGGCCTGCTAGAAGTCCAGATGGCTCCTGCCCTTACCTACTGGGAAGTAAGAAGAGAAATTTAAAAGTAACAGTAACACAAACAAACGCTACGTAAACGTATTCAAATCAAATTAACTGAACCTCTAATATATATAACAGTTTTTTCGTAATCTTCACTGAGCTAATACATTTTCCGTTTGAAAATTAAATAGATTAATTAATGAAGAACACACTTTTGAAGAAAAATATATACATATCTCGACATAAGTATGATGGTTGAAAGTTCCGGTTTTTCAACAACTGACTATCTGAGAAGAAAAAAAGACCACATTCACCTTTAGTTTGAAAATAATACTTAGCGTTTATATCAGAATTTTGCATTTTAAAAATGGATTTAGGAAATTTTGCTAAGCCTAGCTAACAATAAGCTTAAGTGATTGTAACGCTATTTCTAATGAACTAAAGTATTTTGATTTTTAATTATAGCGCAAACATCGAATATGCTGCACAACATCAGTTTAATGAAACACAAATTGAAAAGGGCATACCTAGTGATTGCGCACAGAGGGAGAAGTCAAAAAAACAGCCTATTTACAATTCGAGTTCTCGTCTGAAAAAATGCTGTCCAATAGGAGAAAGTATTAATGTAATTGATGAGAGCCTGCAACATTGTTATTCTAGCAGTAGATCATTTGATCCAGATGTAATTAATGCAGTATTGTATGACAACTGCATTGAGGATATTGAAGAGGAAATACATTTGCCTTACGAAATTGGAAATCCATGCAACACGTAATTATTTTCTCTGTTTTTTTGCTCTTTTAATATGTTTTTTTAAGTTTGATTAGTTTTAATTTTTCGCTATAAGTATTTTAAAGAGTTGTTTTTCCTTCGATGCTCCACAAAAAAATTTTATCCAGATTCTACAGGACTGTCTGCTTCCTATATAATTCGGAATTTGAGTTTGCTATAAATAAAAAACGTGTGTTTTTTTATTCGAATGTGCAATCCTTCCGGTTAATTATTGAACATTATTTCATTCAAATGACTTTCTCTGCTGGTCTTGCAGTAGCACATACGATGAACTCAATTTTTCAGTACATATTCGACTTTTTGAAGCGTGCACCTCTTTCGTCCTTCAGAGCCTCAACTGTCGCTGGATGGTTAGCGTAAAACTTATCTTTAACGACTTTCTACAAATGAAAGATTAACGGAGTCAAATCGCAGCTATGCAGTGGCCAATGCTCATGACCAAATCGACAAATAACGCGGTTTTCAAACTTCCCACGTAGAAGGTCGATTGTTGCATGTCTTGTGTGACACGACGCGCCATCCTCTTGAAATCAAATTTTTTCCAAGTCCATATTTTCAAAATGGGAATATCCAGCAAAATCTTACCTCAAGTACATACTCATAGTTATAGCATAAGTTTATGAAACATTTTACTAATTGCGCGCTTCAACAAAACATTTATTTTTTATATTGATTGATTTCGACTGCCATTGATGATTAGGCGGCGCTATAACGATTCAAAGTTTGAAAAATCGAGTAGGTACTTATTATGGACAAACAAATGCAAATTTTTTATATGAAATCCTCGTTTCTCGTTTAAGATGTCGTCTAAACATAATTTCCACATAGAGTAAATTTCGATTGGGCACCAAAAAGTCTCTGCAAATCATGCTAAAATCGCTCATTAGTTTGATTTAATGGTAAGGCGGAACAACTTAATTTTGGAATTTCAATGATTTGGTGTTAGCCGCCATTTCTTCAATTTAACGCAGTTTGCTTGGAACGCTCTCCATCATTTTTTGGACGACCAATATCTCAATTTCTATCAACTCTTTCGTAATTCTGCCAATCAATTCGCAGGCTGGTTCTGTGACTCCCACTCATTTCCATAAACCTCACGTGAAAGTTTTGGCCAGAATTTTTCAATTGGTCGTGTCTGTGGAACATTTGGTGGATTGCTATTTTGCGGTACAAATGCAATTTTTTTGATTTTTTACCCAATGTTATCGTTTTTCGCATAATGACACGTGCCAGATCTGGCCAAAAGATTGTTTTGTCATCTGCGTGATTTTTCTCGATAAATTGCTTCAATTTCGTCAAGTATTCACAGATATACACATCAGAATTAACAGCGACTGAAGTGCTTGATCGAAAATACGGAGCTGAAATACATTTCGATGAAATGACAATCCACATCAAAATTTTTGGCCTACATTTAATTTTGGCAGCAAATTTGACAGCGTCTGGTGTTGCTTCGTAGTCGTCAATGTAGAAGAAATCATTTCCATTAAGAGAACTGTTCGAAAAAGCGAAGTACTTTTCATAATACATTATGATGACTTTTCCATGCATAGAGATACTTAATATGAAGTAGATGGCAACATTTTAGTATTTTTGAAGCTGCTTTTCGGCGTAGTCCATTGCCTTTATGCGTTTTCAAACTTGCGCCCTATTATCCTTCAATATGCGATTCATAGTAGATTTTTTCGAAAATTTCCTTTAAGATTGTCCGACTCTGTCTTTTGAGCTTGTATTTGCATTTATTTATTTATCAATGATGTACTATAGACATCGGGTCGATTTTTTTTCAAAAAGAGTAGGGCAGAAATATTTAACTTCTGATTCATTCGCACGTTCAAGGCACAGAGAGGTTCGCATAGAGGTACTAACAACTGTTTCTTGACGTGTTGTTTATAAATGCCACGAACTGGCTTTCGGCTTGCTTTCTTACCGAAAGCAAGGTAGATCTAGCACGATGAGAGTCGAACTTAACGATAAATTATTGTAAGATTTTCATTTTTGAATAAATAAACTATTTTTATTATCTTTCACTATCCTTATAAAAAAAACTAATAACATGGTAAATGCAGAAAAGAGGAAAACAACCTTTCCAAAGACATCAAACTGGCCAATTTACCCCAATTTTGGAGCAAATATCAAAACATTCGTAAATTTTCACATAAAAATCCTATATAAGTAGTGTTCAAAACCTATTTTTAAAAATGCATAGGCTCGAAATTCATTTTAGACCTGTAGTTTCTTTAGCAAAGTTGCTCAGAATTGTCCGTAGAATATTTTCTTGCCATACGCTTTGATGACTTTTCCAGCCTGAACAAATCGACCCACCCTTATAGACATATGCATTCTACTTGAATTAAACAACATTATAACATTTAAATATCTTAGAATAAGTATGTAAAAACTTAATTTTATTTATAAATATAATTTAATACTCAAAATTAAAAACAATTTTTTAAGTTTATAAGCATTAATTACAAAACATTTAAAATTAAACATGGAAATATTAGACAGAAATATTAAACATCGTATAACTATTCACATTACCACGTATTATACTATAGATATGAGTTTGGAGCTTACTTTTAAGTATCGACGCATTGCCTGTTAAATGAAGATACATGGGAAGTGAGTTCCAAAGTATATTCATTATTTTGTGTATGAGCAAAATTGTTCTAAATTTCAAAATATCATTAAACGACATAATATAGACTTTATGCGCATAGCTTTATACTTGGTCAGACCGCCTTAGTCCAAATACGTATTTGGTGATGTTGTTGTAAGGACCATTAAATTTTTTGATGCAAAACAAAGTTGGGATCAAGCATGATTTTGCCAACAACAATCTTGTTTTAACTGGCGTAAAGTATTGAATTGTCCACAGAACACGCAAAAGGCTGTAAACTCTACCAATTGTTACGATGATGTGGTTATTCTATGTAAGAGATCCATTGAACCTGATTCCTAAATTTTTCGCAGTTTCGACGAAAGTAATCTCAGTGCCGTTAACCTTTATTCGCGGTATCACTTACAGATCAAGAGATTTTTTAAAGATGGCAAGACATTTCGACTTAGTCGAGTTAAGACAAAATGCATTATTTCAGCTCAACCGTCAATGAGAATGAGATCATCAAATAATTTTGAGATGCACTCCGTTAGCAAGGTCGGCTCAGTAGAGATGTATATCTGCACATGATCTGAGTACAAATGTATCCTACAATTTCTCGGTACTGTCACTACCGTCTCCGATGACGACTGCGTGCCTTCACTCAGCTAAATACGATTTCAAGAGATTGACAGCAGTATCAGAAAAATTAAACATGTTTTTAAGTTTCCAGCATAGCAGCCTATGATCAACGCTATCAAATGCCTTACTATGATCTAATAGTTACAAAATGTTGTTGTGCTACTATCCAAAGCTGAACGTATGTCAGATACTTCTAAGAGAGGGGTTACGCAACCTATCTAAAGGAGCGGTTACGCAACCTATCAAATGTCTAAAACCAGACTGCTCCATGCAAATCAGTCTTTGTGTAGATGATTCTTTCAATAGCTTTGGAAAGGAAAGATAATATAGCGATTGGTCTGTACTCATCACGATTCTTCGGCTAAGGTATGATCTTAGCAGATTTCCAGCTGTCTGGAAAAACAGAGGAAGTTATTACACAATTAAAAACATGTGTAAATATTGGCAGTAGCTTGAAAGCAGATTCTTCGTTTTTTCTACTACTAAGAGTAGCAGGCCGATCGGTTTTTTTTTAGTCTTTACCATCACGCCCATCACGAAATACAAGAAAAACAATGACACCTGATATAATTTTAATTTGAAAGACATCCACAACTCGTTTTACGGACATTTGTTCAAACAATGCCATGTTTGTACTTGGAGATTTTAATTTACCAAATGTTGCATGTAATATAACGGTGTTTTCTCACACCAACTTCATCCAATAATGAAACATCTGAGTTTCTGAATACACTTTCTGATTGTTGTCTTCATCAAATTAATAATATTCTTAATACGAGCAACAGAAACCATCATCTTGCGTTTGTTGATGAATTTGTTAACATAAATATAAGTCGCATTGTTACTTTAGTTTTACCGGAGGACAAACATCACCCAACTCTTCTAATAAAATATGTTTTAGCATGTAGCTTACTGAAAAAAAATCGTGTAACATCCCAGAACTCAAGTTTCAATTTAAAAAAAACGAATTATGTTAGACTTAACTCCTTGTGAAACCATATCGACTGGTCAGTTATACTTCCGGATAGACAATATTGCTCTGTGGCTGATATGGAGTGCTATGTTAAATCATTTAATGTGCGCTTGCATAATTGTATTTCCAAATCTGTGCCGAAGTTAAATAAGTCAGTATTTTCAAGCGGTCCTCCATGGGTAACAAATGAATTAAACTATCTTAAAAATGTAAGAAATCGCCGGTTTAAAAAATTCAAAATGTCTGGTAAAACCATCAATTATCTCGTGCTCAACTCAACATTAAGAAAAATCTTAAGCTTTTTTACAAATTTATAAACATCAAACGTTTGTTTGCAAACTTCTTTGAGTCAACTTATTCATCTTCAACTTATAATTCCAGCATGAACTATTCATATAGTCTTCCGCGTATAAATGAGATGCAACTCCCACGAATTAGTAAGGATTTAGTCAATAATGAGCTAAAAATTTTAAATTGTTCTTATTCTACTGGCCCAGATAACATCCCTACAAACATCCTTAAGTATTGTGCAAGTAGTCTATGTTATCCTCTTTCAAAAATTTTTAATATTTCCTTGATTTTGGGCTATTTTCCTAAATCATGTAAAGAATCTTACATTATACCATTTCACAAATATGGAAGTAAGGTTTATATTGAAAATTACAGAGGCATATCTAAGCTCAATGCAATCCCAAATTTTTTTGAAAAAACAATTAATGATCAACTATCAAACTTCGTTTCGTCCTTGATGACAGTATCTCAGCTCAGCTTTCTAAAAGGTTGATCTACATCTACAAATCTTCAAGAGTTCACCACGCTTCTTATAAGCGTTTCTAAGCATATAACGGTTCCATCTGGAGTTCCTCAAGGCAGTCATCTTGGCTCCACACTATTTTTACTATTTACAAATGACTTACCCTCTACTATGGATTCGGGCCATTTTTTAATGTATGCTGATGATGTAAAGCTTTTTTATTCTTTATATGATTATTTGAATCATAAAACTTTACAATCAAACTTAAATGAACTTGTTAAATGGTGTGATAAAAACTGACCTTAAACCTCAAAAAGTGTAAACAAATGACTTTTACAAGAAGGAAAGAAATTGATACTTCATATTCTATAAACGGTGTAAGATCGGAACAGGTTGAAAATTTTGTAGATTTAGGCGTCACTATGGATAAAAAATTCGCTTCAACATTCATATAAGTTTAACGACGAACTAAGCAAAAGGTGTCCTTGGGCTTATAAAACTATGGTCTAAAGAATTTGATGACCTCTACACGGCTAAGCTGCTTTTCACTTCATTTCTTAGTCCAATATTGGAATATGCGTCAGTGGAGTGAAACTTTCAATATAATAATATAAACATTGATATGCTCGAGTCGGTGCAAAAACAATATCTGTTGTTTTCACTTCGAGGCCTACCTTGGAATTCACACTTAAACTTCCATTCATATGAAAGCCGCCTTAAACTAATACGGTTACCTACTCTGCGCAGTCGAAGAATTATGCTAAATGTTACTTTCTTAAATAAACTGTTTTCCAGCTGAATGAAATGAACTTTGAGTTATTGCAAGGCATGATTAACTTCAATAATCCGGGAAGGAATTTGAGGCACTTTCGTTTCTTAAGGCTTGACATATGTAATTCTTATTAGCTCTTTATTGTCCATTCCGGTGTGTATGTAATATGTAATGATTATAATAACCTTTGTCATCTTATTACACCCATGGACTCTTACAATGTTACAAAGCAAAAATTATTATATATCTTAATTCTTGAAATTGCGTATTTTCCTTTGTTTCTGCTGCACAGGCTCTGAGCTTAGTAGAAATTTTATTTAATTTGTGATCGGATATTGCTCAACCCATCATTTCGTTTAAAGAAATAGTGCACGTACGGTTTCGCATACTGAACAGAGCAGTCCGGGCTGTTAGTAGTCGGTCACCAATCTGTACGACAGACGTATGCGTCTCTCGTGCGGTTAGACGGGTAAGTGGGACCGCAGGGACCGATCGCAAAAAAACTTGGCGACACGCTTTCGTAAATCCACCTTGTACAACATATTGAATACAACTGAGCACATTTTTAAATCAAAATAGAGGTACCATTACACCTACACTGTGAGCAACTTCGCTGTCTGCCAACAGGAAAATTACTTGCCAGTGTACAGCATTTAGTCTCAAAACTTATGAATCACCCCTTATGTGCAATTCATCAACATGTGTACATTAATTGCAATTCCTTTAATTAAAAGTAATTGCGGCTAACTTATTTTTAGGCAACCCTGTATCAGTCTATTACACATTTGTTAAGCTTTCTTTAATCAAATAAACAGATACCTGTAGAAATCAGCTACTCGATCTTAGACTAATAGTGAAAGCCCGCCCGTACGCAACAAATATTATAGTTCGAGCGAATGTAGAATTACCATCATTTGCTCCTGTTATGTCAGAGTACATGCCTTCATTAAATTTTGATTCAAACGTGACTACTATGAATCTCTTATATTATCTCGATAGTTTCCGATATGAAAATTTCATTATCAAACGTGAACATAGCTTCTGTGAACGTACTAAAGAGTTATAGTGTTACAGACAAAAATGGTAGCTCTCATCAAAAGGTTGTTATAAAAGTTTCTCTTAAAAATGGCCTATTAAAAAATAAAAAAGTGCTGAAAGGCTCAAAAAATTTTTGTTTCGTCTCTTTACGTGAAGCTTTATCAAGACGGTCAATGGATTTACTTTAGCATGCTGGTAACCTGAGAAAATTTGGTTGCACATCTGTATGCTCACATCGTAAGACTTAACCAAAATAGACGTGACGAGACGTTAGCAGCCGAACGAACATTTGCACTCGTTACGTCTGTTTTGACATTTAACCCATAATGTTACGTTAGGCAACGAATCGAAACAGCTATTTTGACGAGTAGTGAATGTTTCAAGTTTGGTTCTTACGGAACAACACGTCTCGTCAAAATGTTTCGTTGACTTTCGATCAATTACGTTTGTTTATTTTGGTTATTAACATTAGTTTACATCGAACTTACTCGTTGCATCTCGTCACGTCTATTTTGGTTTAGGCAATAGTCGTATTTTCACCAAGTTTGGTGCTGATCCATAACCCATTCTTTTAAATGATAATGCTGCTATAGAGTGCCTGATGAAAAAACGAGTCAATGCATCGGGATTAGAGATGGGCGCGTTTTTTGTCGTGACACGACCACGCACGATGTGACTCGACATGTTTGTGTCAGAAAATTTGAATTCGTGCGTGCTGGTGCGTGTTTCGTGTTTAACAAAACTGACAAGACTAACACGACCCAATACAATAAACATTTTGTTAAACACAATCAGTTTGTCAACGCTACAAACAAAAACAAAACAAACTGTTTGCGTAGTATACCTCAGTAAAATTGAAATCTGTGCAATATATTTTTTTAAATTAAGTCTAAGCACTAAGTTTTTTTTCTTATGATTCATTTTTTTGTAATGGGTTTAGTAAGTAATTTGATTCAAAGCATTTAAATTTTTACAAAAATTCAATATGAAATTATTTTATAGAAAATTGAATTGATTTAATTTGAAAAGAAAGTTTAACTTCAAATTAAATTTAATTTAAGGTAATTTTTAAATAAGATGATGTTGCCCCTTTGTTTTTCAAGTAACTGCAACCGTCCGGGCATCGGGTGCACCAAGTCTTGTAGAGCTGAAAAGTCTATGTCTGACCACTCCTTATCGAGTGCTTGTTTTAGCTGTTTTAAGGATTCGTACTGCTTCGCAGCACCAAAAATTTTGGCAGATAGTACGCCCCATAAGTCTTTAATTGAATTTAAGTCCGGACTTTAAGCCGGCCACTGCAACAGCGTAATATTTCAAGACTTGAAAAACGTCATCGTATACCGTGCATTTTTTATAGGAGCGTTATCTTGCTGGAATGTTGAACTGTCGCCATGGAACTCTTCCGTAATAATATTAGTTCACTATCTAGCAATTCAACATTCTTTTCTGCATTTATGCGACTGGGCACAACGTGAATTTGTGACTTTCCTCCAGCACTAAAGGCAGCCCCAGCCATAAGAGATCCACCAGCATGATTGCGCCTGTAGCAGGTTTGCGTTGGATAGTGCATATTCCTCCAATATTTATGATGTCTGTTAGGGCCGTCTAGGATGAACTTTTTTTCATCACTGAATATAACAGATTTGAACTCATACTCTCAGAACTTGTATTTATCTTAATAGGCCATGCGTGCGTATTCAAAATTTCTTTTCATTTGTTAGTTCTTTTTCAAGAGGCATCTTAAACTAAAATAAATATTTTCCACCACACATAAATTACAATGAGAACAAGAGAGATGTAAAATGAGATAACAAAAGTCCAAACTCGAAACAGAATTGCCGTTATTACAGTGGAATCCCGATAATTCATACCCCGTTAATTCGAAAATCTCAATAATTCGTAACAAACTGTTCGTCCCTTGAAAAAATCGCTTTAATTCGTAAAAATTGCAAACATTTTGGTCCCCTTGATAATACGTATTTTTTTTTCTATAAAGTCTGTTTAACCTCTTATAAATCGTAATTGGATCTGACAACCTCTTATAATTCGTAATACAAAGCAATATTCTATGGAACTATGGTTTGAAAAAAAAAAAATCATTCATAGTAGACAGCTACGACTACGTTTATCGTTCACTTTTTTTGATCAAATTTTTTGTGATTTTCGTGGTCAGTTTGTTCGTTGCTTTACCAGAGGTGCGTGAAAAACAAAGTGTGGCGTGAAAATGGCAAACAAACGTACTCATAAGACTTTATTATTGTTGCAAAAGCAAAACATCATTTCAGCCATTGATAATGGAGCAAAAAAAATTTAAATGGCTAAACAATTTGAAATCGCTCCATCAACGATTACTTCAATACTACAGAAAAGAATATTTATAATGCATTCTGGAAATAGAAAAGTATCTACTTATATGGTTTACTCAGTGCCGACAGTCTAATATTCCTGTTTGAGGCCCATTATTAATGGAAAAAGCGCTGTATTTTGCTAAAAAATTTAACGTGAATAATATCAAAGCAAGCAGCGGTTGGCTCGATCGTTTTAAAAAACAGAACAATGTAAAATTTAAAAAAATTTGCGGTGAAAGCTCTACCGTTAATGAAGTTGATTGTTTAGAATGGAAAGAAAAATTAAATCATCTTATAAAGGATTTTAATGCCAAGGATGTTTTCAACGCAAACGAGACTGGCTTATTTTATAAATGAAAGGTGCCATGGTGGTAAACACAGTAAAGAAAGAGTGACTTTATTATTTGCTAAATAAATAAAAAAAAAAACTGTTAGTTCGTATTACTCTTATTTTAACCTCATTAAATCGATATCTCGTTAATTCGTACTGTGCTTATTTTAACCTCGTTAAATTGAAAACCCCTGTAATTCGTAAAAAATTGCTGGTCCCTTGCGATTACGAATCATCGGGATTCCACTGTATTTTAAAAGTAATAGCAAATAACACTTAAGCACAAATATCAATTTTAAGGGGGTAATATGTCCTTAAAAAAAAAATCGAAATACACTCAGAAGATTATTGAGCGCCAATCTGGACAAGTTAATTTTCCTTAACAAAAATATGTTTGTAAATAGAGGTATATAAACATTAATAAACATGTAAACGTATAATAATAATGGGTTTTCAATCATACTATTTCATATTTTTTACAGTTGAAAGAGTCGTGTGTGTCGTGTTCGTGTTGGGAACATTTTAGCCGTGCGTGATGCGTTCGTGTTTGAAATTTGTAATGTGTTGTGTCGTGTTTGAAAAAATCGACACGTGCCCGTCGCTAATCGGGAGTTGAAAGAACTACTCATATCAATCCTCTAAATTAGAGTATAAGGTTAATAGCTAAGTATTTAGTAGTATTTTTTAATTTTTTCATACTGGATTTTAACTGTGTACTAGATTCCAATTTATTAAACAATAGTGTAAATAACTTAAGTATTATTTCTCTGAGTGCTCGAAGTATTAGCTCCTTTGATGAATTCACTCGTGTTAAAGAAATCATTTCCCCTTTCAGATATTTACCAAAAATTCTAATCATTCAAGGAACGTGGTTTAGTACTATAGCCACTTAGCTGATTTGTACCAGCTGCCTGGTTACAATGCAGTGCATTGTCGCAGATTTGATTGCTATGGTGGCGTTAGTATTTACCAATGAATTCACTTTGGTGAGATCCTATGTGAATTCATTGATTACGACTGTTGGACTTAAATTTTAATTTAGTTGGTTACTATTGATCTCAACAACGTAACAACGATGTGTTTATAGAATCTCTTTGTCAAAAGATTTTTTTTTTGGAAATTCTGAATCTATGTTTTTTGGCGATTCGAACACAAATACTCTCTAAGTAACAAATATTTCAAAAAATTTAAATTTTTGTCTAAGCTACAATTTTCTGCATTCACGAGTTACAAGACCTTGAAGTAATAGCTGTATTGACCATGATTTTTCGAATAGTTATATTCCAACAACAAATTCTACAATTATTTGCGACATAAGGGTAGGGAAGGGTTTTAAAGGCGAGAAAAACGCATGTTTTTATGATGTTTTTGCGGCGACATCAATAACATAATCTTAATAAATTTTATTACATATTATTTAACACCTTTTAAAGTATGTCAGAAAAAATTTTTAAAGAAAAATATTGATAAATAAGCCGGTGACGGTGAATCTCCAGAGGCGCCTCGAAAAAAAGTGGTCTTGCGGTGAACATACCGGATTATCTGAAACAAAAAAATTGATATGCATTTTAAAGGTGATGAATTTTTCGAGGTAATAAACCGGGATTTTTTTTTTTATTTTTTGCAGCACTTAGAAATGAAAAGCGCGATTTAGCTAAAAAAAATCGCGGTTCATTTGTTGTTGAAAAATAGAAAAAAATTACGAAAAAAAACCCCTCCTGATTACCTCTTGATTTATGTGATGAAGTAATGTGCAATTTTTCAAAAGGATCGGTTCAGTGGATTTTGAGTTTTAATGTTCACGAACTTCAAAAATTACGTTTTCGAGAAAATCGATTTTAAGTTTGTTACACGTGGTATTATCAGGTATCACGGACTGTCGCTTGAAACACTGTTACTCTGTTAGTTTTACTCGGATTGACTTAAAATTTGAACACAATATTCTCGACATATTGTTCATTTAGAAAAAAATAAAAAAAAAAATGCAAAAAAAATTATTTTAGAACCTTACCCCCTCCTTAAGTGACCATGTACACATAGGGAAAAAATGCATTGTAATTTTGAAAATAATATTATTGATTCAAAGCTACAAATTTTGAAGTTAAAAATAGTAAAAAAAGCCTTGTTTTCTTTATTTTTAACAAAACTTTTGATACCATTTTGGATATGAAAAGTATTGAAAACACTATTTTTATACTTAACTATAATCGTAAAAAAAATCAAATGGCATTTTAAAGATGGAAAGTATTTGAAATTACTATTTTTTATTTTACATTAAACGAACGCAACTTCGACTTTCAATTTTGAAGTCAAAACCGTGCTGTCGTGTTTCAGTCGTGTTAGTGTTTGTCAATTTGACTTTTTTCGATTTTCCTTACTTACACGCAAGGAAGTATCGAAAAATATGTTACCGCAATCCTTAAAGCCTATATATTAGGAGAGAATTCATGATTTCTACTCAAGAAGTCCTTATGATTGGTTATTTAATAGCTCAAGTCCCTTGCAAACTCCACTATATTTACCTTCGTACACTATTATATGAAATTGTCAATGCCACTACATCGCTTGAAAAAATACATGAAACAAAAAATAAAATTTGAATTTTGGTCCAAAAATTTTTAAAGTATTTTATAAATAAGTAATTACAACATTTTACTACAGTTAGACACTCTAACTGCGTGTATTACGTAAATAAATAAAAATAATGTAATTTTAGTAATTTTCGACTAAAAGCTAAATTGTTTTTTCACGTTTATTTTTTTAAGTGAAATTCCAGTAGGCGCATTGAAAGTTTTAAGTTATAGTGTATTAAGATAAATGTAGTGAAAACAGGACTTAAGCTGTTACACAAGAAACACTAAAGCTCTACTTGCACAGAGCTCATAGATTTTTGCTTATATGTATATAGGCTTAAAAAATAGCGGCTACATTTTTTTCGTAGGTAAGGAAAATCGAAAAAGAGTTATATGTATGGAGAAAACCTAATTTTCTAAATTGAATTTTTAAAAATTCCTTTTTTTGAGTAACACTCCAATATTTTTTAAAATTGGCCTTTAGTTAACTAAAGTGGAATTTTAAAAATACTGGTCAGTAAACCTAAAAAAAAAAGAATTTTAAAAATCCAATTATACAATCAATCTGACCCAAACTAAAAGAATTTCTAATTTTCTTAATTTTTTACTCAAATTCAAAAATCTTAATTTTTGCAGCTCCGTTAGCAACCCTAGGGTTGCTAGGTATATTTTTTTTTTGTAAATGAGAATACAATCGAATATGAATAAATTTTCGAATTTCGAGCATTCCAGAAGAATTCAAGAACATGACTATATTTTGAAAATGTCTAATGCATAGTTTAGTAAGGCCCTAAGATAATTTGTGGGCTATGCGAGAGGAATAGAAAATAGTGCGGTTTTAAATAAAATACGGGGGACTGACAGCGGGGAAGTGTTAAAAACAAATATTTGTCCATTCACCATAAAATTTTTTTTTCGTGTTTGGGTTTTCTGAAATATTCTTGAATCGAAATAGTTTTCGGCGGGTCCCAGGGGGCTAGAGCCCCATACCCCCCTTGTATCCGCCACTGGATGCGGCTAATATGGTCCATTATGAAGTTCCAATTTTGGTATTAAGTGGTATTTGGCGAATTACACGAGTAGTGTTGGCTTTCAATTCCTGAACCGTAGTCGACTTGTCCATGTACATAGTCTTTGGACTTTGCGTAGCGTAAAAATATAGAGGTATAATATCACATAATCTAAGGGACAATTGAATTTGAAAATGAAATTTTAGTGAATTTAGTTAATTTCTAAAATGCGCATACGTTGTTGCTGTGTAAGTCTTTCCATGAGGAAATATCAAATAATACTGTACAAAGATACCAGGGCAGTCTTACAGGACTCACACGGGATCTGTTATAAAATCTCTACTGAAAAAAGTTCCTCTAAATAAATCACCCTTTATATAGTTTCTTTTGTAGTTGTGTATGTACAATCTTAACAAAGTAATACAGCTTTTAATAATAATATAACAATTTTCAGGTCTTTTTTATTTAGCGACAAAGCTGATGTTTTTTATGTACTTCAAGATGGCTCACTCCTAGTAATGGATGATTATTCAAACGACACATTTACTGTAGAAAATATGTACTGCCTTGACGTCGATAACTTTTCAGGAAATTTATATGCGATTGTTTGCATTACATCAGTGGAAGAGCAACTCAATCGAAGCCAAGTTTTAATTGTTGGTGTACTAATGCTTGTTTCAATACCATGTCTAATGATTGTAAGTTCCTTACATGTTCTAGTTAAGGACTTAAGGACTGTTCATGGATTATCACTCAGTCTTATGTCCACGTGTTTAGCAGCTGGATTTTTTCTGCACTCCTTTGCTCATATATTTAGCATCAGTTCATTAAACCTCGGCTACGCAATTCAATGGTTTATTCTATCGTATTTTTGCTGGTTTTTTTGTCTGTGCTGCAACGTGTTTTTAAATATTTGGTAAGATATCGATAAAAAAAATTATATTATATTACAGAGTGGCCAAGTGGGAAAGTATGACTTGGGTCATTTGGATCTCGTATAAAATCATTTTTATACACATTTTCAAAATTTTTCGGTACGATGCTCCTGTGGCACATAGTTCATGGATATAGGTAGTTGGATTCTCAAGTGTATTCTGCCGGATATCTTCCACCACTGCATTAGTACACGCAGTACTTTAAGGACCTCTTCCCAGAATATCGTCTAGCACCCTGTGCATAAAGTTCAATCCGGATATAATAAAACAATTAAGCAGAAAAAATAAAAATTTTATAGAGTTTTTTCCAAATATTTATGTACATATATCCGATGAGGTCTCGTTTGCAGACCTGTACTTTTCTTTTTGACAAAGAGAAAATTTCACGATCTATTCATTCGGATAATCTCCAAATTCGATTTTTCTTCTTGTCAACGGTCATCTTTTTAAATATTGATATTTTTTTAGTTGGTTATTTACAGCTTCACATAACTTCACTTCATTTCACTTCACTTCACTTCACTTCACTTCACTTCACTTCACTTCACTTCACTTCACTTCACTTCACTTCACTTCACTTCACTTCACTTCACTTCACTTCACTTCACTTCACTTCACTTCACTTCACTTCACTTCACTTCACTTCACTTCACTTCACTTCACTTCACTTCACTTCACTTCACTTCACTTCACTTCACTTCACTTCACTTCACTTCACTTCACTTCACTTCACTTCACTTCACTTCACTTCACTTCACTTCACTTCACTTCACTTCACTTCACTTCACTTCACTTCACTTCACTTCACTTCACTTCACTTCACTTCACTTCACTTCACTTCACTTCGCTTCACTTCGCTTCACTTCACTTCACTTCACTTCACTTCACTTCACTTCACTTCACTTCACTTCACTTCACTTCACTTCACTTCACTTCACTTCACTTCACTTTACTTTACTTTACTTTACTTTACTTTACTTCACTACACTTCACTTCACTTCAGCTCACTTTATGTCATTATCAATTTCTATTGGTGCTACATTATATCTATGACGTGGTTTATTCACATTTTGATTTCGACGAGTAATTGCCAACTGCTATCCCTCAACCTTTCAATCCCAACCGTTAGTGTTCTTCTTCGACGCACAACACAAATGTATTTTGCGTCTATGGAAGGTTTTTACATAGTATGGCTTAAAAAAATGAGCTATGACACGCCCTTCAAAATGAAATTGATCATATATCATGAACTACTGGACACAGATGAATGGGAATTGGTACATACATACGTACATACGCCTGAAGGTGTATTCAGAGATAATCGAATGAGAAAGTTTGAGCCTCAAGAAAAAAATTGGTACAAAACAGTACCATCGAAATTAAAATTAAACAGTATGTTGATAAATAGGGTAGCTCTGTACTAAATCTCAAAAATGGGAGCAAAGAACTTTTGTAGACATACGATTTTTTATCAGATAAGTCATAGTGGACTGTTTGCTCCATACAATGCCAATCAAGGACATAATTATTTTTCCCATGTAGTATATGGAGCAATCCTGCATTTAGAAACCATCGCAATCGAGCATATATTAACTGCATATTTTTTTCTCTAAATATATATGGATATGCTAAGCACATAGAGCAAATTAAATACAAAACAGTTTTTGTACATAAATCTTGCTCCATAAACCAAAATTTCGAATTTGCAGAAAATAATAAATATAAAAATTAAAGAATGTGGCTTTTGGAGCAAACTGAACACTTCATATCTCAGAAACTAAATCAGATAGATGTATTGCGACAACAGCATTACTATAGAAAGAAAATGTTTCAAAACCTATAGAACAAGTCTTAAGTCAAAATGTAAAAGTGGCGTATGGAAAAAAAGAGATGTCGGGCGACGATATGTCTATAAAAAGTGCGAGCAAAGTAAGTTTTAAAGAAAAAAAATGGGAAGTACCACACCTCCCACGTGCGAATAAAACAATCCCTTGTTTATATCAGCAATTATGTGATGCAGATGAACGAGACCTAGTACGTACTATATAAAAGACAAACACTATATCAAATTAAGCTTCTCGCCCCACCTACCAGTTAGGGCATAACAAAATCTACCAGGCCTGCTTTGTATATAAAATAGTAGGGCAAAAAATTAGCTTCACTGGGAAAATGGGCTGTTTCGCTTTTACATTCTATTACATGCGATCATACAACATCGCGCCTCATACCTGTAACAAACTCTACCACATCCTACAGACCGGTTCTGCACACCTAGCTCTGGTTCAGTCGCAGCTCATGGATACGGGAGTGGGGTTGCCTTCAGATACGTTACGAGTTGGATACGATATATATAAAAAATGTGAGCAGAGTATATGATGGATTAATAGCAAAAACCGAAAGTGTGTAAATACCAATATCATACTCTAAGACTATTTATGCTAAAACGGATGGATCCATGCTTTGAATTTTAGTTGAAGGAAGCATTGGTGTTATTTGCCCCTTCGTTCGCTTTATTGGATGGAGTATTTGGGAAATTGTTGTTATCTTGAAATAGTCAATTTTTTATCTTTTAGCACATAGTAGATGACAAAAAAACTGCAAATCTGAATAAATGAAAGCCTAAACGTTTTCTATGTGCTAAAAGATAAAAAATTGACTATTTCAAGATAACAACATTTACTAAACTAGTTTGAATTGTGTTGGTTTGCTTACATTCATCAATGAATTTTTTTGTTTTACTTACGAGCTTTTTTCAACACAATTTAAAACTTTTTTTTAAGCAATAATATTGTTCAAATAATTTTATCGGCTTTTTTTATATCTTCTACATAATAGACCAATTACTGAAAAAAATTTCAGCCTATTTAAAAAACATGAGGGTTTTAGTGTTATAGATGGAATGACCCATATGTATGTGTAAATGTATGAGTAATTTAATTTCGTTTAATTATGTGGTATATGTTTACTTTCAGGTTCTCTATTAAAAAAAATTTTTTCTTAACCACTTTTACACATTATATTGAAGAAAATACGTATTATAGAAAACTATATAAATGTATGTCGTTTCACGCGTTTATAGGTTATTTTATTTTTCGCCGAAGTAATAGATGAAAATTTATGAATTGTCCAATTCAATAAAAGGAAAGGCCTTACACATTGATACATTAAATATTTGTAGGTAGAATTTTCTGAATTTTGTATAGCTGGAAATGTACCAAAATCTTGGTGCTGAAAATCAAGGGAGTCTCACGACACTCTTGGAAAAAGTCAACCGGCGCAAACATGAAGGTGACTATCACGCTGATGCAAATGTATGATTCATTACAAAATCCCTATTAAAGTTTTAGTTTATTAGATGATTTATTAAATATTTGACAGAATACAAGGCCGTATTCAGGATTTAATTGGGGGGAAGGAGGGGGTTTTGGATTTCGGATTTTTGAAAACCAATTTTCTCTTTAATTTGACTTCTTTTTTAGGCAACTCTGTTTGAAGTTTTTTAAGCACTATAATGTAAAGGCCTACATTTCCCAAAGGAATTGATGGATTTTAAAAATTGTTGCCGGTATTCAAACGGTGACTATTCCTGATCAAACCTTGAAAAGGCTAATAAGAAAAACTGCTTCGCCGCATTTCCATATGAAATCTTTTTTGCTAAAAGTACCCCGACACGGGGCACATTTGACTACATAAAGAGGGGACTCTTTAAATATGGAATTCGGTCTTACAAACGTGTGTGAAACTGTTTTAAACTATTTATTAAAAAGACAATTAAAAAAACAATCAAAGCCAGAGCTATTTTATTTTGTTACTTGATTTTTAAAAGCAGTCATATGTATATAATTAAAAAACGCATACGCACTGGGTGTCGAAAATTACATAAGGGACCACGAAAACAGAAAAAAACTCTTTCTCCGTCTTCACACTGAAATTATCAAAGTCCAATGTGCCGCAGTTAGTCACAATTTACCCTGCAGTTAGTCACAAAACCGTTCATAAGAAATATATTTCTAGTTTTAAGGTTGTATTTTTTTTCCAATAAAAGTTTTAAAAATCGCTTGCAGAAAACTTGCAAATACTTTATTCTAGCTAAAAAATCAAACCTAAATTATTTCATATTTTCATCAACTAGGGTAGATTTTTTGTACTTATTTTATAGTGAACACATTTGTGACTTAAGCTACTAAACACATTTTAAATAATTTTTTTATATTTTTTGTGGCCACTTCTGGCTCTAATGGTGAGCTGTATTCGCTTTGGCATACTCGCTATCAATTTGTCTAGTATTTGAATACTGATCTCGGACCGCTGTTCATGGGCAACCTTCCGTAACTCGGCCAGATTTTGTGGGGTTGGTTTTTTCATAATTACTTTTTTTTAAATGTTCCACAAATTTTCAATGGGATTTATATCTGTGGACTGTACTGGTCTATTGAAGCAGATAATATATTGGCCTCAGAGCCATTTTGTTGTAGCTCTAGCGTTATACTTCGGATCATTATTCTGCAAAAAGTTGGTATCACATGGTTCGCAACCAAATTTTTCCAGTCTGGGTAGGTATTTGTACTCTAGAGCATTAATATTGTCTTGTGCTTCCATTATTCCATTAATTATACGAATAATTCCGTGATTATTACCATAAAAAAACCGTCATATCATCAAGGAGCCTTCACCAAACTTCCTGTATATTGCGTGCAGTAATACAGATTAAACTCTTTTTCTACAGCGACTCAATAGTGATTCAAATGTCCTCTCCAGCACAATTTATGGTATTGCTTCCAAGGTGCGTGTTAAAGCTGTTTGAATGGTATCAATAATTTTTTTTTGGGAATAGTGCGCAGTCACATGGTGTTAAATTGGGCGAATACGGTGAAAGATTCAACCCACAGACTTGGTTTCGTGCCAAAAAAGGATCACTATCGCAGTATTCTGGTGAAATTCGACAAATTCGGGCCATCAAACGGTGTAATACGAGTACTGCCAAAAAAAATGTAGAAGTTATTATTTGACCAGTTGGAACGAATTTGCTGTGAGTGATGCCCTTGCTTTCGAAGAAATCAATGAACATTTGGTCTTGATTTTTAATAGAACTTATCAGGTTTTTTTGGATTCATCCTTCAGCGACCGTCTGCGTTCTGAAAATTGCTTATGAATGTCACTCGAAAGTCTTTACCCGTACTAGACAAACGTCCGCATAACCTTTTTGTATAATTTTGAACGTTTCTGTGGCTGTTGTGTCAAGTTTTCGCGTGGAACAGCGTGCTATTCCATATATACAGGGTGCCCCATGAATAATGGATATCCTTCTAACAGCAGATGTGCGAACCGAAAGCGGGTCAGAAAAAGTAATATCATGTTTAGTTAAAGTTGCACCGTTATCGATAAAATTGGCTTTTTTCTTATTTTCGGAAAAAACCGACCTTTGGTCAGTACCTTTCGTACCACAGACACAAATATAAGTTTTTTAACCATTTTTTTTGCATGATATTTTGAATTAGTTTTGCTATCAGATGTGGCTTTAATTAAACCTGAGGATACATCGTTTCTTTAAAAAATAGATGTTGAACTTAAAACTTTTGTTTTCGTCAATTTTTTTTTTTCAAACTTTAAGCTGGTGCTGTGTAAAAAAAATGTATTATGAGCTAGGTGGAAAACTTGTTTAAAAATTAAATACTTAATACAAATTTTAAAATGGTGAAATCATAAGCTATAGCTTTAATGGTAACGAAAATATTGCTTTTTTATTGGCAATGCTGTTAGCATGGAACTTAAATTTCAAACAAAAATAGATCAATTTTGAATTTTATTTTATTATGTCATAAAACTGACACATGTAACTCAATTTCAATCAAAAATTTAGGGCTTGTTCAGAAAAATTCAAGTTTCAAAACGACTGAAATAATACTTCAGTGCCGGAATGTGATTGGCGAATTGTGTATTGACACATAAGAATATATTATTGTTACAGAAAAATACGAAAAAATTCAGTGGCATGTTAGTCAATGTGACATGTGAGCTTGGTGATTAGCACATATTTTTTCAAAGCGTGGCACAAGGCACTTACTTTCTTTAACTTTAAGTGGAAATATCGTATTGACATCCAATCTTCAGAGCAAACAAAACATTTTTTTGTGGGCCTGTGTTATCAACTATCTCTCATCATTTTCAAAATCTGATGACATTTTTTTCAGACCTTTTTGTCCCAAAACCGTTTTCATATAGTGTCTGTTCTTTTCACAAAATCGTTTTTTTTATGGTGTATTCCTCACAAATTCAGTTTTACGTAATTTTACCCCCCCTCCCCTAGATATAGTTCTGACAGAATACCGTACCTCTACGAGCGTTTTTGCAAATTAAATTTTGTAACACCATGTTCAAAGTGAATTTTACCATGGTAACTGGCTTTTATATCTGCGATTCTCAATTTAATCTTTGTAAAGCATTGTTTCGTAAACTTTAAACACATTTCTCGAAAAAAAATTTCACAAACTATATATGGGTCATTCCATCAATAATAGGCCTATCATTACCCTCACGTTTTTTAAATAGGCTGAAACTTTTTTCAGTGATTGGTCTATCATGTAGAAGATATAAACAAAAATCGATAAAATTTTTTTGACCAAAATTATTGTTTAAAAAAAAGATTTAAATTGTGTTCAAAAAGCTCGTAAGTAAAACAAAAAAATTATTGATGAATGTAAACAAACCAACACAATTCAAATTAGTTTTTACATTATATTTAGGTAGTTGTGTACTAGTAGATGACAAAAAACTGCAAATCTGAATAAATGAAAGCCTAAACATTTTCTATGTGCTAAAAGATAAAAAATTGACTATTTCAAGAAAACAACAATTTCCCAAATACTCCATCACCGATCTCAGCCTTTTAAAGTTCAATATTTTCAGAACATACTTCTGAAAATTTTATCCATGTTTTTACACCTTATTTGATTTTACAAGCACTTTAAGTAAAGTTAAGATTTATGATTTGCAATGTAAATTGAAACTTCCATAAATAAAATGCATGAAATTTTCCGAGATGGTACTCCTGAATGTTCTGAATATTTTGAGAAAAAGGCTGAAATCAACTCAAATTTTATTCTCTCGCTTTTATTCTCAATGTTTCAATTTACATTGCAAATCATAAATCTTAACTTTAAATGCTTGTAAAATCAAATAGGATAAAAAAACATGGATAAAATTTTCAAAGACGGTACTCCTGTATGTTCTGAAAGTTCTGAGGCTTAAGCTGAAATCAATGATGGCGTATTTGGGAAATCGATATTTTCTTGAAAAGTCAATTTTTTTATCTTTTAGCACATAGAAAACGTTAAGTCATTCGTGTATTCAAATTTGCATTTTTTTTGTCATCTACTAGTACACAACTACTAAAAATAGTAAAAAGGCTAGTTTGAATTGTGTTGGTTTGTCAATAATTTTTTTTGTTCTATTTACGAGCTTTTTTGAACACAACCTAAAACTTTTTTTTTTAACCAATAATATTGGTCAACAAAATTCTTTCGATTTTTTTTATATCTTCTACATGATAGAAAAAAGTTTCAGCCTATTTAAATAACATGAGGGTAATGATAGGATTATAGATGGAATGACCCATGTGTATGTTGTTATAAATGCTGCAAAATTTTATACATGTGCTGTTCGTCATCAAGAAAGAAAGAATGGTTCTCAGCGGAAATAATAGAACCATTTGACAGCAACATGAGAAGCATGCTGTCCCAAAGGTCACTTGTTGGCTTCATATGCTGTCTCTAAAAGATATTTCTGTCAAAATCTTAGTCACACACCTAGTAAAGATCTTAAGTAGTGGCATGGTGCATAATAAACAGATTTTTTTCGGAACATTATTCAAATTACAAACGTGCATTTCTAATTAATTTTAAAAACATATGTACGTACCTAAAAAAAATATTGCAAAAAAAAATTTAAAGTGCAAAGATTGAAAATAATATAATATTTTTTAAAAAGTACATTATAAAATTTTTATGATGAAATAATAAATATCTGAAATTGATTTTTAGAATTTATTGCATCAGCTATGTAATTATATAATAAATTAAATCATATGTGGGGCTAATAGAGCTTTGACTCTGTAGAGATAAATTTACTAATAATAAAGGGTGTTTTTTTTAGAGGTTTGTTTTTCAAATAGAAATAAAACTGGCATTTTATGGTGAAATCTGGCAATTTTAATGTCATTTATGTTCAGTTTGGTTTGCCATTTCATCATGAACAGGTTGACAAAAGATCAACGCTTGCAAATCGTGCAAATTTATTTCGAAAATAATGGTTCAGTTCGCGAAGTTTACCGCAAGCTCCGTCCATTTTATGGTCGACATAATCGTCCATCAGAGCAATTAATTCGGTTAACCATGGATCGTTTTCGCACTACGTTTACTCTATGTGATAATACGCATCCGCAGAGACGTCGAACAGTGCGCACCGAAGAAACAATTGCCGCTGTAGAGCAAAATGTTGAAGAGGACCCGAATGAATCGATTCGCCACCGTGCACAGCAATTGGAGCTTTGTCCATCAACTTTATGGAAGATTTTGCGCAAAGATCTTGGCTTGCGACCTTACAAGATCCAGCTTGTGCAAGAATTAAAGCCGCGAGACCATGCAATGCGTCGTGATTTTGGTGTATGGGCCGAAAATGAGATTGATCTCGATGCTGATTTTCATCGCAAAATTTTGTTCAGTGATGAGGCTCATTTTTGGTTGAATGGCTACGTCAACAAGCAAAATTGCCGCATTTGGAGTGAAGAGAATCCACATGAGACCCTTGAGACGCCATTACATTCATTTTGGTGTGCTCTATGGGCTGGTGGAGTCATTGGGCCATACTTCTTCCGAAATAATGCTGGAGAGTCAGTTACCGTTAATGGAGACCGGTATAGAGCCATGATAACCGACTATTTTGTTCCCGAATTGGATGGCATGAATGTGGATGAGTTGTGGTTCCAACAAGATGGCGCTACATGCCACACAGCGCACGTCACAATCGATTTATTGAAGGAAACATTCGATGAGCGCATAATTTCGCGGAATGGACCTGTCAATTGGCCACCAAGATCGTGTGATTTGACACCATTGGATTATTTTCTTTGGGGATATGTGAAGTCGCTCGTCTACGCCAACAAACCAGAAACGTTAGGGGACTTGGAAGCCAACATTCGTGGCGTTATTGCCGACATACGGCCCCATATGCTCGAAAAAGTGGTTCAAAATTGGACCTGTAGAATTGGCTTTATTCGAGCCAGCCGCGACGGCCATATGCCCGAAATCATATTTAAACATTAATGGCATAAAATTATCCTTCTAATAAAGCCAAATTGATGGACATTAAAACGATTTTCTTGTGTTTTATTTCAATTCGAAGCTCTATACCTCTAAAAAAAACACCCTTTATATTAAAAATTACATGATACAAATAAAATAATTTTTCCTAAAAATTATATATACATTAGGGTGTGCCATTTTTGAGCAACTTTATTTTTTTAACTAAAAAACAGGCTTAAAACTTACAGAAAGGTGAAAAAGGAAGCCTCTAAAAATTTGTTTTCTAAATATGTTTCTAACTTTCCATTTTCCATACAAATTACATGAAAAAAAAAATATTTTTTTTTCTTATTGTTGTAGCTCGACATGAGAGCATTGTAGAAATGAACTGAAACATTATTTTAGTTGGAAATTGAACGCTCTACAAAAAAAAAAAAAAATTGTCTTTAATTTTACTGAGCCTAATAATTACTTTTGCTTAACAGTTAATCAAATAATAAAATAATAATTTTTTTTTTTTTTGTAGAGCGTTCAATTTCCTACTAAAATAATGTTTCAGTTCATTTCTACAATGCTCTCATGTCAAGCTACAACAATAAGAAAAAAAATTCATTTTTTTTCTTGTAATTTATATGGAAAATGGAAAGTTAGAAACAGGCACCTCTAAATGTTAATATTAAGAGCTCAAATTTTTAGAGGCTTCCTTTTTCACCTTTCTGAAAGTTTTAAGCCTGTTTTTTAGTTGAAAAAATAAAGTTGCTCAAAAATGGCACACCCTAATAGACATACATACATACATGTAAATTGAATGAAAGACACATTATTTTCCAACATTATTTAATATTTTTATCAATGTTATACATCATAATAATAAACAATAATTTCATAAAAGGAGTGCTTCAGTCTTAGAGATAAATTCATTGATATGCGGCTATATATTTTAAATAAGTTAACGCTAAATTTTGAAGACATATGGGCATTTCCACCAAAAGGTACACCAAGACAAAAAAATTAAAAGTTATTGAAAAAGCGTTATTATCTGATATTATCTAAGAAAAATATTCAAATTTTCTTAATTCAAACAATTAATACTTAAATTCATTCACAACAGCGGGCAAACCGACTTCAAAATTGCACAAATGCAGTTTCTCTTTTTTGTAATTTAAAGAATATTTTGTCTTAAATATTTAAATATATAAGAGGGATGATACATGATGATAGTCATTCCGAATAATCTCTCTCCCAGCATCAATAAGCTTAAAAAAAATTTAAAGACATCAAACTATTCTCTATTAACTGTAAATTTTTAATTTGCTTTAGCTCATGTTCTAATGTCCCGTCCGACATCAAAAAACATAATTTGTTCTTATTTCGTGGTTAAGAACAGCAGCAAATGTGTCAAAATATTCGTTTAAACAGAGTTTTATGAATACAATTAAAAAAAAGAAACAACGAGTGCAAAAAAGTAAAATTTAAAATTTTTAGAGCTGTTTGAAGTTTGTCCCGTCCGGAAAATGTTTATAAAACTTACAAAATTTTACAAAAATTTTTCGGACGGGACAAACTTCAAACAGCTCTAAAAATTTTAAATTTTATTTTTTTTTAGATATTTATATATATAAGGATATATATATACTTACATAAATTAAGCCACAACAAGGAAGACGTTTGCTGTTATTTAACGAAACTCATACAGCAGTTACAAAGTCAGTATGGAAATTTTGTAAATATATTTGTGTTCTCAGATGATAGCAGCTCGCAGTTTAAAAAAAGTTCACTGTTTCGAGCTTTTTTGATTTTTTAAGAGAATTCCGGTGCAAATACATGGAATGGAACTACTTCGCAAGTTCACATGGAAAAGACGCAGTTGATGGAGTAGGAGCAAATCCAAAAAGAAAAGTTTGGTAAATAACTAAATCAAAAAATGTCGTTTTACTTGATGCTTTTGCTTTTTTTAAATGCGCGCAAAATAACATTAACGGTGTACAAGTTCATTACATCTCTTCAGAGCAAATTAAGGAGTTTTCACTACAATTAGTAGACAAATGGAAGGATGTGTCAAGCATCCCTGGTACCCATAAACTACATCCATAGCTTTTCTTGTGATGGTCACCAAATTAAAGCAATGGAAAAATATGTCCCATTCGCAATGTCCCGTCACGACTCATATTATATATATATATACTTTGTAAGAAAAAAAATAAAAAAGATTTTTCAATTGAACGAAATTTAATAAAAAGTGCAATTATTCCATAACATTTTAATTTTGCGTTAAAAAATGTTGGTAGGTTTCGCTGACTTATGCTTTTCTATAAATGGCCATGAAAAACACTTCCTTTTTTGTCCCATTCGAATGGCTCTTTTATTGCCTTTATCTTGGAACCGGTAGTACGTCTGCCCTTAAATTTACCACTAAATATAGTGCTACCAAAGGGCTATTCCCTTGAGCAACAAAATAAAAAAAAAGTGTTTTACTTTGACTTTTATTCCACTTTAAAAGTGTACCCATGTTTCAATTGCCCATCATCGATAATGATCGATAATGATCGATGATGGGCACAAGTTCTTCTGCAAGTTCTAGCAAGAGCGTAATTGAGAGTAATTGAGTGTAACAAGATCGAACTCTGTGTACGTATACAAATCTGAACGCACAACAGCCACTCAGTTCTACTTCAACAACCAACAAAGCAGGATCTGCGACAGATAATTGCTAGCAAGCGTATTTTTTGAAGCGATTTATGATACACCCAAAAATTGTTGACTTCTTTACAATCTATGACTTGCATTTTCAAAATGAGTTTAAGAGGCTTCAATGTGACACCTCCCTTCACCTTGAGCGCGGGCTGAATTTTTATTGAAAAATCGATGATTTTATTTATCCGATTTTAAAAAGTAAAATGTTGTCACTATATTCCATGTTCAGCGCAACATATTTTTGCGAAGCAACTTATTCTTCTATTGTATTTACTAAAATTAAGCACAGAAATTGATTAACTAATGAACATCTAGAGAACTTATTACGAATAAAGGTCTCTAGTTTTGAAATTGATTTTGATAAACTAATAAAATATTCAAAAGCTTAATTAATTTTTAAATTCTCTAACAATAAAACAAATATATGACAATTTTCTGATACCATAGTGGCCACTTAATATGCTTCACCGCAAGCATTGAAGAAGGCAAGACGTATGTCACTTGCATTCGTAGTTATGCTTCTTCTTATTTTTTTTCCATATGGTTGTTATACCACTACATGGAAATGAAATTTCGCATTGATGATGGTGCCCATCATTGATAATGATTTATTGTTTATTACTGTAAAAGAGTAATATTTCTTCTCAGCCTTTAATTTTTGTATTCTTCTATTAATTTTTGCTAAAATTTAAGCTTTTGTTTTCTCTGTGTAGTTATGAAATAGAAGTATCAATGCTTATGTATATATGTATAGGCTTAAAAAATAGCGGTAAGGTTTTCCCGAGAATTCCATTTGTGTGTATCAGAAATTGGAAAAAAAAATTTAAACAAGAAGAAAGTGTAATTTTCTTACTCAAATGCCAAAAAATGGAAGCTCTGATAGGAACCATAAGAGTTTTTATTGTTTATATTAAGATATATTCAAACATATACTCATAATTTATTTACAAATAGCCCCGCGCTACTTCAATACCACAGCTTTTATACTCTAAATCAGGAATGGCCAGAAAAGTTGAGTATGGGATTATAAAATCGCCAATCACCTGATTAAAAGCGTGAATGCGTAAATTTGAAAAATCTTACTCCAAGAATTGAAAAAATCCTAAAATAACGATATTTGATGGGAGCAATCGCAACATCGTATCGTACATTTCATTTCGATACACAAGAATGAAGTCAAATGTGTTGAGACAATTTTCGTTACGAGAACTGCTGTGCTTTGTCGTGTTTTTCGGTACTCTCGTTATTGCTTTTTTATTTTGAAAAATAGAACAAAATTTTGTACGAACATGCACTGAATAAATGCAACGAAATTTAATTTTTATTGTTGTTTACTTTTGCTTAATATTTTTTACCTATTGTGGAATCTGCAAATGACATTTTTTTATTATATTTAAATGAGAGCTCATTATATTTTGGAATGATCAGGAATAATTAAATTTTGTTTGACTTGGCTATCCCTGCTCTAAATGCAACTACCAATATCGCAAACATCACTTATCAGGTATTGGTTTGCTCTTTAGTTGTCTTTAATGATTATTTTTACTCTCTCTGTAACAATATTCGTGCACTCAAAATGTACTCTTACATGGTTTTTGCTAGTTGGTTTAGTTGTTGATCTCAAACCATACAAAGATATTGCGCCACTTGAATAGCAGACCTGTTTGAATTATTAGTAATCTCATTAGTAAATCACATTGCGAATTCATACTATTTTAATAAGAAAAAAGTAAAAATAGGTCGTGGAACACCAATAACAGAGGCGATAAAGGGCAAAATCAAAGCTTACAAGGATATGAGCCTATCCGTTGCGAAAATATAAAAAAAGATGAAAAGAAACCGAAAAGTCATAAATTCACTTTTTCTAACGAGTCTAAATATGGGATAAATATGTGCGGTCTACACATAGTATGCTCTCTATTGCGGACAGACGACATATTTTGAGAGAAGCTTGGAACTCGGACGGCTCAATGGACAAGGTAGGACGGAAAACTTGCGTTAATACAAGCTTAGCCGTTATTCGGCATGTTATATCGACACATAAAGAGATTAAGAATAAAAGAAAAAAACCTAAATCTACCCGAAAAGAGCAACGTCTCAGCTTTTGCCGTGCTAACATGACCTGCACCACAGAGTTGAACTTAGAGGGCCCCGATGTCCTCAGATATTACTTTCGAATTGCAATTTTTTAAGACAATGATGAATACAACGGCACACAATGGCGTACTACAAAAGGCTTTCCCGTTCTTCAAAGACCTTTTTGGACCTTTGACGTGACAGTTTCAACATGACAATGCGCTTATTACCACTGCCCAGATCGTTAAATCTTATATAGAGGGTCAAAATGTAGCGCTTTCAAACTGGCCCCCATACTAACCAGACCTAAAATTTATGGAAAATGTCGGAGAATGGCTTACTCGAAAAGTCTATGGGTCTGAACAACAATATTCAACCATACCTGTACTTATCCAAGCCACTTGCCTGAAACTTCATTCCACTTAACTATGCATATTGTATGCATCAATACCAAACAGGATCTGGAAAGTGCTGGTCAACAAAAGGGTTACAACCCCTTATTAAAAAAAACAGTTTAAAATAATTAAATTATCGTGAAATAAAATTAATAACAATGTTTGAAACATATAACTTTTCGTATACTGTTTTTTTGAGTAGGCGTTCTATTCAATTGGCGCGGAAATTAAGTTAATTTTTATAAAATAGTTTACCCAAAATTGCATATAAAATCAACTGTTCCAGATATTAAACCACTAATGCTGCATTGGATTTAGAATTTGCGATTGATAAAATATATTTTAGATGAGATATTCAAGTGGCGCGGATGCATGTACATTAGACCTGTTCAGAAATTTTCAATATATGAATTTTGTAATTCGTTGAGCGCTTATCTGAAAGCCCTTTGCATTAAAATAAGATTTCCAAAAAAAAATTTTGAAAAAGTTTTGCCTTAGATATTGCGCTACTCGCCGCAAGGTCACATTTTAGTGTTAGTCAGAATTTTAGGAAGTCAGAAACATATAAAAAAGTTTTATTTTAGAAAATATTGAAAATTAATGGTGTAATTTCTCATGCTTTGTCTAATTAACATGGCAAGATTGTGGCCGGGTGTGACATACCCACCCTGATACTTTTATGCGTGTGCATTTTTATTTAGTTATTTAAACGTTTTCTTGTTTTGAGAAGATGGAGTTAAAGGATTGTGGTAGGGGATAGTGGCTTTGTCACAGTGACGCGGCTGCCTGCGCTCGAGTTACACGCTTGCTAACAACGGTCGGGTTCGATATTTTTGCTAGTTTTCTTCTATATCGTTTTGATTTCAATTGAAAATGAATTTTTTTAGCTTACATAGTTCTTGATTTCATGTTCCATGGACTTTGTAGTTTTTTTTTTGTTCATGAAGACTTGTTTTTATTTTTCTTTGAAAAGTTAAGTAATTTTGTATTCCTTCGAATATAACATAAAAATTATCAAACCTCTTTCTTTAACATTAAATTATCATATTGCCTAATACAATAAAACACATTTACTTCAATGCTATCTATTTGGTAAATAGGTTAAAAAGTCAATTTTGCACGCTGGTATGTTATACCCAGCCACATAATATCTGTAACATTTTGTCACCACACTCTCGCCGGGTTAACCAGTTCCAAAAGTCAGAAACTTATAAAATTGTTAAAATTTTTTTCTACAATACTCAGAATATGCGATTTCACATTTTTCTACTGAAGTTCCAACTTTGACTTCAAATATTTCAGAGAAAAAATTTCCAACATTTTTCAAATTACTTTTCTACTGTTATTTACTTACCTACCTTTGTGCACAAAGCGATTTATGTTGGACCGTCTTTAAAATGATTCATTCAGAAGAAAATGTACAAATTGTTGATTTTCAATATATTTGAATTTATTTTTACTTGTCCTACTAAAAGGCTATTGGCTATGTATTTCAATAAGGAACTAATTCCTTAAAGGTATTTTATTGTGCTATAGGTTCAATTCTATCCTTAAAATAATAAATTCGAACGAGCGATTAAATTAAGGCTTCGACTTTTGAGAACAATCCAAATTTGTCCATATTTTTATTTTTTAACTTTATCTCAAAAACTACACATTTTTAATGCGTACACATAACACAATTTTTTGTAGAGAATTCTATGATAATAGCACTTTGTTAAGTCAAAAAACTTATTTTTTAAACAAAATTTGTCAAAACCACTATTTAAAAGAACCAAAAATTTAAAATTTTTTTTCATTATTTTAATTTTTGTGCTTAAGTTTTTTCTGAGTTGATTTAAGGGTTTTATTAGATCCATAAAAGGAAAGGTGGCGTAGTTTTCGTCAAAATGGTGATCAATAAAAGTATTTTTGATAAAAATTGACAGAGATGCAGTCATTCAAAGCTACCTACTTCTGTAAGATTTTGCCAACTTTTAACTTTTAATTTTTACACACAAAAATAATGTTTATTCAAAAAAAATATTATACATAAACTGAAAAGCGGGCGTTTTAAGCTATATATCTTTTTTAAAACATATTGACTTTAAAAATGGTGCATGTTAAAGAGGTTATCAAGTTCTCCAACAAAGTGGGGGTGCGGCTTACGCCATTCTCTTAACCAATACAAAATACATTGAAACTAATGTGCCAAGGTATCAGCGATAAAATAATGTGGAGCGATTTTGCAACTTTAAAGTTTAAAATCGAAATTTTTTCATTGTTTTTCGGTCAGATGAATTTTTTTTTTAGGAAAAAAGTAGATGAAGAAAATGTAATCACGGACTCGGATTCCTCGATCGGTAATAGCGCGAAAACCATCCCCTCCTTGCTGGAAAATTTGATGACCTTTTTAACTTGCACCATTTTTAATATCAATATTTTGTAAAAAACGTAGACAACTTAAGACAGGGGCACTCATCCAGTTTTCACTGTTTATGAAAATTTTTTAGAACGGCTTTGTCTAGACATATCACGCAATAGTAATCTGTTGACACAACGTTAAAAATACCGAAATTTTTTTTTGAACCGCTCTTATATACATACTGTATTTGTACATTGGGGTGTTTTTTTTAGCTGGATTTTATTTTTTTTTTGCTATATTTTAGCTTGAGGCTTAAAAACAATTTTCCTAAAATTTGAGCTTCCTAGCTCAAATCTGTAAGCGGCGCGGACAGTATTTCTGTCCGAATTCGTTGAAACTTTACGAAAAAACGGGCTTACTAACACGTAGAAAAATCTTCCTTAGGTTCCAAGATATAACGTTTTAGGTATTTTTTTTTGTATAGGAGAAGCCACCCCACGTTGTCAAGCCACGCCCACATTTTTCATGTGGTTGCAAATGCGGACAAAATACACTCGAAGGGGTTTTTTTTAATTTGTGATCCCATAGGCCTATATTATAGAAATGGGCTCGAAAAAAATTATCCCAAAGTTTCAGCTTCCTAGATCAAACCTGTGAACGGCGCAAACAGTTTTTTTCCTATTACAATTCACATGGAAGCAACGACTTTTTTACGAAAACGCAAAAAAAAAACCTCTGGTTTGCTGAACAGACTTAGTTTTTATATCTTTTAACATCAATTATAATATTGTACCTCTTGAAATGGTTATTTTATTTTATAATTATCTTAGTCTGCCTAATTATTGTTAAACTTATAGCTTTCAGTTTAAAATTTGCAAACCTTAATATTGTTAATAACGCTATATTGTCGTATTGATTGAGATATTGGGACTCTTCATTTGTCTTGCTTTAATAATTTAACAAATTTATTTTCTAGAGTTTGAAATAATACATTCTTAAAGTAAGGGAATGTACACCTAAGTTGCCCTGGTATACTAGTGGCCTTAAAAAATTAATATTTTTACTTTCTAAACTCTATAGAAAGCTTTGATATCAAAGTTTAAATTTTTTGAAATACAGACATTGCGAAAGTTAAATTTCTTAGATAAATACCTTTCTAGGCAATTTGTGAATACAATTGAAAATAATATAATCTTTTTGATGATTTATCAAATCTAAAAAGGCTGTTCAAATATATCCTCATTGAGGATTGGTCTCCAAAATAGAAGTGAATTATAATTTCATAATTACTTAAATCTAAACCTCCTTAGCGACCTAAAACTGCTGCGTCTGCGCTTAACATCAAATTTCGTAACAACAGCAATTTGGCTAACGTGGTTCTCACAGTTCTTCTCAATTGGTAGACGCATAGTCAGCAGATTATGGCAAGGCAAATGTGTTAACTTCCCTTCCTAGGAATAACACTTACTCGTACATACTTAGAGTTTTACCTGCAAGTAGAAATAGATTTATATCACGGGGAAGCTATACTTACCTTGTAGCAATAGCCGTTTCTCCAAGATAAAATAAATAAACACTTGTTCACTTTGCTGGTTTCAAACTAACACCCTTTATTTTAAAAACTAAAATACCTTAACACCCCGTTTTATAAAAATTACAATAACAATTTCATACTAAACTCTTTACATACGATTACAAAAACAAAGACTTATTCTACTTCACAGAATTTAGCTTACCAAATCTAGTGGGGCGAAATGTCTTCCGGGTTGCACAATTTTGGTTTTTGCTTGGGTCTTTTTTGTTGCATTTAAGTGCATGGTGTTCTCATTCATGTTACTTCTTAACAAACAGAACTTGCCCATGGTAACATAAATAACCAACAAAACGACAACAGCCCGCAAGTAAGATGCATTTTTGCAACAAGAATTTTCTGTAATTTGATAATATTAATTATCTAATAATGAAATTTTAATGTTAACGAATGGTGTTAATCATCATCCTAAAAGTATATATAATATGCTATTTATGTTAATAACATATTATCTTGTGCGGTAAAAATCCACAACATTCCTCCTCCCTTGGGATAAGAAAAAAGTATGGCTAAGAAGTTGGAGTTTTTGTCTTTTTACTAGTAACATAATTTTAATTGACAATTTATATGTATAACTAGTTATGTAATTGTTGCAATTGTAGATAAATTCCTTTTTGTTTTCTTCCCTCTTTTATATACATATGTAAATCCATATGATATATATAGTAGTACATATAGTAAGTTAATTTATCTTTTTTTATGCATTTTTTTTAAATAACCCTACCTAGTACATGGTCCTACTTTTCTCCATCGCTGCTTGTCCCCCTTGGTTGGAAACTGCTTGGCTTTAATATGTGTGGTTTAACTTGACTCGTTACTCCACAAACTTAACTTTTGCTTTTGATCCAAGAAGTGATGTTAGTTTTCATCGGCCTGGTGTGACTACATGGTCATATGGTCGGCTGCATGACTTATTTGTGGCTACCGTCATACCTGATTTTTGATGAACGGCTTATGCAATAGTTTCTATCGACAATGGAGGCGTTATGTTGAAAACTGTCGCCCCCTCCCTTCTTTTGGCTTGGCTGTCACAATGTAGGAATTGACAACCATTTCATTTGACAGCTATTAACGCTGGATACTTCGCTTATGGTACATGAAATATTCTTCACCTTAGCTTTTTCAAAATTTATTCTGTTTTCATCTTCTCAATGATTAATTATATTTCTAATGCTGCTTTCTGTCATTAAGAGAACAGTAAGTATGTCTGCTCCCTTGAATCATTAGCGTAGAGTGTTTACTAGTCGTCTGCTTCATCTGCCTCTACTACTATTAAATTGTTGTTGTGTAAGACCATGTTATAAGTCAAATGGAACTATTAGTTCAAAAATCTACTTTTTCCTAACATTTAATTTTCATTGTTTATTGCTTGATACATTTTTATTCTATATTTACTTGTTATCAGCTCAATTTTTATGTTAGCCTTTTCATATAAACTATTTCATTTCGGATCAAAAAAATCGTGCACTTGAAAATAGCAGACGGGAGAGGGGTAGTGGTGAATTGTAATTTTGTTGTATTAGGTATGAAGAAAACGAAAACAAATGCTCGTTGTTATATTTTATACATCACAACAACACTTCATCACCACAAACATTTTTTTTATAATTTCTGAAACGTTCTTGAATCTAAATATTTTTCAGTGGATCCCACGGGTGGCCACATCCTCCATGGCCCCTCTGTATCCGCCACTGTATCTACATTTATGACCAAAATAATAGCTAGGTCCGTCGATAAAGGCGCATCACGCAACGACTACTGTATAGATTTCGAAAAAGAAAAAATATTCATATTCCCAACTATTTTTTTTTTTTTTCACTCACAAAATAATATGAAATAAATACAATAGATATGTAGTTATATTTGTACTCAAAAATCAATGGGAGAAATTACATTTGCGGACTTGAGGCAGTTTTTTAAAGTTCACGCGGTCTGCAGCTAGTATCTTCAAGGTGGGCGGCGATAATCTTCAGCGATATTGATTCCTTAAAAACTCATTCTTGAAAATTAAGTTTCACAAACATATTTGGAGTCAACCAAAAAAGCCAGGTAAAAGCGAAATTTTTGCGATTTTCGTGTTTTCTTGGGACATGTTTACTTTAAAAAGCTTCGGCAGATACAGTTCTATACGTTTGCAAAGAAATGTCTTCCTGCAAGTCTATTATATACATATATTTAGAGGCTTTAAAAAAAAAGAATTTTGCAGCCACATCAGATCATTCTGCAGCAGGAGAAAGTCTTGGAATATTGCTGAAAATTTTGAATTATTTTTGTATTCTAATATTGTCGGAAAGCGAAGATATTCTTGACTTGAAATGTCTTTTATATCCAGCTTGCGACTGAAAGAAAATACACTTTGTATCAGATCACAAATTTATTTTTCATATCCTTGTAGCTACATGTGTATTGAGCTCATTTAAATATTTCAAAACGTCTTTCAGAAGAACCAAAGCTAGCACATTGCACTCGTTTGCTAGGAACTCAAAATGCTTCATTGCTTCTTGTGTATTCAAGTTGTCTAAGAAGGAGGCTCTTGTTTTATTTTCCAAACTGTTAAGTCATGGAAAGTTTTAAATTAATATTGCTCGTTCAAATCGAATTGGGGCTTATTTTTCGAGTTCCCTACCTACCCTACCACGATTCTGGTGACTGGCCAATTAACAGAGATATTTAAACTATCAATTACAAAAGCTTTGTGGGAGAAATGACTATCCCGGACCATTTGTTAATGCGGTAGCAATCCAGCTATTCTTTAGCAAATGATACATTGCTTCCAAATAGCACAACAAAGTTCAAATTCTTGTATGCAAAGTTTCGTATGGTTACAGATATAAATACTTAGTGTGCGCCTACTAATTCAAAACATCAAAAAGTTCACATTTGAATGAGAAGCACACTTTGATTTGATTATGTACACACATTTTTTTATATATATAAAAGGTTTGTAAGTTTAGATTAAAACAAATAGATTTATATACTGATGCCTCATAGAGTTTAACGTGACCACCTGCCTTGATGGCTTAATGTTACGGTGTGATTTGCACACACATGAATTAATTTATATACGTCCCTAACCTGAGGACGACAACATTTGAAACAGATACCAAGTAAAGCTATGTTTATGGAAATAACTTCACCCTTAGTTTGAGTCGAAACCTACCTAGAATCTCTTGCAATTCTAAGAACGGTCACTTGGTTGAGAATGCAACTCCACATCGGGTAATTTACGTAAGTATTTTACTATTTCTACGAGTTAGGTTTCAACCACAGCCACCACGAATCCTTCCCATGCGATATGCCCAATTGGGCTTAACGCACTGTTGGGCTTGGACCGAAGTCCTAGGGGCTCCCAACAACCCAAGGTACCAGATTGGTTTGCACCTTCACCTCTGGTCTAGCTTAGTAGTTTGAAAAAAGGCTATACAAGGAAAAGCCAATCTCAAGCCCAAGCCAAAGTACATAAAAGTACAAGGCTTGAACCCATGCCTTAGCCCAACCAAGCACAGTACAATTTTTTGTCTTCTACCAGTTTAGGCTTATCATAACGCCCAAGGGCACTGGTAAGCCCCAATAGTTTTATATTTATATCATATATTTATAATATAGAAAAATATTTAGTAAATAATTTATTTGAGTAATTTTTGCATTGAGACAATTTTGGCGGTCCCGTGTAAGACATTGCACGGTCCGCCAGCCTACAGCTACACAGTGGCGGTATTCAACAGAATAAAAGTTAAATGGAATAGTGTACGTAGTTCAGATAAAACATTCCATTACAAACATAAAAATTGGCTAAAGGAAATTATCGATATCCACTATGAGGAAGTAGAAGACATAACTAAAGAAGCCAAGCACTTCAAGATCTGCAGGAGGAAGGCCAAGGAATTCATTAGACGAAAGCTTAACATTTTCAAAAAAAAAATAAACTTATGGATGCTGCAGAAGCGATTTCTACCGGGCAACCGGCAATAGCATTAACAGTTAAATACAACAGAGATAAAGAAAAATCAAGAGGCGATATAACAAAGAAAGTTTCTGTTGGTAGTCCTATCCGATTGCAGAGGATTAAAGAAAGCATTCCACCTCGATCGAATGCATATCCCGTAAAATATGCGGCTGAGTAAGCTTTGGCTTTATTCATGGGCTTGGGACTTTCGAAAGAAAAGTACAATCTGCTCTGAAAGTCTTTGATGCGACACAACGTGTTCTTATATTCTTCCAGAATATAAGAACACCACAGCAGCAAAGAAAGCAACTGTTCCAGAAAATTGTGAAATAACGGAAGTTTCAGCTAAGGTGAAAATTCAAGATATGATGGATTATACTGTTCAGCGTTTAATTGAAGTATGTATCAACATAATTATATAAATATCGATGAATGCTTCCAAAAAATTTAGGTTATGCTTTTAAATTATAGGTGCTCATATAAAACTGAATGCTATAGTACATTTTTTTTTCGAAACTGTTTTTTCTAATAAATTAAGTTATACTGAAAATTTCATTTTCATAGATTTTTACTCTTCAGAAAGCCTACCTTCAAAAATTAATTCCTTAGCGTCCTGTACCCTATTTTAATGAAAATTGAAACTTTAAAGCTGTTTTATTTGTTACTCTATAGAAAAAAAATATTAAAACACCGCATTTCGCTTAGAAGATCAAAAAATTTGCATTTCCGGTGTTTTTAAAATTTTGCGACAATTTTTTTTCAGTGTAGGAAAAAATTTTGAACCTTAAAAATTTTAATAAGCTATGGATATGTTCTCAGCAACCATAAGTTAATTATAAATCATGGTTTTAATTATTTGTTTCTAAAAAAACACTCATGGAGAGCTTCATATTCATAATTTGTACATCTATTAGAAAGTCTAACTTTGACTATGAATTCCATAGGATCCCTATGGTCACATTCTTGAATTTAAATTTGTGTTTTTTTTATACAAAAAAACACATGTATTGTAGCAACTGTTTTGTGTTTTTTTTTTTCTCAAATAGCAGTTTAGCAGTTCTTGTGCCAGTGAGGAAAAGGTTAAACAAGAAATGAGTGTTTCTCGGGAACAAGTCCTGACAATAGTTAACTCAGCCATAGAAGCATTGAGGAGCCAATTCAGGAAACAAATAGAGGCAGTTAGAAATGAAATCAGTAAATTACAGCCACGAAATGTTGAAGTGTTTGTACCTGTTACTATTCGACAGGGCGTTGCTAACAAAAACACTGCACTGGACCTTATAAAATCCTTACATGAACTTAAAGGAGAACCTTCAGGCAATCCGGCTTGGCGCGAAGCTGCGCAATTCGCCATAAATTATTACATCGAGGGGTCAGAAAATTAAAATATTGCCATGGGCATATTACGAAATAAAAACATTGGCTGATGCGACTCTATCGGCATTTAGCACAGCTTTGCATTTTCGGGCAATTATTTCTAGGTTAGATTAGGCGTATGCAGACAAAAGAACGACTCACGTACTGGAGAACGAATTAAGCATCCTTCGACAGGGTAATCAATCTCTTGTAGAATACTATGACAGCGCCTAGAAAGAACTGACTTTGATTATAAATAAAAATAAAATGACCCACAGCAATAATGAAGAAGTTATTGTTGCACTCAATGAACGCTCTCGTGAAAACGCACTTAGTGTTTTCATTGCCGGATTGCTTCAGCTATTATTCGATATATTATTTTCAGCAAAACCAGCTGACTGCCCTGCAGCTTTGGCGATTGGCCAGGAATTAAAGTCAAATCAGAAACAGCATAAATTCGCTAAGATCTTTGCTACTGGATACATAGCCAAGACTCGTAGTCATCAGCAGCAACCACCATCTCAAGCCACCCGTCAATATTCGCATCTCTCTTACAAGCCCAGGCTTCCAACTCCGATGGAAGTGGACCAAGGTTCCTCTATGCATCGAAGAAACAATAGTAATCAAACTAATAGGATTTTAAATCGAGACCGTGAACATATTGCTACGATAAGACGCACCCCATTTGGACAGCAGGAAAATGCTCAAAGGATAAGCCAATTCCTAGGAGAACCATTAGAAGAACCTGAAACTGAAGAATCAGTTTATGAATTTGAGGATGGTCTGAATCCAGAAGTTGCCGTATAGAAAGAAATTAATTTTTTAGATTAAACTCGCACTTGCCATTAATCACTCGAAAAATAAATGGTCAGGAGCTTCGAACTCTTGTCGACATTAGTGCATCAAAGAATTATATAAAACCCCACCTATTCTTAAAAAACATAAAACCGGTATAAAATCCATTTAAACTCAGCTCCGTAAACGTCAACATTTTACATATAACTCACTCTCAGTTGGCTACGATTTTTTAAAACAAATAGCATCAATACTTGACGTCAAAAGTGGCTTTCTTCATCATAAGTCAGGGCAAAAAATACTAGTTCACCAAAATTTTCAGGAAGTTAATGCAATAGCATTTGAGAAAGATACGGCACCTGATAAAATTCACGACGACTTCGAATCAATGATTTTAGCGAAATTCAAACGAGGATATTCAATCGCTTTTACGTGACGGAATAATACGGAAATATAATTCACCTTACAATTCGCCAATTCATGTGGTAAATTAAAAAGGACTGGATGAAAATGGTCATCAAAAATTACGTATGGTCATAGACTTCGGAAAAATCAATGAAAATACTATACACGGAGAAAACACTAGCTCAAATTTTAGCAAAAATGAATAGATGAATACAAGAATTAAAAGCTGAGAAGAAATAGTAAACAGTAATAAATAAGAAATCATTATGAAAAATTTTATTCTAGTTTGTAATTTATTTAATTTTACATTTTTTATTAAGTGGATATTAAAAAATATAATTTGGAAATTATACAAAGAATTTATTAAATTTTAATAAATTGCGACACAGAATTTTTCCTAAAGCGCTCTTCAATGTGAGCATATTTCATATTGTAATTTATGATTCCCGCTTTATAATTTATAAAAAGTAGCTATAGAAAAATTATTTTATAGAAAAGTATGTTATAAAGTATGATTGAATTAATTCATATACAAGCATATTAATATTTTAAATCAAGATAAGTAATTTTTATTATGTTTGTGTTTTGTTTGCTATGATTCTTAACTGGTCAATGCAAGGAATTAACTATAGTGTGTTTTGCAGACTCTTTAACATCGGCTATCAAAGCTTACTGAAGATGTGACGTAGCTGTCACTGAAACTAGTATAAGCAGCTGGTTGCCCATTTTTTGTTCCTTTACAATTGTTGGAGTTATTCTCCAACAATTAATGCATTTTGCACTTGTAATTATACCCTACACAGGGGGTTATTCACTTTGTCATTCCGTTTGTAACGCATAGAAGGGGGCGTGGCAGGTATGGGAAAGTATATATATTCTTGATCAGCGTCACCACCTGAGTCGATATAGCTCTGTCCGTCTGTCTATCTGTCTGTCTGTCTGTCTGTGTGTCTGTCTGTTGAAATCCAGTTTACGAGAAAACTAAGCAAGCCAATTGAATGAAATTTGGCACACAGGTCAAACTTTCTTGCAAGCTGCTAGCATATAAAAATGTGCAAAATCGGTTAACGGCCACGCCTTCCGCCCATACTCTATGTTAATATACCCAAATCCATTTTGAAAAAAAGTTGCTGCGTTTTTGATGAAACTTGATGATTTGATGAAGATGAGAACAAAACCAAGATCAGGCTAGGTTTAAGTTTGCTAGGGCTTTTAAAGGGGCGTGGCACAGCCCTAAATTTTAACTTTTATAACGCCATGGCTTATAAACCGTGCAAGATATGTGATGAAATTTGGTACACGATCTTATAGATCTTGGATTGCGCATTAATTGTGCGGAATTGTAAAAGTGGGCGTGGCGCTTTCTAGCAATTAAAAATTTAGATTTCGTATATCTCCAAATTGGCAAATACGATTTTCATAAAAATTTTAGGGATGATACCACTGAAAGTAGTCATCAATACAAGTTTCGTCAATATTCTGTTAAATTTCGTTGAAGGGCGTGGCACAGCCTACAATATTTATAAACTTTATAAAAAGAGAACTAACAACGCAATCGCTATGAAATTTAATATGGCAGATAAACTCGCTAAAAGGTGTCTCTTGGTAAAATTTTTAGTGCTGGTGGGTGTGGCACCTCCCATATAAGCAAAATACGTTTAGTGCTATGAGAATAATCTTCATAAAATTTTGCGTAGAAGTTTGGGTTACTATAAGCTTTGAAATCAAATGAAACATGACCAGATTGCATCAGTAGGCGTGACACTTCCCTGAATAACATAAAGTTGTAAGTGCTATTTTAAGTAAACTATTGGAGCACTTGATCTGAAATTTGATGTAAGTGGTTTACTGGGTATTAGGTACATATGAATCAAAACCTATCAAAATAGCAACAATGGGCGTGGCACCTCCCATACAATTAAAATATCTTAAGTGGCATAACTATCGAAATAAATGAGCAATCATACTGAAATTCGGTGTAAGAGGTTTGTTTAAGGAATACTATTTTTGGGTCAAAATCTGACTGGATTGTACCAACGGGTGTGTCAACGCCCTAAATTTTAAGAATAATAACGGAACATATCGCAAACTATACAAGCTATTGTGCTAAAAATTTGGTTTGTGCATGCCAATCACGAATATCATTTATTGAAACAAAAGTGGGCGTGACATATTTCGTGTTTTTCATTTCTATACTATTTTTTTCAACATTTCCCATATTCTTTTGACATTTTCAGTTTGTTCCAACACTTTTCAACATTTTTGAACATTTTTTACATTATTTTCGACCTATTCAATCTCTTCAATATTTTTTAACATTTATTTAAAAAGTACTTTCAATGCAGTGTAGGGTATGTGAGTTTCGGCCTGGCCGAAGATAACACCTTTACTAGTTTTTTTGTTGTTTTTGCACTAAAAGTACTGAACATAAAATTTCTATGAAGGATATAAAAATTACATAGCTGATGTAACAAATTCTAAAAATCAACTTCAGTTCTTAATTATTTCATCATACAAATTTTACAATGTACTTTTCAATAATATTACATCTCTTAACGAAAAAACAGTACAGTCCTTTTAAAATTCAATAAATTATTTCAGTAATTTAGTACGTGAATTTAGTTATATTAATATCTACTTTGTAAAAATTTAAAACATGCATTCGAAAAATTGATGAGAACGAAGATGCAATTTTTATATTATGCTTAGCAATTTTTGTTAGAAACTTGAACCGTTTCTAGATTACTAAAAATTCTACTAATATTTCTGTAATTTTGATTAATATTTACAAGAATTTCGAGCTCTTGTTTTTTCCGTGTACCTTACAAATATCACACACACCTTAAACTTCAACATTTTTGGCAAATTTAGGTAGCTCAGCGTAAAGAACGGAAAGTATGAGTTCTGTCGTTTGCCTTTTGGGCCTGAAAAATGCATGGGCATCAATAACTTAAAAAAGTTCTGAGTTCGGAGAATGTGTTACTTGCTCACTCAGACTATAAGAAAACATTCGAAATAACTACTAACGCTTCTTCTGTTGCACTATGGGCGGTACTGTCGCAGGAAAACAGGTTCTTTACATTGATTTCTCGTAAACTTTCGAAGGCGAAATAAAATTACGCCACCAATAATAGAGAGTTGCTTGCGAAACTTCCGATTTGGGATCACATATATAAACATCTTCACAGATCACCAGTCAAGGGAAATTAAGTAGCTAATGCTCTTTCAAGGCAATATCGTCACAACATTTCTCGAACTTCAAATGAAATATCAGTCCTCAATCCAAGCAATAAAATCAATAAAATACCCGGTTAACCAATTGAAACATCAATTTGTCTTGACTAAATCAGATCACAGCTACAGGGATCAAAAATACTTTTTCAAAAATTTATACGTCATACGATAAATTTCACAAGTGTCGAAACACTTTTTAAATATTTTCGGGATATCATTAGTCCTAATACCGTAAATGCAATACACTGTGATCTACAAACCCTAGTTCAGATACAGTTTTCCTTCCGTAAAATTTGGCCATACGGAATGTCTGGTAATATATGTTACAAACAAGGACGAACAACTGGATTTAGCAACCACAGAACACAATAGGGCGCACAGTTGACTACAAGAAAATTTTCAACAAATAATAATTGCGAGTATTATTTCTCAGGAATTAAAAAAGTACTGAAAAGTATTGTAGTAAACTGAATAATTTGCCTTGAAAATAAATATCAAAGGAAGCCAAGACAGATGGCTGAAACACCAAATCCCAATTTTCCCAGGAAAATTCTGCATTTAGATATGATTGAAGGAAAAATAACTTTTTCTCATGAGATTAATGCTGGAACTAAAAATTTATTATTATGTTTCATTTACAATAAGGCTCACTTAAACAAAATTATAAACACAAGAGAGTACTTTAAAACAAGGTTGAACTGACACATAGCTTTCTGATAAAATGGAACTGAAACATAAATAATAAACACTAAAATGTACTCTCAAACAAAGCTTTCTTACAAATAAACCTAAACATAAATAATACGCTTATATGAGTTTCTATTAAAATGAAACTCAAACAAAAATAATTAACAATGTACATATTTGCAAATTAAGTTGGACTAAGGTAAGTATTAATGTAATTTAATAATAATATAATTATTATATCTTAAGGTAGGAAAAGATAACATAACTCCTGCTTCCTAAGCCATTTGCGCCTCTGCAAATGGGCCCGGAGAGATTGGTTATTTTTTTTCATAACTGGAATATTTACAACACCCTGATTTCACAACTGCAACTATTATAATATTGAAAAACTTCGAGTTTAAGTTTGCTGTTTAAAAACACGCTTCCGTTGAGTTTCATAATACCTAGTATTTCTTTTATAGCTCGTGTTTATAATATAATCTCCTTCCTTTCTAAAGTAGTTAAGTTTTTTTTTATTTAGGTCTATTTTTTGCAATTTGCCTATTGCAAACAATGTTATCGTACGGAGAGTAGTTCTGGTCCCAAGATTTATTAAGGTTATTTATCCTATGCTCCTTTTCTTTTTCGAATTTAAGAGTTAAGTTCAAGGTATCTTCCTTTGTCAAATTCTTTTCAATTAAATCCATGGGTTTGAGCTTGGTTGTGGAATGAATTGAGTTGTTGTAAGCCAAAATTATCCTTAGAATTTTTTCTTTTCGGATAATTTTTCTGCTTCCAATATTCTTAAATGCTCATTGAATGTCCCATGAAGCCTTTCAACTTCAGAATTTCCTGTTTAAGATCCTGCAGTGGTTGTGTGGGACTCTATTAAGATTTCGTCAAGAAATAATTTGACAGAACTATGTAGAATACATGTTTCATTATCATGAATCAATTTTTTTCATTTTTCCTAGAAATCTGATTCTCTCTTTTATAGCAAATAGAATTGAAATCCAGATTCTATCTTTTAATTCATGAATCGTGGCATACTTGCTAAATTTATCGATAGTGGTTAAATGCATTTTGTTTCTGTAAGGAAACCAAACATCTATGTGAACTATTTCATTAAATGCGTTAGGTGATTCAGTTAGTTTAAAAGGGAGTTTTATAGCGTTCCTGTCATGTTTGGTACCGCGCATACTTCGCATGTATTTATTAATTTAGTGATTAATTCAAGCCTTGTTGGGTACCAATATTTTAATTTCAGTTCTTTAAACACTTCCTGAATTACTCTGTGGTTATTGCGTAAATCCTCTTCCTTAATAAGAGTTAACATGTGTTCTTTGTCAGTCACGTCTTGTAGTTTTTTGTTTGTTCTTACTAATTTCAAATTGTTATTAGCCGCAAAAAATTTAACAGTATCCTCGAATTGTACGAAAAGTCCGTCGTCCGTGCAGTAAACGCACATCGTCCCTTTATCTTTTAATACCCTTACTAGAACATTACCCAAATTGCTATTTTCACACACGGTGATGTAATTTTGAATAGTTTTTTTCACTATTTTTACAGTAAATATTTCAGTATCACCTCTTTCTAAATATATTTGATTTTTTTATGCGTTTATGGGTATTTCAGTAATGTTAATATGTCGGGTTCCATCTTCTGAAGCACTGTGAATTGTAGCAGCAGTTGAATCCATGTCATCCAGTGGTTGTTCCTCATTTAAAAACATATCCCGACTATTTGACCAGTTTCTGTCGTGGTTTTCATTAGTGATTCTACGTAATCCATCAGCCACATGATTCTCTTTACCTTTGACATACGATACGTCAAAGTCGTATTCATTCAGCCTTATCCTCCATCTTTGGAGTTTCATATTCGGTTCACGGATATTTTTTAACCAGACCAAAGGCTTATGGTCTGTGCAAATGCTAAATTTTCTTCCATAAACGTACAATAAGTTCTGAAATACTTGCGTAATTGGACGCATCCGTTGTAATTGTGAAATGTTTAGAATAATCCGGGTGTCGAAAAGGTCCTCTATGTTTGACATTGGAAACTTGTCGCATACGGTTTGCTTATTGAGTTTCCTGTAATCCACGACAATTCTCCACTTTTGCTTAGATGATAGGTCGGTTTTTTTGGTAACAACCCATATTGGGACGTTATAAGGACTGTTGCTTGGCTTAGTAATTTTTTGGTCCAACATTTCGCTAATTTGTCCATCCACTTCTTTGAATTTGACGATATCTATAGAGCTTACCATAGATTGGGCTGTCATATTTTAGAATAATTTTATGTTTTATTTCGCTTGTGAAGGTCAAATTATCGCCTTCATTATAAAAAGTATCTCTAATGGAGGGTAGGAGCATTTTTATTATGGATGCTTCCTTATTTGATAAGTGCTCTGCAAAGGCTTGATTTGGATTATCTCTATTATTTGATTCATTGTGGAATAACTCAAACCCATCGCATAAGTGTGGGCACATTTCATGATACAATTCTTCTTCCTCGTTCATAAACATTGGTACTATTGCTTTGTCAGTGATAAGTTGCATTGTTTTGTAATTTATAATTGAATTAAGGCTTAGGAGAACATTATTTCCCATAATTACAAATTTGATGATAATTTTATAAAATTCAAAACGGCGGATAAAATATGGCGATTTAAAAATTAAAGTTTCTTAAGCCACTGTGTGACAAATTTCTTACAGATTGGAACAGTTTGTATTTATTTCTCCGCCATTTTGAATCCGCCACTTTGAACTAAGAACCAAACAAAAAAATTCGGCCGCACAGATTAACGGATAGTTTACAGACGAAGATTAAAAAGTTTTGTTTTGATTGGTCCATTACTATAGCCAGATAGTTGATTTTAACAAAATCAAACTTCGCCACTGTGCGACGCTACAAATACAGTTCAAACACGGTTTTTAGACCTTTTTCGAAAAAAATATATATATACTGACGCGTGAGGCACACGAGTTTGCCAGACATAAAGCTAACTCTGACTTTAAAACAGAAGTTCTGTCAAACACTCTCATGCCTCCATGTGGTCAGAATTATAAAAGATTGACTAGTGCCGAAAATATGGGCAAATTTCCGGATTTACCGAGATAAAAACACAAAGCAGGCACAGTTCAATCCCGGTTATTATACCATCGCCCTTATTTGATGGCAGCGCCAGCATAGCTGTCAGACCTTAATGTGCTTGGAAATTTATGGGCGACACTTTTCAACTTTTCAAACGAAATCGAATGAGACACTTAAAATTGAATGGAGCTATAATTTTCCTGATACCAACAAAAAATTTGCTGCTTCGATGCCAAACCGTCTTTAGGTTGTAGTTGACCAAAGAGGCTACCACACTACATATTTAAAATTACAAAGTCATTATTTTTGACAACAATTTATACATACTTGCAGGAAATAAGCTGTGACTTGAAATTTAGTAGTATGTTTAGATTTTCTATTTTCGCAATTTCAGGTAGTATTTTAACAATAAATACATTTTTCTTTTAAACAACAATTTTTGTTCTTTCAAATGATATCAAATTTTTTTCATATTCCACTTAGTTTCAAAATTATAGCACTTTATGGAAAACATAGAAGGCATTTCATAGTTTTCAATAACTGTCATACCAAAGTATTAAAAATTTTGTGAAAAAGAATCAATTCTCATTCTGCAGATATATCTTAAGAATCAAATACTTCTTAATAATATTATTTAATTTTTAGGTACTACATACCACTGTGCAGAAGGATAACGAAAATTGGAAAATATCGAAACTTTTCTGTCTACGTTTTAATATCATCACTTGTTCCAACTGGATTAGTTGTATTAACTGTTCAGAAAGGTTTCCATGGAATGCCTTCATATTTCATTCAAGGATTTACGGAATGTAAGTACAGAAATGTGTCTAATATTTGATTGAAAAGAGTTGAGTCTTATGAACTTGTATATATTAATAAATATTTCTTCTGTTGGTGGAGGCGTCTTAATAGGAATTAAAATTATTTAACCAGTTCATTAATCGAAATTGCCAGTTCGTCTAATATTCAACTTTTATGCGTTAAAGTTACACTGCGTAACTCCAATATTTATATTCTTAATGCTTATGTTCCTCCAAATAGTAGCGCAATATCTAGAATACATAATTTGAACTAGACGCTAATGACGACATTTTGTTGTTAGGTGACATCAATTTCCCTAACATAAAATGAACAATTTCGGATGATGGTACATATTATTATGCATCTTGTCCAAAAACTCGACAACGACAATTTTTTGTTGACGAAATACTTTCGAATTTACAACAATTAAGTTGTACTAGTGATAACCCCCGAATATCGGGTGAGTGTTCTGTATACACAAACCAGATCTGTATTTTAGAATTGGATTTTGACAAACCCTTACTGGCCTTCCCGGTCCCGGTGGCATTCTTCTACAAACACAAAAGTATTAATAAATACATCGCGTTTTCATTGGATATATGAAATTTTAATTTTGGAAATACTATATAAATGATTTTAAAAAAGCAAGGACTTCTTTTATTTTTTTAGTAAATATCAAATTTTTTTCCAAAAAAAAACGAATCCTTAAAAATGTTTCATCAAATTTTTCCTGCTTCGCGTTTTGTTGGCAGATGTCTAGTCACGTTAGTTTAACTCAATTTCGAAAAAAAGATGACGTACTCTATGGTTCTAAGCCCGTCAAATATCACGGCAGAGGCTAACTGATTTGCCCCTTTATTTTTCTCGGTTCTAAATGATTAGAATATGCGTTTAACAAAAATAAATAATTTTTTCCTTGAGCCAGGTTGTTTTTTACCGAATTAAGATAAATATTTCACATAGCTTCCTCTTTCAAACACGGTCAATTTGTGAGCCATTATATGGGAAAAATTAATTTTTACATAAGTCCATGGGACAATTTTAATCTTGTTGTTGTTTTATAAATTTGTAGTTTTATACTAAGCCTTATATTTGTATAAGGTATTCCTTCTGAAAATTTTATTTGGATTTTTCCTTGAATTGTGTCACTTGGGACATGCCAACCCTCTACCCGAGGGTTCTTAAAACATGCACTTAGAATTTTTAAAAAATTGGGTAGAATGTTCAAGAGTAGATATGAGAAGATTGGTTTTAAGGGTAGGGCCAAATTTAGTTTAAGCTTTAAAGTAATATCCCGCACGCAAAAAGCGAGAGTTTTCTACAATCACTCATGTGTGCTCGATTTCAATGATTTAGGGGGCGTTCAAGTATTACGTAACAAAATTTTTGAAGATTTTTGACCCCCCCTCCCCCATGTAACGATTTTCTGTACCCCCCGCCCTCTCCTTAGACGTTACGTATCACCCAAGTGGCCATATTTACCTAACAGCGAGTGTTTTCCTCTTCGCTATGGCAAGGCGATAAAAATAGGAAACCTTTCCACGCTTATATATCTTAGCTTTTGGTTAGTTGATCTCGAAGCTGATAATTTTATGGTATTATTTATTGCTGCAGATAATCTAGATCCCGTAAACTTTTATCATTTTAATAAAACATTTTCATTGTTGTTATTCAATAAACAAATATATACCTAATTTAGAATCACTCTCACTAAAGAAGTTTCACTTCAAAAACAATGTTACGTAACTAGTCGTTCGAACACCCCTCCCCATACATGTGTAACACGAAGTTGTTTTTCCCTTGCTCTTTCTCATCAAATATCAAGATCCACTTACATTACGCACACACACACTTATTCATTGCTATTGCTTTTCATATTTTAGCAACAACAACACTTAATTGGAAAACAATAACAATTAGAGAGAGAGAGTAGTAGGTATGTTCTCCTCGCTATGGCAAGGCTTTTGCAGTTAATCAGTGCAATGCTTGAAAGAGTTGAAAAAAAAAGGAAATCTTTCGACGCTTATATCTCAGCTTCTGGTCAACGGATTCTGGATCCAATAGTTTTCCGCAACTCTGCTCGATGAGCTCTTCAATTTGATATAGCATTTGTTGCCGTAGCTGTTGTAGATCGCGTCAACTAAGCCTTACCTTTGAGGAATAAATATATAGATAACTAATTGCCACGGACGACAATTTGACTTAGTCTTGGCTGAAAATATTAAAAATGTTGTTGTAAGAAATGCTATCCATGCGCTTTCTACAGTTGATTCCTATCATCCACCTTTGAGTATTTAAACTAATGCATGTCCTTCCATTAATGTTTACGATTTCAATTTTAAAAAAGTTGACTTCTTGAAACATAATGAGAATTGAAGAAATAAACTAAACAAATGATGAAATGCATTAAACTTTTCTATGGTGAACTGTGGCCATAGCTTTGTCGGTGTCATTGTTTCTTGAATTCAAAGATATGTCACCTTTAGTTTACTCTGAATATTTGAATAAAATTAGGCTGAATACTATTCATGACCTCAATAATTTTTGGGGTGATGGGCTCACTACAACCATCAAATTATAGCCGGGTTGTCTGCTAATTTGGCTTATTATGAGATCAACTATTTTGAATATATGGGTAACGACTCTTTAGTTTCGATTAATGATATATCTTTCTCACCTGACCTCATTGAGAAATATATAACTCCGGGTCTGATGGTATTCCTGCTATAGTTTTAGTTAACTCTCAGCTCTGTGCTGAATCAGCCCCACAGTTTTTTATTTAATAGATCAATTAGAGAAAGCTATTTTCCTACAATTTAGAAAAATGGGTGTAAAAAATATGTTTCAAACTACAGCCCACTGGCGAAGTTATCATCAATACCGAAAATTTTTGAACATATTATATACGATCAGATTAAGGTGTACTGTAGTGAAGACATAACAATAAGCAAATCTACAGTAGCTAGCTTCCTTGATTTTATATCTTTTGCATTAAGCTCTTTAGACACTGGTGGGCAAGTTGACTGCGTTTACACTTAATTCAGGTGTTCCACAAGGGAGCCACCTGGGGCCGCTCCATTCCATTTTAGCAATTAATGACGTTACACATGATAATTTAAACTCCCATCTATTAATATATGCAGATGACATGAAAATTTACAGGAAGCTGATAGGGGTTCGAGATGGTATTCCACTTCAGTCTGATTTGAAATCCTTTGAAGTTTGGTGTTCAAAAAATATCTTGCACCTTAATCTTGATAAATGCCAAACTATGATTTCTACCAGTTAAATATTGTGGAGTTTGATTATAAATTAAAAGATAAAAAAATTTGTCGTGTCCATTTTGTCAAAGACCTTGGTATTCATTTTGATGTTAAATTAACTTTTAATGAGCATATTACTCAAATCATCATCATCCTCTTCCTGGAGCTTGGCGTTATTAAGAGATGCGCAAAAGAATTTAATAGCACTTTAGTAACGGTGACTTTATATACTACAATAGTACATCCTCACTTCGTACTTTAAGGGAGAACGCCAAGTGTGGTCACCATTTTATAATATTCACTAGTTGACCCGGAAAACGTTGTTCTGCCCTGCCTGTTCATGTCACTATCTTTAGCTCCATATCTGTCTCCATTCCTATCCCTATCCCTATCCCTATCCCTATCCCTATCCCTATCCCTATCCCTATCCCTATCCCTATCCCTATCCCTATCCCTATCCCTATCCCTATCCCTATCCCTATCCCTATCCCCTAACTTTATTCGTTTTGCCCTCAGTGGCTTGAATTGGATTGACTCTTTGAACCTTCCTCCTTATGAGGATCGTTTGAAGGTATTACATATGCAGTTTCTGCATCATCTGCATCAACTTGTGAGTGCGTCTCTTGCTGCACCAGAGCTTCTTAACTACATGCATTTCAATGCTAATCGGAGAAGTACTCGTAACTATTATCAATTATTTTGTCAGCCGGTTAGTAGAACTAATTATATGGCTACAGCTCCTTTTAATCGCATGACAACTCTTATTAACAGTTGCGAAGTTTATAACTTTAGCTTGTCAAAAGGTCAACTCAAGCTTAGATTGAAAACTAATTGTAGCTAAATTTGTAGCTTAATAGTGTGTGTTTTTTATGTTTGTGTTGTCCGAGCCCTACAGCATGCAGGGTAAATTTATTCTAACATTTATGCCACACATAATTATTTTAATATCACAGGTCTGAGTAGATATGTTGAGAAAGTGCGATAAGCTAAAAAAAAATTATAAAAAAAATATCATATTAACTTCATGTATAATTTTTTTCATCTCCATTATTTATTAAAAAGCTTTTTACTTGACTTAAATCTTCAAGCTAAATAGCTAAAAAGGCTAATAGCTGTAGTAGCTTAACTCTTTTATTGTTCTTATTATAGTTTTCTGAGATGCCAAAAATTACCCTCACATCCCTTTTTAATAAAATATAGTTTTACCATTCAGTTTAAATGTAAAACTAACAGACTTCGGCACCACCTTATAAAATTGACGAACGCAGCTGAAATTTAGCGAAATATTTCTTCATAAAATAAAATAGAATTGGCTGAAGTTAGCATACAAAAGGTCTACTTCGTCTCTTAGTCAGTGCCGGTTGTGTTGTCTTGTGTTTTTATACCCTACACAGAGGGTATATTCACTTTGTCATTCCGTTTGTAACGCATAGAAGGGAGCGTGGCAGGTATGGAAAAGTATATATATTCTTGATCAGCGTCACCACCTGAGTCGATATAGCTCTGTCCGTCTGTCTGTCTGTCTGTCTGTCTGTGTGTCTGTGTGTCTGTCAGTTGAAATCAGGTTTACGCAAAAACTAAGAAAGCTAATTCAATGAAATTTGGCACACAGCTCACATCTTCTTGCAAGTTGCTAGCATATGAAAATGGGTAAAATCGGTTCACAGCCACACCTTCCGCCCATACCCTATGTAAATATACCCAAGTCCATTTTGAAAAAAAGGTTGCTGCGATTTTGATCAAAATTGGTGATTTGGTGAATATGAGAACAACATTAAGATTAGGCTAGGTCTTAAGTTTGCAAAGGCTCTTAAAGAGGCGTGGCACATCCCTAAATTTTAAGTTTTATGACGCCATTGCTCGTAAACTGCGTAAGATATTGTGATGAAATTTGGTACATGGCTACAGATCTTATAAATCTTGCACTGCGCATAAAGTGGGCAGAATTGTAAAAGTGGGCGTGGCATTTCTTAACAGTTAAAAAAATTGATTTCGTATAACTCCAGGTTGGCACATACGATTTTCATTAAAATTTTAGGGATGATACCACTGAAAGTAGTCAACAATACAAGCCACGTCAATATACTAAAAAATTTATTTTAAGGGCGTGGCATAGCCTACAATATTTATAAACGTTATAAAAAGAGAACTAACAACGCAATCGTTATGAAATTTAAGATGGCGGATACACTTGCTAAAAGGTGTTTTCTTGCAAAAATTTGGCACAATTGCGCCGGTGGGTGTGGCACCTCCCATATAAGCGAAATACGTTTAATGCTATAGATAGTGTGCTATGAGAGTAATCTTCATAAAATTTTGTGTAGAGGTGTCGGTTACTATAAACTTCAGAATTAAATGAAACTTGACAAGATTGCATCAGTGGGCGTGGCACCTCCCTCATTCACATAAAGTTGTAAGTGCTATTTTAAGTGAACTAGTGGAGCAATCGATCTGGAATTTGATGTAAGTGGTTTACTGGGTAAAAGGTATATATGAATCAAAAGCTGGCGAAATAGCAACAGTGGGCGTGGCACCTCCCATACAATTCAAATACCTTAAGTGGCATAACTATCGAAATATATGAGCAATCATAGTGAAATTTGGTGTAAGAAGTTTTTTTATAAAAAGCTATTTCTGGATCAAAATCGGAGTGGATTGCACCAGTGGGTCTGTCACCGCCCTAAATTTTAAGAATAATTACGGCACATATCGCAAACTATATAAGGTATTGTGCTAAAATTTGGTTTGATCATGTTAATCACGAATATCATTTATTGAAACAAATGTGGGCGGAATTGTAGGAGTGGGCGTGACATATTTCTTGTTTTTTCATTTATTTTTTTCAACATTTCCCATATTCTTTTGCCATTTTCAGTTTTTCAAACACTTTCCAACATTTTTGAACCTTTTTACATTATTTTCGACTTATTCAACCTCCTCAACATTTTTTTAACATTCATTTAAAAAGTACTTTTAATGTAGTGTAGGGTATGTGAGTTTCGGCCTGGCCAAAGATAACACCTTTACTAGTTTTATTTCTATTTAATAAGTGAATGCTAAATATGAATTTGGTAGTTTTGTAATTGAAAAATTGGAGTAAGAAGATGTAGCGGGTTTTACCCAAACAGATTAGCAAATTTGTTTTTAATAACAGTCTTTTTACAAATCAACAATCTGGCCTTTGACCTAAACTTAGTTGCATCACGCATTGCTCGATGTTGTTGAATGCATACGAAGAAAAAGTTTTTACAAATGTTTCAGCAGAAAAATAATAGCAAAAAAATTGGTGAAAAATAGCAGCTGAAACTTTGGATTTTGGTCAACCATACTTTTTTATATGAAATATAAAAAACCTAAGAAAATCCGAGGATATGAACTTTTAAAATTTGCAAAATTTCACCGTTTTGACTTTTAGGCACTAATTTAAAAAAAATCTGCATAGTTCCCATATAGAACACTATACCTTAAGCAAATACTTTTTGAAGAGTTTAACCTATGAACTTTTTGCCAATCTGCAATTTTGGTTAATTTCGGTCCAAACAAATTAATAAGTAATAACTAATTCGTAAAATTCAATACATTTTGTTCCTTCAAAAACTACATTAGAAAAACTTGTTAAAAAAATGTTAGAAAAGCAGCTGAAAGCTTAGCTTTTAGTTACCCATACTTTAGCATATAAAAAAATTCTGAAATCGGGGGATATGTATTTAATTTTTTCTATGAAAGTTTGCAAATTTTCCACTTTTACCACTTTTCATTTTAATGTTTGAAAGCAATGTACTTTCCACCAATATGGTACATTAAGAATTATTGCATTGCACTTGCAGTCATTTTGCAAAGACCAATATGATCGTAAAATTTTACTTAATTGATCAATGCTTTTTATTCAACAAACATGACAAAGATAACAAATGGAACAATTTAACCTGGTAATTGGTGACATATGTTTCGGCTATTACCACATATATACACATTCTCATATGTATATACATAGCCTCATCAGACCAGTTTTTGGTTAATGTTGTACATGGGATCGAACCCCTGACCGTTCTTGAATTGCAATGTTATTTTTGACGGTCGCTCTTAACACTTGAGCTGTTGGGGACATAACCTTGAAGTGTACAATGTGCGCTTATCTATTTCAATCCACACACAATGTTCCATTTTTTTTGTTATCTATATACTTGTCACTTTCTCGCTTGTTTGGTCATGTCCCCAACAGCTCAAGTGTTAAGAGCGACCGTCAAAAATAACATTGCAATTCAAGAACGGTCAGGGGTTCGATCCCATGTACAACATTAACCAAAAACTGGTCTGATGAGGCTATGTATATACATATGAGAATGTGTATATATGTGGTAATAGCCGAAACATATGTCACCAATTACCAGGTTAAATTGTTCCATTTGTTATCTTTGTCATGTTTGTTGAATAAAAAGCATTGATCAATTAAGTAAAATTTTACGATCATATTGGTCTTTGCAAAATGACTGCAAGTTCAATGTAATAATTCTTAATATAATAAATTATCAGTCGCTAAAAACTAATATTCTTAAATATAGTACATTATTGCATTTTGTTTCAAACAAGTTAACTAGAACGGCTGATCCACAGTTACTTTTATAGAAAGTTTCAAAGAACATTTTTGGCGCACAAAGCCCATTGCGTCACTAAACTCAAAGCAAATTTTATATTTTTTATAGTTTTTATTTTTTCATTCCCAAAGTATTTTCTGACGATTGTTTAAACATTTGTCAATCCTTAGCACTTTCATGTTCTTCCTATTTATAGCCACTCATGCGTTTTTTAAACTAAAAGTGCCAACCATTCATTTTGCCACAACTCTGAATTCTATTGCACGGATGGATAATATCTACATATGGGTCATTCCATCTATAATGGGCCTATCATTACCCTCATGTTTTTTAAATAGGCTGAAACTTTTCTCAGTGATTGGTCTATCATGTAGTAGATATAAAAAAATTCGATAAAATTTTTTTGACCAATATTATTGCTTAAAAAAAAACGTTTCAAATTGTGTTAAAAAAAACTCGTAAGTAAAACAAAAAACTTCATTGATGAATATAAACAAACCAACACAATCCAAACTAGCTTTAATATTATTTTTAGGTATAAGTTTACTAGTAGATAGCACAAACACGGCAAATCTGAATAAATTAAGGCCTGAACGGTTTCCATGTGGTAAAAGATAAAAAGTTGACCTTCCAAGAAAACATCACTTTCCCAAATACTCCATCATCGATTTCAGCTTTTTTAGGCTCAAAATTTTCAGAACATTCAGGAGTATCATCTTTGAAAATTTCAATAATTTTTCAGAGATGGTACTCCTGAATGTTCTGAAAAATTTGAGCTTAAAAAGGCTGAAATCAATTCAAATTTTATTATCTCGCTTTCATTCTCAATGTTTCAATTTACATTGCAAATCATAAATCTTAACTTCAAATGCTTGTAAAATCAAACAGGTTGAAAAAACATGAACAAAATTTTCAGGAATGATACTTCTGTATATTCTAAAAATTTTGAGCCTAAAAAAGCTGAAATCGGTGATGGAATATTTGGGAAATTGATGTTTTTTGAAAAAGTCAACTTTTTATCTTTTACCACATAGAAACCGTTCTGGCCTTCATTTATGCAGATTTGCAGTTTTTTGTCATCTACTAGTACACAACTACCTAAAAATAATATAAAAGCTAGTTTGGATTGTGTTGGTTTGTTTATATTCAGCAATGAAGTTTTTTGTTTAACTTGCGAGTTTTTTTTAACACAATTTGAAACGTTTTTTTTTAAGCAATAATATTGGAAAAAAATTTTATCGAATTTTTTTATATCTTCTACATGATAGACCAATCGTTGAAAAAAGTTTCAGCCAATTTGAAAAACATGAGAGTAATGATAGGCCCATTATAGATGGATTGACCCATATGTAAAGTGTTCCACATTTATACTTCTACATTTCCATTCTTACAATTACACCGAATAAGAATACTGTCTTAATTTACTTTAAAAATTTAACTATTTCTACACCCAGCGAAAGAATTATATGTGTAAAGCTTTAAGGTAAATTTTTTCATCCAGTATTTTATTTTTTTTAATTTTTTTTTTCATTGTAAAACTATTATGATGTAGATATAAAATGTTGAATATATGTTCTTATACTTTTAGTTCTTATGAATAAAATATTGCAATTTCTTTTAACACAGCAAGACGCCTAACTTCTCTCTTACCTCTTTCGCCAACCGACGATTTTCTTCCACTTCGTTTGATTGAAGCATAACTTTGTGTGTCTTTTAAGAAATTAGTGATTGTGTTTCTATGCCAATTAGTTCTAGCAGCTATTTCTCTTATTGCGACTCTTGATTTCTTAAGGGCTACGATTATTCCTCGCTCTTTCTACGACAAGGTGCTTCCGCGCGGCATTTTGAAATTAAATTAACCATTTCTTAAATACTTAACTATTTCAGTAATTCACAAAAAATTATTTCCTACTGCAGACTGCAGTCGCTACAATTAATTGGAAATAACGGTATGAAGAATGGTGAACAAAAGTAAGAGTCAAATACTCGGAAAAAAAGCACACAAACAAATATTCTGTCTTTAAATTTTAAAAATTATTGAACAATATATTTTTGAACACATCAGTCGCAGTCTAGCTGATGCTAAGCAAAGACGTGTTTTACATTCTCTTGTGTCTAATCGGTTATCATTAGTATATCAAGACTAAATATATTCTAGTATTTTTTCTTTCTTTCCTTATACTCCGTTTGTTTACTACTTTTACATAAAACATAACTACTTACATACGAGTACAACAACAACACAGTATTAGTGCACATCACGTGTGCAACACGTGATCAAGATGAATGGGAATGAACCCTCATTCCATAACAGGTACAGGGATCTCGATCCCGATCTTAAAACCAATCAAACCAAGGTCAGGAAAAGGCGATTAAGAGATGAAGACTTCGTCCCCTTGCCAGAAATACCATCCAATGATGAGCATATACCAAGATTTTTAGTACTATCGGCAACAGGAAAGGAAGGAGAAGATGTCCGTCCACTAGCAGGACACAATGTTTTTCAAATAGCCAAAGGCTTGGATTTTATTTCAAAGCAATATTCTGAAGTAACGGAACTCAGGTCTGGAGATCTTCTTCTTGATTCTGTTCCCGTGAAAATAACTTCGCACAATACACTCAACTCATCACTTGGAAGAATTTTTTCCAACAAAATCAAAAACTTGGAAGAGGATGAAATTGTCAGAGGATTAAAAAATTATAAAGGTATTGGTGTAAGGAAAATAATGAAGAAACTAGACGAATCTGTCATTCCCACTGGAGCAGCTCTTATTACATTTGGCACCATTAGACGACCTGACCATATTAATATTGGTTGGGAAAGGGTTCGTGTGGACGAACATGTTCCTAACCCCATGCTCTGCATTAAGTGTCAAAAGCTGGGTGATACTAAAAATAGATGTAGAAATCTTGAACTATGCAAAGAATGCGCTATCGAAGTACCCCATGATCCACCCTGCTAAGAAATTTTGTGTCAACTGTAACAATGACAGCCATGCTTCCTACGACAGTTCCTGTCCCTGCTTCCTTCAGCACAAATCGGTTAACAAAATTAAAATGAACAAAAGATGCACTGCACGAGAAGCTTGGAAAATTTTTAATGAAAATCCAAATGCACACAAAATAGAACCGTATAAAGGCTTTAGCAAAAAACCAACTATGGCAGAAGTCGTTAATGTAGCATTACACACACACACGATGACTAAACAACAAGATTTGCCAATATTGTCTAACTCTACATCTACAAGTAAAATCATAACAAAAAAGCCAAATTCTATATCAAAAACTAATCAAAATAAAAACGATGCAACTGAAACACCTACATCTACATCAAAAATCACACATACAACAACTAAAACAACTTCTCCAAAAAAACTACTAAGGAAAAAAACGCTATTCCACTAATTACAAAACCAACAGCAACAATAACTAACACTGAAAAATTATCATCTTCCGCAATGGACACTGACGACACTTCACCACATTCATCATCAACAATCAACAAATTAAATGAAAAGGATGAATCGTCTAGTCCTACTTCTAGACTATATGCAAAGTACCCACAGCTCAATATAATAAAAACTCCAAACACTTTTAGAAGATCACAAACAATTCCAGCAAACAAATCCAAATCAGTTACACAAAATAATATACTTCAGTAATACTCACAACTTATGTTTTTTCTATATTTAAATTAAAATTTGAATGGATTTAGGTTTAAATTTCAGCTTATTACAATGGAACGTTCTGGGTTTCACCAACAATAAATTTGCGCTTGACTTACTAGTTGCTAAGCATAAACCAGACATTATCGCTATTCAAGAAACGCATATTATTAGGAAAAATTCCTGTCTTCTAAATTTACCACAATATAATGTTTTCCATCATAACAAAGAGTACTCGTACTCGAAATCAGGAGTAGCTTTCTTAGTTAGAAAAAACATCAATGTGATTGAGCATAAAACTCCGCAAAACAATTTATTATTTCATACTATTTCAATCAAAGGAAAAACACATCTTCACATCACAAACATTTATAAAGAATGTGATATCTATCTTACTCCAGAACATGTAAAAGCCAGCCATAAGTTTAACTCTGGGCACCATTTAATTGTCGGCGATTTGAATGCACACAATACTTTATGGGGCTCATTGAAAACAATGAGAAGTGGAATAATTTGGGAAAATTTTGCAGATTATCGTAACTTTTCTATTTTAAATAACGGTTCACCGACGTTACTAAGTACAAAAAATACTCTGACTGCTGTAGATGTCGCATTTTCAAGCACTGACTTAGCCTCTACATTAACATGGTCTTGTCTTCCACATGCTGAAGCCAGTGATCATTTTCCAATTTTGATTTACAATAATTTAGCAAAAAACGAAAAAATTTTTGCGCCAAAACTTTTAGATAAAAAAGCAAACTGGACCCTTTTCCAGAACAAAATGGATGCATACAACAACGATTTTGTAGAAACAACAAACATAAACAAAGAAGCTGCACAGATTAAAAAAATAATTAGAAAGTCTGCAAATGAGTCTATTCCTCTAACTAGAAAGCCAAAAGTCCGGAATAGCCCCGTCTGGTTCAATGCAAATATTGCTAAACTTATTCAGCAAAAAATACAAGCATGGAAAATATTTAAGAGAGTAAGAAGTCATGTAGCCGTTGTCAAATACAGGAAAATGAATGCAGCAGTCCGAAGAGAATGCAAGGATGCGAAAAGGAACACATGGAATACTTTTCTTAATTCGCTAAGTCCCATGATGGATATTAGATTTTTATGGAAAAAAGTTAATAGCATCAAATCTACCAAAATTGACAATTTTCCATTTATATATGTACAAAATCAGGTAATAACGCACCCTACAGATATTGCTAATAGTTTTGCTTTATTTTGGAGTTGTATTGGCTGTGACAGATCCTTTCACAAAGAAATTATTGAAGAAAAGAGATCAATTAATATTGATTCATGGCCTGTAATAACACCAGTTCAATTCAACACTATCGACGAAATTACGATTCCCGAACCAAATACAATTCTTCAGCACACAAAAGGAACTACTCCATCAACGGATAAAATTACATACTCTATGTTAAAAAATGCATACATACATACATACTAGCGAAAGGGATATATCCACATGATTGGAAACATGCTGTCTTATCACCTATACCGAAACCTGGTAAAAATCCTAATTCACTAGAAGGTTATCGTCCAATATCTCTTATATCAGTCTTATCCAAGACATTTGAAAAAATAATAACTAAAAGACTCTTAAAATTTTCCACAGAATACATTTTACCTGAGCAGCACGCTTTTATACCTAACCACGGAGTACACACCATATGAAATCAATTAAAAACTAAATTAAAAGAAAATTTGAAAAATAAAAAGCACAGTTTTGTATTGTATGAAGATTTAGAGAAAGGGTTTGACCGTGTCGTATGTACCTTCGTACTTAAAGAACTGCATAGTTGGGGAATTCCCAAAGCGCGGTTAAAGGTCATACTCTCTTTTCTAACTAACCGCAAAATCAGTATTCGCGTTGATGGACATATTTCGACAAAAGTCACTCTTGAAAATGGAGTACCACAAGGTTCACCTCTGTCAGTTATCCTTTATAATGCATACGTCAATTCTTTATTAAGAACACTGAAAAACTCCGAAGGGATTGATTATTTTGGAATATACGCTAATAATTTGCAATAGCTTCTGGCACTATTGAAGAAGTAAAAAAAATTTAAATGAATTCGATTCTAAAATTTACAAATGGGCAATCAGTAGGAGCACTGTTATATCCATTATAAAAGCTGAAATTATGCATGTTTGTAGGAAGCAAAAATGTTGCGATAGAGTAGTTAGCTTGAGAGGGGAAAACCTTGTAGTTAAAAATAAAATGCGAGTTTTGGGAATTTTTATGGAATGACCAAGTCAAACATATAATTAGCAAGCTAAACAAAATTAATAACCTTTTAAAAGTTATTTGCAGTAGAAAAAAACGTCCACACTTGGAAACAGCCATTGAGATCTGTAGATCTTTGACTGTTGGCACCATTCAACATTGTTTGCCAATATACGGCTGGACTACTGAGGCTAACAAAAACAAGCTAAATGCAGCAATTAACAAATGTTTTAGAACCACATCTGGTATCCTAATGGCAACGCCGGTGGAAGCTTTGCGAGTTGAAGCACGTTTTAACGATTTTGACCATCTTTTAAAAAATAGATCAGTAAGACAAGCGGCTAAGCTTTTAACTGTACCAAATGAAGGGCTGCATAATCTATTTTGGTTAAAACTCAATGAAGAAATTTGCCTTTTGAGCCCTGAAAAAAATTTATGTGGCATAAAAAAATCTATTATCTTTTTACGTGCGTCTAATTTGCCTATTCCGCTTCAGCCAAAAAAGAGTGTTGGCATTCAACACCACCAAAATTTATTTTTTGACACACACTTATGCCAATATACAAAAAACGATAAAACCCATTCAGCTTTCAAGCAACTATTTTTACAATCTGTTTCGAGTTTTAGTCCTGAAATAATACTTTACACTAATGGATCGTTTCAAGATGGAGCAACGTCTTATGCAGTTGTGGAAAAGACTCCCATTAGTAGTTTTACTACTCTAATCAAGGCATACTGCCGCTACACTCCGGTATTTTTCATGCTGAGTTAGCTGCAGTACGTTTCGCTGTCAAATACGCTGTGAGAAAAAAGAAAAAGGCTCTTATTTGCTCCGATAGCCTGAGTGTGGTCCGAGCCTTAGTTAACAAAACTGGACGTACATACAATTACATATTTGGAAATTTTAATGCCGGGAATTTGATAAAAGTCATGTGGATACCAGGACATATTGGTATAGCTGGAAATGAGCTAGCTGACTCCAGCGCGAAGCAAGCTTTAAAACTACCCCTAGTTGCAGAAGTGCCCTGTATAAGCACAATTGTACTGAGCTGTTTCACTGCTATACAAAATGAAAAGATAGTGCATACATGGCAGACTTCATAATCCTTCCTTAGGGTTCACATATCGCATATTAGAATGAAATACAACAAAGATTTTTCGCGTGAAGATTGCATAACGCTGGCAAGAATAAGACTGGGAAAAACATTATTTAGTACAAAACATCTTTACGACAAAACAGAACCAAGGCAATGTTCACATTGCTTAGAAACGTTATCGATATCCCACGTTTTTTTGTATTGTCCTTTATCAAGAAGTAGCCTACCGCTTTGCAAAGCATTAGACTGTTCTAAAAAAGAAACTATCAAACTTATCAAAGTAATGATGGAAAAACACAATCTTCTCTATGATATATAATTAAAAGACTATTTTGTTTTATTTATTTTTAACTTCATCGGTGCATATGGCACCGTTGCCCTGCATCTTTTCATAGTTTTCAAATTTATTTGTTAATTATGTTATTAAAATTTAAATAAATATTTTTGAACATATAATTCTTTCGCTTGTGTAGTTTTTTAAACAATGTTTTTCAATTTTTTGTCAAAAGTTTTCATTCAATTTTCTAATATGAAAAAAGAAACATAAATACATTTTGTTCAAATAAATATAAAAATATATATACCAAAAACTACGTTACCATACTGGTGATCCTACCAGGTTCAACACCAACAACAACGAACTTCGCAAGCAAAATCGAAATTTCCACCACTAACGCCGCTTGAACAACAAAACATTTTCATCTCGTCATTGTTGTTTTATATCTTATGTGTACTAGAAAACCATAGAGGAAATTCGAAAATTCCTATGAACAAAAAGATTGTAAAAAATACGCATACATCATCGCCGACAACAAACAATAACATCTACATCATTCACATTTGCATCATACGGATCATCAACGTCCATCATCATCCAAAGTCCGTCATCTTCATCCATTATCAATATCTACCATAACCATCCATCAACAATCTACATCATTCATATGAATGATCCTTCCATGAATGGATAAATGACTGAATAAGATTTATAGATGGGTTCATCTATGAATAGCTGGGTTCATCTATGAATCCTATCCTATCCTATCATAAGTATACACAACATTAAAATATTTTATTTTTTATTTTACTTAGTTTTTCAGGAATTTTAAATTTCTAAAATAAAAATATACTTCGTATTACGATAGGTAATAAGCTTCATATCGAATTAAATCGACAGGCATTACACTGCACTAGGCACACATTATTACACACACACCTAAATTTCTAAAGCGACTCAACCCAAACCATAAATCTTCCCCTTCTTACCCCATAGTGAACCTAAACCGTATCCCCCCTAACCCAACACATGGACCTTACCACAATACACAAACCCCAACCTACTGCTCTCACCACGGAGGCCTCAATAAAATTACCACAATTCTAAACCAATTGTCCAGAAACATGGCTCATCCAAGCAAATATCCAATTCAACACCAAAAACATAACAAAAGACAAAACAAAATACGAACACCTAATCACTACCCTACCACAAGACATAATAATTACTATTTAAGAATTCATACAGAAACCTCCAGCGGATAATCTGTATAAATTACTAAAAAAATTTCCGCATTACATAAAAGTCAAAATTCACAAAATCATACGCCAAACAAACATTCTCATAAACAATCACACAACTTTTGTATAAAATAAACAAGTTAACATTAGAAGTAGAATCAATTAGATACGAACAAGAGCACGAACGATCATACCAACGTTCAAACTCACGATCGAGAGGTGTCTCTATACATCGAAACAATTTTTGAAACAATTCTCAACAACGCTTTCCAAATCGACTATGTAGATACCATTACGAAATTGGTAAAGACGCCAGACGATGTGAACAACCAAATTCATTCCAACGCTACCATCATCAGCCATCGCGATGATGGAAGTTTCACAACACTCACACGTCGTCTTTTCATTGACGATAACACGAACAACTTAGGATTCCTTGCTGACAGTAGACCAGAAATTTCTGCACATCCATCTTCAAAATTGCGGACATTTCCAAACCAACTTTAAGTGCTGACTTTTTACCAAAATACGGGATACACATCGAATTAAAACACAAACTTTTCATTGACCCACTCACAAAACTATCCATATACGCCATGTCAGCATACACAGAAACACATTTACCAAAATTATTCTCAATCACTGACAAATGCACTCAATTACTGAAAAACATCACAGCTCTCACATCAGAACCTGATTATACCTCAACAATTGAACACAAAACCGAACACCTTGTTACGACACAAGGATAATTACATTACAACAAACCTCGCCATCTAGACCTGCCAAAAATAAAAATAGCTAAACAAGAATGTGACTTCTTAGTTACAGCTGTCATCTGCAGACCCTCTAGCTCCATTACAGCATCTCCATTACTCTTAGTTCTTAAACGCGAAGCAAACGACTGGAAACCATGCGGAGATAGCAGAAGACTTTACACAATAACTGTACTGGACCGCTACCTATTGCCACGTACACACGTTTTTTTAATAAATTGACACAACACAACCATTTATTCAAAACTAGGTCTGGTATGAGCCTATCAATAAATGCCAATGACTCCTGCAGACATTCACAAAACAGCAATTCCAACACCTTTCGGAATGCTTGAGTTCCTCCGAATACCCTTCGGCTTGAGGAAGTCAGCGCAAACATTCCAAAGATTCCCAAGCACATATCTAAACGGACTGGACTTCATTTTCGTACACTTAGATTACTTTCTTATTGACAGCGAAACAGAAGATCAACATTTACAACACCTAACACAAGTTTTCACACGACTCAATAACTACGGACTCAACATCAATCCAAATAAATGCGTCTTCGGAGTCGATGGCATAACATTCCTAAGATACAGCATTTCACAACAAGACATACAATCATCCGCAGAACGGCTATAGTGCATATAAGTGTTCGCTTCGTACATGAAAAAGTATAGCCTTGACGATGAGGCTTATTTTTATTTTTGTTGAAAAGCACTTTATTTTCACAATGATGGAACTGAGTTGCGTTTGTGTTAGTGGATTCTATGAACTGACAGTGTCTTTCCAAAACTTTAGCACAGTCATCCCAAGAAGGTAACTTAGTAAAATCCAACGAATGCTTCCATTTTTTCTGAGTGACCTCATCGACCTTTTCCATGACCAAATACATCAACATTGCTTTTGATATATCTTTGTCGCTACCCAGCAACGAAAGTGAGCTATACAGGGTCGAAACATTACCAACAAGACTCCTAAGTTAACTTCAATGTGGCTTAGAGACTGAAAGAAGCTGAAACTGAGTTGCGATATTTTCCATGAAAATGAATGTGCTGTTATCGTAGCGAATTTTGAGCGCTCAAGAACCTGTGGAAAATTTTCGTTTGAAACTTGAAAAGCCTTGACGGTCTCTTAGTGCCTTGGTGGCAATTGAGTAAATGGTTGAATTTCTCGACGTTAGACAAAACATGTTCACGATCAATAATTTGATTAAACGACGTAATGAAATTTTTGTATGCAGAGTATTCTCCTGAAAAATAATAGAAGATCCGCATTTAATGTGGCCACAGTTCAAATTAAGAAATGCTAAAAGAAGATTTGTCTGCAGTTTCATCAAAATAAAATGACCAAAATTCCCAATATTCAAAGTAAAATTTATCAAGGATGTTCCCAAACATTCAACAATAAATAGCAAAAATGTGGAGAATAAAGACAATAAAAAAGGCATTCTATGGAAAAATCAAGAGAACCATAGACTTTCGTGTGAATCTTTCTTTTGTGGTTCTAAGCAAAATCCCAAAAGTCCCCATTGATACTAGTGTTTCCAAACGAATAATCGAGTAACCAAGTACTCGTCTATTTTCAGATATTTTCCATTATTCGGTTAACCGGGTAATTTCGTCGAGTAACCGAGTAGTTACTTTAGATATAATTTTTTTTTTCAAGCAAAAAATATCAGAAATTAGAAAAAAATAGCAGGTAGTAGACAATCAGATATTGTTAAATTGGTTGCTATAGTAACATTAAATATTTTGTATTTTTCTTAACTGTAAGATTTTTTTTTCTAGTTTAAGAAATTGTATTTAATTCAGTAAAATATTTTACACTTTTACGCGTTCATCACAGAACACAGATCACACATCGTAAGTATAATTATTAATTACAATAATAATTATGTGTATAAGAATTAGGTTTGTTTTTATTTTGATCGAAAATGTAATTTATAGATATCCTCTAATCCATAATGGCCACAAACAAATCGAAAGTTTGGGATTATTTCAAAAAATTATCATCAGAAATTGCGCAATGTCAAGTCGATTTATGTACGAATAAGATATCCATTAAAGGTGGTACCACAACTGGAATGATAAATCATTTAAAAAAACATGATATCAGTTTAAAACCTCAAACCAAAAGGAATGTTCAAAATTCTGCTGATGATTCGCTAGGACCAAGCACATCCAAAATACCTAAAGTTAGTGGTATGTTAACATTTATCAGTAGAGAAAGAGAATCACTGGAGGAAATTATATCGAAATGCGCAACAAAGGATGGTATTCCATTTCGTACAATTGTCAAATGCGATGCAATTCGCTGCTTTGTAAACAGTCGTAATTACAAAATGCCAACCAGCGTATCGACTGTTCGAAAACACGTTCTAACATTTTTCAAAGAAAAAAAAGCTGAAACTAAGCATAATTTAGAAGCTAAAATTAAATCAGGGCAAAAATTTACAATTACGGTCGATGAATGGACTGATATCGCTTTAAGAAGATATCTTAATGTCACACTGCAATCTATTTCGAGTCAAATTGTTCTTGGTTTGGTTCCGATTATAGAAAGCTGCACATCTGAAAAAACCGAAGAACTAGTATTCAATCGATTGAAAGAATTCGGAGTAGATTTTGATTCTGACATAGTTGCTTCCGCGCACGATGGTGCAAACGTAATGGTGAAATACGGCAAAATCATATCAGCTGAAAGCCAATTATGCTATAACCACGCTTTTCACCTAGCCGTCATTGAAACTTTTTACTCAAAACGTAATGAACCTGGTTATGTCGATGCTACCGAAGATGATGATGTAGAATTTTTTGAAAATGATGAAGATCAAGCGGAATCTAATGAAATAATAGATGAACTGGAAAACGACGATTTTTTACATTCAGAACTAGAAACAGTGGAGCTTCGAACAACACATAAAATCGCGATAGATGAGATGAGAAAAATTATAAAATTCTTTAGAAAATCACCTTTAAGAAGCGAAATTTTAAAAAAATATACTAGCCAAAATGAGGGAAATTGTTTACGTTTGCTCTTAGATATAAAGACTAGATGGAGTAGTTTAGTATTGGCAACTGAGCGATTTTTAAAATTAATAAACTCAGTTAATCGTGCTTTGGTCGAGCTAGGGGTAGCGCCTTATAAAAATGATAATATTGAATTGTTAAAAGAAATTGTTTCAATTTTAGAACCGGCAAAAATAGCTGTTTTGGAATTGAGTAAACAAAATTCTAATTTATTGACTGGAGACGCAGCATTACTATATGTGTTTCAAGAATTAGAATTGATTAAAACTCCGCTCGCGACAGAATTCTTGTTTAATTTGAAATCTTGAATTGAAAAACGTCGAAATAAAGAATTCGTTACTCTATTATCATTTCTACACCACGGCGTGTATCCTGAAAATAACAAATTTTTTGAATATTCAACTAAACATAAAGGTAAAGGATTTGCAACAAAAATAATGAACCGTTTATTTCCCAACGATTCTGAAAATTCAGAAAGTTCAAGCACTAATGAAGATGAGGAGCCTGAGTTGCTAAACCCATACAAGAAATTACAAAACTGTATTTCTTCGTTTACAACACCTAAACACCTAAATACCCGAAATTTAAGTTTGGAAAAAGAATGTAAGCTACTTGAAGTAAATAAAGGTAAACGTTCTGAACAACTTGAGAAATTGTACAATGCACTATTGACAATAAAGCCAACTTCTACAGCCTCCGAACGAGTCTTCTCAGTAGCTGGCACTTTGAAGACGAAAATCCGAAACAGAATGAACCCAGAAACCTTAAATGCGCTAATTTTTCTTAAATATTATTTCTTAAATAAATAAAAAGTTATATATACAATAAATATTTGATATATTTAATAAAATTTAATTAAATTACATGCATAATCAAATCTTTAATTATTTAATTTTAGTTTCGAGTATAATAACCGAGTAACCGAGTACTCGCTCAATTTTTTTTGTAATACTCGAATAACCGAGTATTACAAAAAATCAAGTAATTTGGAAACACTAATTGATACGTGTGCCGCTAAATATGTCACACGGGGTCAAAAGTTGTCAAAAACTGTTTTTTGTGAAAGTCTCGTTAAAGGTCACTCATATCGGAAAATAGGTCGTAACAGGTTTGTAGAATAGAAAAACATTACATTCTTTTATTTTGTAAGACTAACAGTTTTCGACAAAATTCGATTCAAAATGTTGTAACGTGTAATAACTCAACGGTATATGTACTTTAGACCTATTCAAACTAAGGTTATGTTCTAGAAAACTTCGGGAACGCTCGAAATTCAAAAATAATCATATTCAAGTATATCCTCATTTAAAAAATTATCAATTTTTTTTTCGATTTTCCTAATGTAAACATGAGGAAGTATCGAAAAAAACTTCATCGCTATTTTTCAAGCCTATATATAAAAAATAAATCTATGAAATTTGTGCATGAAAACTGAATTGCTTCCTCGGATGTGATTTCAAGACAATCAATATAGTCATCAAACGTTACACGATTTTTTATAATCTTTCTCTTAACATCTTTAAATTTTTTGATCGCATCTTTGCCCTCCACCCAAACCGCATACATTTTAGATCTCATATCAACAAATTCTGTCATTTTGCGTCCATTGCTCTCCTCTTTCATGGACCTAACGCATTTTTATTAACATGTGAAATACCAAACATATTCACAAGAGAATAATCAGTGTTATCAAAGTATTGGTAGCAGTCACGTTTGATAATTTAATTCAAGTCGGGGCAAGCCACTTCATAAATAAGCGAATCAGTTCTGTAAAGCAAATGTTACAATCACGACCGAACTGGGCCAATAGCTTCTTCTGTTTTGATCCGTAGTGTACGATATGTTGAGGATAAAACGGAAATTCTTTATGTTGATCGTGAAGATCATTCTAATAATCCCTGTCAACTTCAAGAATGTAGTCATTATCCGAATTATCGAAAACATCCTCAACTTTGTAATTCGCAAAATCTTCCACATAATAGAAGCCACTGTGATGTTGTAATTGCGACATTGCCCATCTGTATTGATTATTAACATCATTGTACACTAAGTACTTAGAAGATTGAGGAGCATCATAATAAGGTTCATATATATTTGTTATTAGCCTTTGTATTTCGTTTATTACATTGATTAAGTCAGCTCGCTCTACAAACATGTGCATATCAACATCGGTCAAAAGCTCAAGGGTTGCATTAATATGTTTAAGCACAGCATCCCAGGCGGATTAAAGTAGTTTGCCAGGTCTAAACTAGAGATGGACGCGTGTCGTTTTTTTTTTTTAAAAAATTACACGACACGAACACAAATTACAAATTTCAAACACGAACGCAACATGCACGCTTAAAATTTCTCAACACAAACACGACACGCACGACTCTTTTAAGTGTAAAAAATATATCTTCATATGATTAAAAACAAATTATTGTTTTACGTTTAAATTATTATTATACAAACGTTTATTTACATATTTTTGCTAAGAAAAATCAATTTGGCAAAATTTGCGCTCAATCTTATGCATGTTTCTGATTTTTTTCCTTTTAAGGGCAAAATATACTACGAAAACAGTTTGTGAAACTGTTCTGTTATTGTTTGTAGCGTCGAAAAACTGTTTGTGTTTAAAAAAATGTTTATTGTATTGTGTCGTGTTAGTCGTGTTAATTTTGTTCAACACGAATCACGCACAAATTCAAATTTCCGAACACGAACACGTCGTGCTCATTTATTCAGATAGTGAGTGTATTGGGAGGGGGGGGGGTTTCTCTGCTCTCTAATAAATATAAACTAGTGATAACCCCCGAATATCGGGTGAGTGTTCTGTATACACTATCCAGATCTGTATTTTAGAATTGGATTTTGACGAACCCTTACTGGCCTTCCCGGTCCCGGTGGCATTCTTCTACAAACACAAAAGTATTAATAAATACATCGTGTTTTCATTGGAAATATGAAATTTTAATTTCGGAAATAATATATAAGTGATTTTAAAAAAGCAAGGACTTCTTTAATTTTTTTAGTAAATATCAAATTTTTTTGCAAAAAAAAACGAATCCTTAAAAATGTTTCATCATATTTTTCCTGCTTCGCGTTTTGTCTAGTCACGTTAGTTTAACTCAATTTAAAAAAAAAGATTACGTACTCTATGGTTCTAAGCCCGTCAAATATCACGGCAGAGGCTAACTGATTTGCCCCTTTATTTTTCTCGGTTCTAAATGATTAGAATATGCGTTTAACAAAAATAAATAATTTTTTCCTTGAGCCAGGTTGTTTTTTACCGAATTAAGATAAATATTTCACATAGCTTCCTCTTTCAAACACGGTCAATTTGTGAGCCATTATATGGGAAAAATTAATTTTTACATAAGTCCATGGGACAATTTTAATCTTGTTGTTGTTTTATAAATTTGTAGTTTTATACTAAGCCTTATATTTGTATAAGGTATTCCTTCTGAAAATTTTATTTGGATTTTTCCTTGAATTGTGTCACTTGGGACATGCCAACCCTCTACCCGAGGGTTCTTAAAACATGCACTTAGAATTTTTAAAAAATTGGGTAGAATGTTCAAGAGTAGATATGAGAAGATTGGTTTTAAGGGTAGGGCCATATTTAGTTTAAGCTTTAAAGTAATATCCCGCACGCAAAAAGCGAGAGTTTTCTACAATCACTCATGTGTGCTCGATTTCAATGATTTAGGGGGCGTTCAAGTATTACGTAACAAAATTTTTGAAGATTTTTGACCCCCCCTCCCCCATGTAACGATTTTCTGTACCCCCCGCCCTCTCCTTAGACGTTACGTATCACCCAAGTGGCCATATTTACCTAACAGCGAGTGTTTTCCTCTTCGCTATGGCAAGGCGATAAAAATAGGAAACCTTTCCACGCTTATATATCTTAGCTTTTGGTTAGTTGATCTCGAAGCTGATAATTTTATGGTATTATTTATTGCTGCAGATAATCTAGATCCCGTAAACTTTTATCATTTTAATAAAACATTTTCATTGTTGTTATTCAATAAACAAATATATACCTAATTTAGAATCACTCTCACTAAAGAAGTTTCACTTCAAAAACAATGTTACGTAACTAGTCGTTCGAACACCCCTCCCCATAACATGTGTAACACGAAGTTGTTTTTCCCTTGCTCTTTCTCATCAAATATCAAGATCCACTTACATTACGCACACACACACTTATTCATTGCTATTGCTTTTCATATTTTAGCAACAACAACACTTAATTGGAAAACAATAACAATTAGAGAGAGAGAGTAGTAGGTATGTTCTCCTCGCTATGGCAAGGCTTTTGCAGTTAATCAGTGCAATGCTTGAAAGAGTTGAAAAAAAAGGAAATCTTTCGACGCTTATATCTCAGCTTCTGGTCAACGGATTCTGGATCCAATAGTTTTCCGCAACTCTGCTCGATGAGCTCTTCAATTTGATATAGCATTTGTTGCCGTAGCTGTTGTAGATCGCGTCAACTAAGACTTACCTTTGAGGAATAAATATATAGATTTTCTAAGTATAAAACATGAATTGTTCGGATTGTAATAAAAAAATCGAAAGGAATATTGCTTCCAAAGTTTGTTGCTTGGATTGCGCATGTTATTTTCATTGTTCGTGTATCAAATTGAATAAACTTGATCTCGATTATATGACCAAGAGTAGTATCAAGTATAGATGCGATAAGTGTAGATCTCTACGGCGTAGGTCTCTACAACAACAGCCTTTAGCATTACCAGTGCCTAAAGATCAAACTCAGATGGAAATGAACAGCCAAAATTTACGAGGAGAATCAAAAAAACAACAAGATCATTGTGATGAATTTCGCTCATCATCGTCTCCAGCAGAACAGCAGCTTAAGCCTCAAGCAACTAAACATCACCATCAGCCAGCAATAAAAAACACAAGTGTCGCGAATGTAACAAAACGACAGAATAAAAATCAGAAAGAATCAAGCGGATCATCTCCTAAATGACTAGAATCGTCTGACAACCCGATTACAATGCAACTGCTTTACGAAGAGATAATTAACTTGAAAAAAGTAAACATTGAGTTTCTATCTACGATTCGAGAACTGAAGGAAGAAAATGCTAAACTGAAGTTACAGGTCAACAACCTAGAAAATAAATTGAACTGGAAAACACAGCAGCAATTGCAGAATGAAATTGAGATCGTGGGAGTGCCAAGGGTAGATAATGCAGTAGAGTGCATTCAACGCGTACTAAGTGAAGCTCTAAATGTCTCTGTGAACTCAAGCATATTAATAAGTGTTATACTAAAAGCATTAAAAACTCTGATTCCACTTTTGTTAAGTGGAAGTCCACTCTCTTCGCTTGACGTTAAGAAAAAAATAATGTCTAGTATAGTAAAAAAAATTCGAAAGAGAAGTTAAATAAATGCTTCTGTACTTGGTGGTGACAAAAATAAAAAAGTTTATATAAATGACCGTCTCACCAAGCATACAAGAGATTTATTTATGTCAGCGAAGAGAGTTAAGATGGAGAAGAAATTGAAATACTTATGGTTCAGAAACTCTAAAATACTCCTAAGAAAGGTTGAAAATGGAGAAGTTTTTGTTATAAGATCTTGAGATGATTTAATTTAATGTTAATGTTTAATAGTCTTTCCAATAATAATATTGATCTTATAACCGAAGACCTTTCAACATCAACTATTGGGAGTATTTCAGATATTAACTTTCAATCGAATTCTAATGAACGTAAAGCGGTTTATGTTGTGCATCAAAATTTTCGCAGCCTGCGGCGTAATTTTGACTTGCTTGTTCTGAATTTGATACCATAAAACACTATCCTGACCTTATTTTTGTTTCAGAAATTTGGATATATTCCTTCGAAGTTGATGACTTTTGTTTACCGAATTATATTTTTTTTCCAAATCCTAATGATTCGTACCCGGCTGGTGGAGTTTTTGTGTGTGACACTCTTGAATGTGAAATTGAGCATTTTAGTCTTACAAGTACTGACATCATAAAGGTTGCTTGTTGCATTTGTAAAATAAATTTTTGTTTTCATTTGCATTTATAGATTACACTCTCAATCTGCACAAATATATGTTGATGAGTTTGCAACTTTTTTGCATAGGATTTCGGCGGCAAGTCTTATAATTGTTGGTGATTTTATATTCGTATGATGTTCTTTTGTCGGAATTTGGATTATACTCATTCATAAAAGAAGCTACAAGGCCTATTGCTGGAACATGTCTTGATCATATTTTCGATTGTTTTTCTAATATTTCGGTTAATCACAGCGATGGTATTTTACTTGGTCTTGAAGTACCTTTACTTAATTGTCATTTTATTTCATGAATTGAAAATAAAGAAACAAGCTAAGCGTTGCTCTTAAATAGATGTGGCTAGAATCAACTTTCACCAGTTAAATACTAAACTAACGAGGGATTATGCTAAAAAAAATGTTTCTGAATGTTATAGTTTATTTTTATGATATTTAAAGCAATACATTGATTCCTTACTATGTTTCTAAAACAACATTTGAAAGCAAGCTGAAGCCATGGATTAGTTCTTCTCTTCTAAAGTAAATCAGGCTAAAAAATAAATAAAGTCAAAAATGCTACAAACACCCACAAAACAATAACTTAAAGATTCGTTTCCGTCAGTTGTGTAGGCGGCTAAACGATCAAATTCGCACTTTCGGGACAATTACTATTGTAATAAAATAAGAGAATCCCAAGGAATTTTGAAAAACGAATGGATTGGAAGAAAAAGCAGTAGTCATAATAATACTATAACATTACGTAAAGGTGACGTTTGCATCACAAATGCAACGGAATTAGCTATCAATTTCAACCAATATTTCGGTTTCATTGGGCATTCAACAATTCCCCCTAATCTTAATTTACCATGTAACTGCTGCTATGATTTTGGGATTGTTGGAGATACCTTCAACATGAACAGCTTTTACTTTGAGCCAATTTCTGGACTGGAGATTTTAAATGTCATAAAAAAATAGAAAACCTAACCTTCAATATTGTTGACGTTTTGAATCATATCTTCAATCTAAGTATTGTCTCTGGCATTTTCCCAGAGCAACTTAAGAGTGCTATAGTTTTACCACTATTTAAAAAAGGAAGTAAAGGAGACATTAACAATTACAGGCCAATTTCCCTTTTGTCTTCATTTTCAAAAATTTTTGAAAAATAATGAAAAGTAGGCTACTACGCTACTTCAACAAAATAAAATTTTTTAGTCCGCAGCAGTTTGGTTTTAGAAAGGGCTGTTCTATTGAGGATGCTCTTCTTGACTTCCGCTCTGTCTTACACAAAGAAATGGATAGAAAACAAGTTTGTGCTGGGTTTTTTTGTTGACACAATGAAAGCATTTGATATGTTTGATCCTGATTTTCTCTTAAATAAGCTTTATAGTGTGAGTATTCGTGGCTGTATTTACAACTGGTTTGAGTCTTATATGAAAAATCGAGCTCAGAGAGTAAATATTCACCAAACTCTAAGTGATTCTGTTAAAATAAATTTAGGTGTTCCCGAGGGATCAGCCCTTGAACCTATTTTATTTTTAGTCTACATTAACTCCCTATTTTCTCAGCCATTTAAAGGAAAAGTGATAACGTTCGCGAATGACCTAGGAATTGCTTATGATTCAACAGATCCGCTTAATGTGCTCATTAATATCATTATTGTTATTCACCTACTACGATGTTGGTTTGCTGAGCATAGATTAGTCGTCCGTAATAAGACTAGAATAATGATTTTTCATCCCAAGCTCCAAGAGTATCCTGACCTAGATATAATATTTCATGCAGCAAACTGTAGACGTTATATTTTATATAGCAATGCCTGTGCAAGCCGATGGTCGTATAACTCGTTTAATGCCAATATCGCTTGTAATCCAAATTTCTTTAATATTGAAAGAGTGAATTACTTTAAATACTTGGGTGTAATAATAGACAGTAAGCTAAATTGGAATGAGCATATCTCTAGCTTAAGAAATTATTTTCTTTCTTCAATCCGCAGTTTTTATTGCCTTAGAAATTACATCTCTAACAATACATTAAAGATAATTTATTATGGATTATTTCACTCCAAATTGGAGTACGGTATTAGTCGTTGGGGAGGTGCCTACCTAAATAAAATACAGCAGTTAACTGTGCTGCAAAAATGTGCGATTCGAAAAGTTTGCAATTGCTCACGGATAACTCCATCCATGGATTTGTTTAGAGTTAACAAAATTTTGCCAATTCGACATCTGTATTATTTTAAGGTGCTAAAACTATTTTTTATTATAGGCGGCTATTTTCAAAGTCCCATACAAGATACTTACATCTTGCGACGCAACTTATGGTCTATTGTACACTTGCCTGCATTTTGCACTACAATATTCATAAACTTCTACTCGGTCTTATCAGTTAAACTATTTAACAGTCTTCCAGAGATCATACGAAACATTAGGTCTCCCTCTGTGTTTTTAAAAGAAATAAAATTATGGTCTCTCGGTTTTGATACCACCCAAGTCGAAATATTGATGCATTACGTTGCTTAAAAGAATTTTTGATGACATTGTTTTACATAATTGTTTTTTCTTCTTCATTGTATAGATTGTTCATAAATATGTATATACTTTTTGATTGGATCTTAGACTCTTTTTATACTTTTTGTCAATATATTCCATGTTCGCCCCACAACTAATGAATGGATTAATGACTTCATAATGCTGTGACATTTATCACTATTTTGTTATATGAAATACAAATGTCACTAACTATTCTCGAAAAACTAGATATATATTTTTATTTCATTATAGGAATGCAAGAAATGGGGCCACCAGTGCAGCTCGGTTGTCCAAAAAGCAATTTTATGCGTCGAGGCTAAGCACAAAACTCCAACCCAATACAATAAAAACACTTCCTTATGTGAAATTAATTAAGATATTCTTATTGACTATCTTGTTTCCAAGCCTTTCTCAAACCGTTGAAGAAAAATTGAGAGATATGCATTTTAAAAATTCGTTTCAGTTCAGCAGTGTAAGTGAATCTGACGTTGCTGAAAGCACTAAAAAATTAAGTCAAATGCTACAAGTGAGGACGGTATTTCCATAAAATTTCTAAAACTTGTACGTTCTTTTGCGCTCAAATCCCTTGCACATATAATAAGCCACTGTTTTACCACCTCAACGTTCCAAAAAGCTTGGACAGTGGCGAAAATTATGCTAATTGGTAAGAACAAACTGCATCACAATCCAGCGACTATAGACCCATAAGTATTCTTTCTTATGTCTCCAAAGTCTGTGAACCCTTAATGGCTCCTCAGATACGTATCTACATAAACTTGTTTCACCTTTGCAATGTTGTTCTTTAACCTTTTGTAAGTATGCGGTACACTTTTCTTCAGCTTATTGTCTAAGTATATCTGCCTTAAAATCTGTGGAAGGAGGAAGTTTTAGATTCAAATTTGTGAGTCACATTAACCTTATCATTCCTAAATATAACGCATTGATGGCTTTTATCAGGCATAGTAGCACTGATTTCAATGATACGTATACGCTGAAAATTCTATAGCCTATTAAAGTTTAAAGGTTGAATATGCATCTGTAATTTGGCATCCATTTTATTCTTATCACTCGAATATAATTGAAGAGCTCAAAAAAGATTTTTAAAACTTTGCTTAGTAATTTTACCTTTTTTGGAATATGTGCCTCCCTAACTCTCGATGCTTATTGAACAACATTAAAACGCTTCAATCAAGAAGAACGATTGCTTCCTAAATGTTTGTGTTTGATGTTATCTTTAAAGTCCCTTCGAGATAACTACGTTATAGTAATTTGTATGTTTTACCAAATTATAGAACTAATTACCTTTTAAATACTCCAATTACTGGAGCTCTTATTGAAGTCAATATTGTCTGTGCTAATCATGAAATGATTTTTCTATGTCAAGAAATGCATTTCAGAAGAAATTGCTGGAACGATATCCTTAATAAATATCTATATGTACGAGTATACGTATATGTGAGATTTTTATTGGTAAACTTTAATTACTGAATTTCTTTGCTATTAGTCTGTAAAATATTTGTTTATAGACTGCAATTTACGAAATAAACGAAATAAATTTTGAGTGGCAAAACATGCATTATCATTATTTTTAACGTTGACGTATGATTTTTAGGCAGTGTTGATGTTGATAGCCAAGTTCACAATAAATGATAGCGCCCATCCGCTATCTCTTTCTTGAAACTCCTCCAACTTCAGCAGGATCCCCCTGCAAACGTCTTCCTCAAAACACAGCTCAATATTGGTTTCCCGCTATGTTAGTATCTTTGTGGTGCTCATGAGCTTCAGCACATGAATCACCTTTTCATGATGCGCTGGAAGAAGTTGCAACATTCATCCAAAAAACGCCTGTGCTTATCTCCACTTAACTCTGACTCAAGTCCAGTTTCCCTGTTCTTTGTTCGGGAAGTCACTCCCGTAGTTAAATATAATTGATTTAGTTTTAATCGATATCCTTTAATGAGGCCAATTGCACCCGTAATGCGTTGCTTCGCTCCAGCAGTCTTTGCTCTTCACATATGATCGTTTGGTGGGACCGCACAATTTAGAACACTCTTTAGCTTGTTCGATTAGCTGATGAACTCTTTAAAGCGTAGCCTAAGGATTTTCGATAATCCTAGTTATGACGTTTTGATTCATAGTGTTATCTGAAGTATTTTATTAACTTATGAAGTAATGCACGTAGCGGAATTTTCATGTGCTGCTAATATGATAGTTGGAATTCAACTGACAATGCCAACAAAATGAATGATATTTGTATATTAAGTATGTGGCGTAAACATGTTGTGAACTACAAGTATCAATGGAATTCTATTCTTAAGACTAGGAAAATATAGCCGAAGCTAAATCCAAAAATACCCGAAGCTAAACTGATGATAACCCAAGCAATACTGTACATACCTTGAAAGTTTTATAATAAATTAATAAATTTATACTCGGAAGAGCTCTATCTAGATGACCTCAGTATAGCTGTTGAAATTCAACTGATTGAAAATTCTACAACATCCCTTAACATCACATACTATAAATCAAAACTCAACAAGAACGCGATTCTCTACACTGGATCTTAAAACAATAGTATTATAAAAAAAATGCTGGGTCTAAATTGGATCATTATTTCTTCAATAAATAATAAAATTCATAACACATGAAAATCAACAGCAGAAGTAGTAAATATCATCAAGTTTTTCAATTTGGTACATTAAAAGTTTGAGATCCTGTTCGCATTAACAAGCATAAATATGTTTTCGCAAAAGAACCAGCTCCAAACTGGATAGCTGAAATTCTTTAAATTCGCGCTATATAGATCGTCAATTCTATAATTAAGTTGTTATGTTGTGAATTTTATGTTGATGAACTATTATAAACGTAATATTCACTTGCATAAGTATTAGATTAGTAAAATGATTGAAACAAAGGGTAATCAAAGTTTCATAAATTATTTATGATTTTCTAACCATTATAACTCTAGGATTCATAAAAGTTATGTACCTGACAGCCAGTGGCGTCAATTTGGTAGGGCAGAGGTGGGCATTAGCCCCCCTCCCAAGGATCTGATCCAGCTTAGATACGATTGTTTATGTTGCGCTGTTTTGTTCTGTCTGTCTTTCTGGTTGCCTGAGTGCCTGTTTGTGTTACTGTCTGTATATCTGTCTGTCTGTCTTCCTTAGTACTCATATTGCTTCAAATTTTTAATATTGTTAAGCACGATCACGATCTTGGTCTACACATGAAAGCTGAACACTCAAGTTATTTGTTTTTGTTTTTTATGATAATATTTTACATTTTATATGGAAATAAAAAGACTGATTTGATTTGAACATAAACACCATTACAAAGAAAAGTATATTTATTTGAATGTAAATATTCATAGATGGTGTTATTTCTATTCCGCTGTTTTGTTGATGATCTCTACTGTAGTGAGGAGTAGATATTACTATAAGTTGTAAGCTCACCCTTCCGCTTTCGCAATCAGGTTCTACTTTACTCCCCGCCGCGGGTCTTATAAGAACCAAATAAAGATTTGACAGTACTGACCCTTTCTCATCCACAACCCTCATTCATTTTTTATTATACTGCTAACGTTGATGTATCTTAGTTACTGCGATAATGATTCAAAACTACAATTAAGGCCAAGTTCACACGAGCGTTTTTCCAAATCGCGTTGTCATAAACGTTTGGATACTTTTCACTCTGGAAGTCATCGAGCGTTAGTTATACTTACGTAAATTAGCAAAACTTAACGCTGGTAAAGGTACTACATTTTCTTGAATACATAAAGCAAATACATAAAAAATTAAATGTTTGGTGCATTCAATAAATATTTAACGAAGTCGACATGCTTGCATCCGTAATTACTTACAACAACCAAATTATAGCTGAAACCACGAAAAACCAACGCCAGTTTTAGAATAACTCCGGCGTTGACAAATCCAACGTGCGTTGATGGTGCGGCTCATTGCATGTAGCTACTTCTATGTTATGCTGAAACGCGCGTTAACTAACGCGCATTGAAAAAACGCTCATGTGAACCGAGCCTAAAGTGCAATAAACGCAACGATCGATAAGAAAAGCGTTACAAGGAGGATTAGAGGAGATCTATTATTTTATGAATGGCATTCTATTAGGATGGGTTGTCGTTATAAGCAGAAGACCCTGCCTGTGTTTTGATCACCACGAACACAACAGAAAAATATTTCGAAAGTTCCACCGGACAATCTCGCTTATATTTTAATAAGATATGAGTTTGGCAACAAGGTCTTGCCTCAATTTTGTGAATTCGAACTTTAAATTTTTGTATAGGCTGTTAGTGATTGAGAATAATTTTGGAAAAGGTGTTTCTGTCTGCATCCAAAATTGGTTTGAAGATGTCTGCGATTATGAATGTAGATATTAATTCACACCATCCTGTTACGATCAAGTCTTGTGGAAGTGCGGTTTAGAGTTGGGCATATAAAAAATATTATTGAAATATCGATGATCGATACTTTCGGAAAACATCGAAATATATCGAGAAAGAATTATCGGATATATCGATATTTTTGCTAAAACAATTAAAATCCAAAAATTGATTGATTTCATATTTGCTATTGTAAAACCATATTCCCCATTTTTCAATTCAGAATCTGGAAATCCCTCGCAGTATTCCAATATCCGGTATAAGAAGACTTACTGATGTGCACCAGTTGTCAAAATAGAGTAAAAAATTTTGATGGTTCGGAAGATTTTCAGCTATAAAAAGGCTTATGTCCGAAGATATACTCAGCCCATAAAATGGAAAAAAATATCGAAATTCGATAGTCGAAATTTATCGAATATCGAAAAAAATATCGCGAATATCGATAATCGGTGTATTTTGTACAAGCCTAGTGCCGTTACCAGATATTCAAATTTTGTTCCATATGGTTGGATATTCACAAGGGTGACTCCTGGCTGGATCACCAGTTGATTACCATCGAGCTTACGTTGTTTTAATTTAATATTTTCTTCTCTTAAACTCATCGATTTAAAATTATTTTTGATCGAAGGCATTTTAAAATTGAAAACTTTTGAAAAATGGAGTAACAATTAATTTTTATATAAAACTTAACACCAAATGTATGTAACAGTTGTACATTTTGCTTTTATTACGAAAACGATATAGTTGGGGCAAAAGGTGACGTTGCTAGTTTTTATAATTTATAATATATAAATGGTTTTTTTATCATTTCAAATAAAATGATTTTTTTTCGGATACACTGATATATGGATGATTTATATCTCCCCTTGTGCAAATTTATACACAATTTATATTTTATTTACTTTCAGCTATTCGCGAATCTCAACGGTATTTCATTCCACCAGTATCGGGAATGCTGTTTCTAAGTTTTATAGTTATGACGCTTTCGTTCTTTGGATTTCAAAAAATTAAGAGCGAAACTGATGAATACAAAAAAAAATACGATAGCACGTTGTATATAAGTATCAATTCAGGAAAAAAAAGCGTACAGTACGATGAAGAAAAGTATGAAGAAGTAAAAAAAGAGTAAGTATTTTGGAGTCATGGCTATTTTCATTATCTTTATTTGTGTTTTTTGGAACAAAGCAAAATTTTATGTACTTTGCAGAACTTTTATGTACAGTACTTTTAGTGCAAAAACAACAAAAAAATTACAAGCGCAAAATGCATTAATTGTTGGAGAGTAACTCCAAGCAGCTGGTTGCCCATTTTTTGTTCCTTTACAATTGTTGGCGTTACTCTCCAACAATTAATGCATTTTGGGCTTGTAATTTTTTTGTTGTTTTTGCACTAAAAGTACAGAACATAAAAGTTCTGCAAAGTACATTTTCATTATAATCGTCGAGCGTAATATATAATCCAATGTTAATAAGATGGGATCATTTTATGGATTGACACACAATTTTGGGAAAGTTCCTGTCAAAAATTTCAACTTCCTTAAAGTTTTTTCTTAGCTAAAACTGATCAAAAAGTATAGAAAACAAAAGTTTTAGTCGGAAAATTAATGAATTGCGAGTTATGGCATTGCAATGATATATATAAGCATCCACTTATTGCATTTGATTGATTATGGCTAATACCTAATTTGTAAGGACTAAGTGTGGAATCTACAGAAGAACCATAATATCGCTTTAACGAGTGCAGGTAACAAAGTATTAGAGGAACTCCTGAATCTTCAAGATAGTTGGTGAGAAGTTCTGGGCGAAAACGAAGTTCCCGCAATGCACAAAAGTTCTACACGCAATGATTTATAATTATTTACCCAGACGACTGCCCAATTATTAGACAAAACGAACAAGCTGTCACTACACTAATAAAAAAAATCTACTAGGTTTTGGTGCCTAGGTAAAATCTAGTAAATTTAACCAAAAATCTGATTGATAATAGCAAAAATGAGTCTAGTTAATTCAAAGGTAAATATGGTTAAACTCAATCAAGCTTGTAAATAATATTAACCTATCTATTTAATTGACTAGGAAAATGCAAAAAATTTCAAAAAAGCAAAGCCACTCTTACTTATTTTATTGGCCGTTTCTATGACCATTCTTAAAATCGATCCATCAATTGACACCTCTCTTATCTAAATCGGACCAACTTTAGTTGCTATAAGCGCGTTATCATATGGAATATTCATTTTTTCTTGGACAGCTCGAAGTTACACATTTTATTGGCCGTTCCTATGACCATTAATAGGACGCATATCGATTGACACAACTTTGGACCAACTTTAATTTCCCATATATATTTGGCCCAAAATTCCTTTATCAGGCTGTTCTAGTGCGCCACACACAGGCGCCAGAGAGCCAGCCTAGAACATTCACAGATCTTTACTATGTATTTACATTTGATGTCGTATATATAAAATTCTTAAAGAAAAAAGTAGAAACAAATCATTAAACATTAATTAGATTTCATTCGTTACATACAAGCGTCAATTAAAAGGTGCGCACTCCACTGGATGCAATAATTTATAGCTAAGCCGAAAAATATGCAACATTTTCATTACAATGAAAATTAAGTAATGTTTTATGATTCGTTATGGTTTTTTTGCTTTCAGAATTTTATATATATGACATCAAATTTAGATAAATTTCTTTAAAAAAATTCAACGTTTAACAGCGTTTTAGATATGTCCTGTTATATTTATAAATTTCCTTGTTAAAAATATTGAACACAAAAAAATCAACTAAAAATAATATAACCAGCCGCCTGCTTTAAAAAATCATGTTTCTTTTCCTTCAGTGTAGAAATAGAATCGATTAGATCTGAACGAGATCGTGAGCGTTCTTATCTGCATCCAAGTTCTCATTCAAAAGGATTCCCTAGAAGCACAAACGATTTCACAAACAACTCTCGCCATATCGCTTATGCAGATATCACAATATATCATTTGTCCAACTCAACACAAATGAACAAACTGAAAGATTTCAACATCGCGACTGACATGACGATGGAAGTCTAACGACACTTACACGTCGTCTCTTCATTTATGACATTACAACTGACTAAACTTCCTTTTTGACAGTGAGGCAGAGGTATCACTACTCCCTTCCTTCAAATTAAAAAGCCACAAACAGAAATCTGAGAATATTTCAACGGCTGCCAATGGCACTTCAATATCAACTTTCGGAAAAACACTCACATCAAGCCTAAAATTAAGTCGTGACTTACAATTTACCTTCATAATCGCAGACATCTCCAAACCAATTTTGGGTGCGCACTTTTGACAAAATACAGTTTATTTATTGACTTAAAACACAAATGCCTCATTGATCCACTCACTAAACTACCCATAAATGAAATGATTTCTTGTAATTTGTATTTAATGTTGTAAAAGTTAATTGTATTATAAGTTAATTTATAATTCTTTCCCTTTATCATTGTCACATCCTTAATTTAAATATATGTTCTAATGCTAAAAGATTTTTTATTTTTGTGTTTATAGAAATAAAATCACTCTTGAAAAAGTCGCCAAAAAAGCGACGAAACGTTGGGTAAAAAATTGACTTAATTTAAGTGTAATTTAAAAAATAGTAGTCAATAATCCTCCTTAAAAATAAATTTTTAAAAATCCAACAAAATACAGTACACTCGACCGCGAATTACTCGCTATATACTTAACCTTCTTAGGCCTGTTAACTTATCTATTTTTGAATTAAATTTGGTAATTGTTGACAAATCAAGTTGTACTTTGTTGAAATTAACTTTACAACATGAATTTGTTTTATGTTTGTCTGTATTGATATTCATGTTATATTGAAAATTATTTTTTCATATTGCTTAATAAAACTTCAATGCGAGCACTTCGCATATTATATTAAATAATAGTAATCTATTTATTTATTCCTCGAAGGTAAGGCTTAGTTTACGCGATCTACAACAGCTACAGCACCAAATACTATATCAAATTGAAGTGCTCATCGAGTAGAAGTGCGGAAAATTATTGGATTCAGAATCCGTTAGCCAGAAGGTGAGATATAAGCGTGGAAAGGTTTCCTTTTATTTCAACTCTTTCAAGCATTGCACTGGTTAACTGCAAAAGCCTTGCCATAGCGAGGAGAAAAAAATGTACATACCTACTACTCTCTCTCTCTCTAATTGTTATTGTTTTCCAATTAAGAGTTGTTGTTATTAAAATATGAAAAGCAATAGCAATGAATGTGGATCTCGATATTTGATGAGAAAGAGCGAGGAAAAAAAAAAAATTAAAAAAAAACTTCGTGTTACACAAGTTATTGTTGTATGGAAACTTTTATTTTGGATTCATTTTTTTTGAAGATGTGATGCATTTTTTTAAAAAATGTGATGAATATTATTGGAAAGTTTCGGCTTTTTTATTATTAAAACTAAATGGGGGGTTCAAGTATGACGTAACGCAATTTGGGGGTCTTGTAATACGTTACGATGCATTACAGGATATGGGGGGGTTTCGAAAGACGCGTTACGTGACATTGTTTTTGAAATGAAACTTCTCCTTCGAGATCGGTTAACCAAAAGGTGAGATATATAAGCGTGGAGAGATTTCCTATCTTTATAAATTTTTTCAAGCTATACACTGGTTAACTACCAAAGCCTTGCCATAGCGAAGAGAAAAACACTCGCTGTTAGGTAAATATGGCCACTTGGGTGATACGTAAAAAAACGTTACGGCGTGTTACATGGGAGGGGGGGTCAAAAAGAGAAATTGCGTTACGTTATACTTGAACGACCCCTAAATCATTGAAATCGAGCATACATGGGTGATTTTAAAAAACTCTAATTTTTTGCATGCGGGATGTTACTTTCAAGCTTAAACCAAATTCCAATCTTCTCATATCTACTCTTGAACATTCTACCCAATTTTTAAAAAATTCTAAGTGCATGTTTTAAGAACCCTCGGGAGGATGTTTATGGGTAAATTGCCTTTGGCGTGGCGTGTCCCAAGCGACACAATTCAAGAAAAATTCCAAATAAAATTTTCAGAAGGAACACCTTATACAAATATGTTTAGGACTCTTAAAGGCTTAGTATAAAACTATAAATTTATAAAAAAACAACAAGATTAAAACTGTCCCATGGAATTATGTAAAAATTTATTTTTCCTATATAATGGCTCACAAAAACTGTAAGATCGTGTCTGAATGAGTTAGCTGTGTGAAATATTTATCTTAATTCGGTAAAAAACAACCTGGCTCAAGTGCGATTGGAATTGATGGCTTTTTGTTGCCGAGATGCAATAAGGCAGCCTTTAAGCTCAGTTTGCTGCTAATAGACGCCACCCTTTGGGATCATAAGGCTGATCTAATGAAATAAATAATGATGGAATATCTCTGCAGTATCACACATGGTCTTCTTTTTTGAAGTGTCTGAAATTGGTTTGTGACGACTTCTGAAGTATAGAACCTTAACATTGGGTCTCAAATACTTAAATTGTTGCATGTGAGAAGCATGCAACTCCGCTTTTTCTTTTGACAATTCTTAATTCTCTAACCCAATCGTTCAGTTGCACTTGGGATAAAACATTTGGTTTGCTTCCAGTTGGAAGGTCGCTGGTAATACTAGACTGTTGCGAGATAGCTGATTTGTGGTAGGTTTTCTACTATTTTGTGTTGAATCAGGACTAACAGGACATATAACAGCATCAAAATAGGGAACTGGCGATGAAACGCTTGGGACAATGGTCTCGTCTGTTTTTCCCAAAGACAACTACATTGGGTAGACAAAAATAGCAATCCTCTGAATGAAGAAACGGCTGTCTCCATTTCATCGGCACGTTAAATTTCATGTATCATCTAATTTAAATAAGAAAAAAATATATAGATAAAGGAAGATAAAAATCGCGATCACACAAAAATATAAAATCTCAATACATACTTTTTTGACCCCAATCTCCACGACATCAATATTGCTCGGCACGAGCAACATAAAATACTCTGCGTCCATGGTTCGCCAATATTCTCAGCCGCAAAACCAAAATAATTAAAATATAATGTTTGAAGTGCATCTGTAAATTCACATTGACTCTTTTTTAAAGCATACGTAGCAGAAATTATTTAGGTCGTTTGTATACTCGAATACTCGCGATGCGTTGCTCATTTTTTTTTTAATAAACACTTGTAGACTCTACTTTGAACTAACTTCATTTGAAAAACTTTATAATATATATACATTTCCAAATACTAAGACTGCGAACTGAGTGTCTTTAGGTGGAAATATAAGCGCATATTTGCCTGGAACATCTTCCAATTCTCTACTTTTGCAGGTAACTGACCGCCTGCAGACATGTAATCGGAAACTTTTTACCTGAATATTCCTTAGAATATGCTCTACATCAGGTACGTACATTATATACGTTTTTGAAGAGTTTTTCACATTTATGCAACTAATACATAAAAAGTCGAAAAAATATGTTATGAATTTCATATGAAAAAGATTGAAAAGAGTCAAAGGTTATTTAGTAATCTAAGGAACTCAAAAATTGTAATTCATTATTTTTCATACTAATGTGCTACGTCTATTTGTTATATGAAACTCAAAACTTGTTGTTACGATCTTTTGAATTTCGTTGGTAAAATCTTTGTTGTTGGACATATGACTTAAATATGAGGTACAGAGCTGAATTTTCGTGTCATTTTTCTTCATATCATTAAATTACTTTCTAAGCAGCAGCACCTTAAAAAGTCAAAAAGAAAAAATTTTGAATCTTGTTGATATAAAAAGAACAAACTACATTAAATTCCGTTCAGTACTTTCACTTATGCAATCCATACTGCTCAATAAATTTGTTTAATTTTACGTTATTTACCGGTTTTGTCATGATGTCAGCAATCATTTCATTTGCACTGCGAAAGCTCAATGTAATAACGCCTTCGGCAAGCTTCTCGCGAATGAACTAATTTTATACGTTAATGTGCTTCGTTCGTGCATGATAATTGCTGTTCATCGCTAATTGTATCGCTCCCTGATTGTCTCAACAGAGCTGAATTGATTTTGTCGCCTCCAAACATATTTCGCATTTGAGACGCTTGAGCCAGTAAGCTTCTTGGATCGCTGCAACCATTGACATAAGCTCAGTTTCGGTCGAGGACAACGCGATTGTAGGGTGCTGACGAGTTGTTCATGAAATTGCACCACCTTGCTGTTGAAATACATATCCAGTAGTAGAACGTCGTTCTTCTTGATCACCAGCTCAATTGGCATCACGATAGCCTACCATCACACCGTCTCCTTCATTTCAATACGTTTACTTCATGTCGATGGTGCCTTTCAGGTAGCGTAGTAATCGCTTTGCTGCCACTCAATGCGCCTTACCGTAGTTCTTGTTGTAGCTGCCTAGTGCGCTTACTGCAAAAAAATATCAGGGTGACTGACTTTTGCTGCATACATAATACAACTGATCAATTCCTGGAACAGAACCGCTGCCATTTCATGTCGCTCTCGTTGCTTTTCGGGCACGTTTCCTTCGAAAGACGCTGATTCGATATTTTTAGGCAACTCATTTTTTAACTTCATAATCGCGGTTATGTTGCTTTCGAATAACAAAATGTCATCTACGTATGCGGCCAACACAACCGTATTTTACCGTGAATGTTTAAAGTAAATGCATTAATCAATCGACGACCACACGAATGCAAGTTTGCTTATTAACACGGAACTTAACTTCTTGTTCCATGCACGGCCCGATTGCTTCAAACCGTCTAACGATTACTTCAAATTGCAAAATTTTTGTGAACGATCGGAGAAACATATAAACTGATGCATATAAAAATCTCCCTCTAATTCGCCGAGCAAAAATGCAGTCACAACGTCCATTTGATGAATCGACAAATCATACTTGACTGCTATGGCTAAAAGGAAACGAATTGATGTATAACGTGCAACTGGGGAATACGTATCGTCATAGTCAATCCCCGTGACTTGTGATTAGCCCTTAGCAACGAGACGTACCTGGTCGCGTTAAATTGTTCCAGTTGCGTTGCGTTTTACTGTAAACGCCCACTTGCAATCAATGGCTCTTCGTCCTTGAGACAATTTCGTTAACTTCCATGTTATGTTCGATATAGCATCCTTCCATTTTTGCGCATCAGCAGTATTCAGTGCTTTACGCACTGTCGTTGGTGCACTCACATCCACAATCGCTGTCGATAAACCAATGTGCAATGTGCACTGCTTTCGAATCGCAATGTCGTAAATTGACTTATGGCCACCTCGAAGTTACTTCCAGTATCTTCAACTGAACCGTACCAAAAATTCTTTAAGTCCACAACGTAGCTATCACCAACACCCTCACTGAATTCGATGTTCAATTCAATTACAGTTTCAACTGCAGCATGACTTATGGCAACTGTATTAGGCAATTGTAAATCAGCAGGTAAAGTTATTTCGCTCTGAATTTGATCAAATTCCATTCCCTCGGCAATTTCGTTATTTTCTAAATTAAAAAATACAACATACTTTTACGATGACAGTTCTGTTCATCCTTTCGGCGGCGCCATTTTGTTCCGGCGTATACGGCACTATCAATTGATGTTCGATGCCATTTTGTGATAAAAATTAATTAAATTGCTTGTTACAAAATTCTTTGCCGTTTTCTGAACGCATCACTTTAATTTTAACATTTTGTTGATTTTTAACTATGCTCTTGACAACTTGTTTGTATGTTTCTCTTGTGCATTTCATCGGATACACGAACACTTTTCTGCTAAAATCTTCAACAAAGGTCAGTAGATGACGTGCACCGCCAAAAGATATCGTTGAAATTGGTCCACAAAAATCTGTGTGGATCAATTCCAAAACTACTGTAGCGCGCTTACCAACTTCTTTAGAAGATGCGCAAGTTTGTTTGCCTTGTGCGCAGACTACGACGCATTTATCAATTGTAACATTTAAAAAAACTTTACCATTCACTGACGATTTTATTTTTTGGAATTTGTTTCACATGGATACCCCAAATACCATTGCACTACGATCCGCTGGACAATTTAAGCGATACAAATCGTTAACCAAAGGCGCCGTTGCCATTAATTTTGCATTTTCATCAAATATGCGACAGTTTTTATCGTTAAACGCAAGCGTTTTTCCTTGCTTTGTCATTTGGCTAACCGAAATTAAATTTGCGCAAGTTTTTGGAATGCATAAGACATCTTTAATTGTCATCTATCCACTGTTAGACGAAATCACCATTCGCACGTCTCCAACACATTTAGACGCTCATTGTCACCAACGATTATTTGTTTTGCTTTAGACTCTTGCAAATCACATAAATTTTGTTCGTTCATGATCATACAATCGATATACCATTCGGACAAACTTTCACTTTTTGCAAGCAACGAAGTAGACGCTAGCAACAACTGTTGGTTTTTTTCGTTTCATCGGGCACTTACTTGCAAAATGGCCTCATTCTATACATTCGAAACAGACTACTTTAGATATGTTTCGCAGCTTCGATTTCAATGTCGAGGTCGACTGTCCCTTTTTCGAAACTAACGCCATTGCCTCGCTATTGGACTCATGGTGAATTTCTTGCAACGAATTTGTTCGCACTAAATCAGCTGTCAATGATTTTCCGCTGATTGCCAATGCCACAACCATATGACGAAATTCATCCGGCAGCCCACTTAACATAATTTGCGCAACAATGCCGTCTGGTATTTTTGTTCCAGATTTGTCCAATTTTGGTTTCGTGGTGTCGGTCTCCAACCCCTCCCACGCTGTCTTTGCAAAAGTGCAATTCTGCACGTACGAATAGTTTGATGGTTCGATGACCAAACCTTAAGCTAAAATTGCATGTAAATTCTTCACTTGATCAGTATCACTGCCCTCGATGAATGGCCAATAGCCTTTTAAAACAAGATACGATTTTGCGGCAAACTTCCAAGTATCGCAGATGTTACGGCCTTTTAACCTTTCAATTTTGTCGTTGCCCATCGTTCAGGGAAAAAAAAATTATTATGATTTTACTCAATCGACTAAAGAGTACAAAAAAAAATTTCTACCCGATTGCAAAAAAAATTAAGCTAGAATCGCGGAATTTACTCGATATTATTTAAACACACACACGTGGGACCCATAATTTACTGTAGTGGAAAAGAGAAGAAATAAAAACGCGTGTACACATGTCAACGATTCTATCAAAATGCGTAGATTTTATTACATGTAACATATTTACAGCTGTCATTGCCACATATGGCATACAGAAAAAACAGAGATGCTACTTATATTTAGGTACGTGAAAATGACGACCATATTTAATTACAACAGTCAGCATGATTTTAAAAGAAGTGGACAAACGTGCAAGAGCCAGTGGCTCAAAATTATTCGATCACATAGCTACTAGTCAGATCCTGGTTCATCGCAGATTTTGAAGGCTTGGCGTGTTTGCCACATTAAGAAATTTTAGTTGTTTTTTGTATTGGTCAGCCAGTTAGTTATTTATGTAATTTTTTACAAGTTGACACAATGGTCTTTTATTTAACAATCTTTAATGACAACGAAAAAAAAAACATTTGCTCGGGAAAGTAATATTTTTGGTTGATATAACGTCAGCACTCAAATTGCATCCGCCATATTAACGCAAACAAAAAACCTTATATTTAATTTCAAGGAAATGTGGCAAGCTTTTAAGATTTTAATTTTTTTTTTTCTCCCTGAACGGCAAGTGACGTCTGAGTTCAAAGATCGCACCGTTGCGTTTATAATTTCAATCAACTGTTCAGCTTTCAACTATTTGACAAAGATGTAATCAAAACATAATTTCAATAATGAAATGGGCAGTGCCACACCTCCCATATGAGAAAAAGTGAAAGCTGTCTGTTTGTCGCACATAAACTCACAAACTACTCAATGGATTTACATTATTTATGGATTCTAAAAGGCTCTTCGCAAATATGCTTTAGAAAAATTCATCTCAGCAATTATTTTACGTAGATGAATGATTCTTTGTTAATAAGTGCCATGTCCACCATATGAGAAAAAACCGAAAACCATCCATCTGTCGCATAAAAATTTCCAAGCTACTCAACGCAATTGCATAATTTTCTTAAAAATGTCTTTTATGGCTTGTGGAATGTTCTTAGTTTGGTTTGAAAAAATGAGCGGTGCCACGCCCCACCATATAATAGGAAAATGAAAATCATCATAACCCAATAACTATTTGACGCAGATCAATGAGAGTTGGTATATCTTTATATATGTGAGGCATTTCATGTGAAGCGGACAACGAAAATAAAGTGAGGTCGTAAAATTTGTCTTTATTTCGGTCAGTAATACTTCTACTAGACATAAATGTGTACAATAATTTTTTTTTTTCATTTTGAGGCTTAATTGAGAGTTATGAGCTTCTGAAGAATTGACAAAAGAGCGTCAATTTTTAACGCTGTAATTGGAATCAAGGAATTTATAATTAAGTAAAAACAATTTTGTGTGAATTAAGTAGTAGAAACGATGCTCTTTTTAATTTTTTAGTCAAATTCGGGTTTCAAATATTTTAATGTATAGAAAACCGGAAGAAAAAATTTCAAAGTTTACATTTTCAGTAGTTTTGACATAATATTTTTTAATTATTTTAATTTAAAAATAGTCTTAAGTATATAGATGTTTCATAAAAAACATTCAAACGTGATCGTTATTAGTTAAGGATATAAATAAACTAAAGTACTTAAGCAAGGACCAGGTACCACATAAAGTGTTGCACGTATGCACTTCAATTCAGATACCTCGTAAGCAAATGTAGATTTCATTTTAAAATTTTTTACACATTATCTGCATACTCAAAGTTGTATTTTAAAAATAAAATCAGATATGTCAAAATCGTTTAAATTCTAAGATGAAATGTTTACTTTCTGTTGTCAACTAGAACAAATTCTCAAATTTCAAACCTGATTTCATAATTGAAAATAGCAGTAAATTTTCTGTACAAAGTACGATGCTTAATATTTTATTGAAAATTTATTAAAATCGAGAACTGCTGCCGAAATATCTATTCTTCATATTGCGTCAATTTATAGAAGTCCATAACTTGACAACAAAGCCTTATATAAAAAAAAATTACGTGTTTACACCTTCTGGAAGAACAATCAAGCCGAATACGAATAAATTTAAAAATCTATTTTTTTTTCCTTGTCCACTTCACATGAAATGCCCCATAGCGCGTCTATTAGTGATCGCTGAGTTTCTGAACGTCTTGACCAATTGAGGTCATAATATGGTTTATAAAAAAATTGGTGCTGACACGCCCCCCATATAAGAACAAAATAAATTCATCATGTCTCATCGACAATTTGACGCAGAGGAATGAAACTATATAAAAGCAAATGGGTCATTCCATCTATAATGGCCCTATCATTACCCTCATACTTTTTGAATAGGCTGAAACTTTTTTAAGTGATTGGTCTATCATGTAGAAGATATAAAAAAATTCAACGACAACAAAACTGCAAATCTGAATAAATGAATGCCTTAACGTTTTCTATGTGCTAAAAGATAAAAAAATTGACTATTTCAAGAAAAAATCAATTTCTCAAATACTCCATCACCGGTTTCAGACTTTTTATTCTCAACATTTTCAGAACCAGAACATACAGGAGTACCATTTCTGAAACATTTATCAATGATTTTTCACCCTATTTGATTTTGCAATTACTTAAAGTTAAGATTTATGATTTGCAATGTAAATTCAAACATTGAGAATGAGAGCGAGAGAATAAATTTTGAATTGATTTCAGCTTTTTTAGGCTGATGGCACCATCTCTGAAAATGTAATTATTTTTTTTCACCCTATTTAATTTTACAAGCATTTAAAGGGTGTATATACAGTGGAATATTTATGGAAGAAAAGTAACGCAACTTAATAATAATAAATGCTACAATAATGTTTTATTTATTGTAATTAAGAATTCCGAATGATAATTCGTATCACAGTGAGAAACGATATGGGGCGAGAAAATGAGGCGTGCAACGAAATCCGCGGGCCGATAAGAAATGCAGCACTACATAAATTAATTTATTTTTAATAGTAATAACAGTTTCTCCATTAAAAAAAACACGTTTTCGATAGAAAATTTGACGTAGAATACGAATTTTTTAACAAATAATTTTTTACTAAAGTTTATTCCCTTGGCTTTAAAATGAAAGTAAAATCAATTCCCTAGCTTTAACAAAACCGGAGTAACTAGTTATTGAAAGTGAGTCTCTCAAGCCAAAAATCACGCAATTTTCAAAATTTTAATTCACTCTATTTTGAAAAAAAAATTTTTTCAAAAAAATCTTCGAACACGTATCTCGTTTTTTTCGAATACAGACCCCAAAAAAAATTTCAGCCAAATCAAAAATATGTCGTCAGAAAAGTGCTCGGTTTGTACCAAGTTTCATTTATGTGGATCAGATAGCCAGCAATCTCTTACGAACTACAATAAATGTGTGTATCAAATCATACCCACCTGCGTTAAAAAGTTGCTGAATATTAACAACTTAGTTTTTTCTCATACTGGAGGCGTAGCACTGACCATTTTTTTCATTGAATCTTACTTTAATTTCTACCTTTTATACATCTACCAAGTTTCATCCATCGGCGTACAATATTTGGTAAGATATGATGAATTTTCGCCTATTATATCAAACCAAACTGGGCTGCGAACCTTCCCCAAACCAAAAGAACACATGTACTACATCTGTCGCCGATCGGTTGAACGATTTATATATTGATCTTTATATAAATAGATATTTCGTTGGCATATAATATAAATTAGATAAAACTGTAAATTTTTTTTTTTATTTCAGCGCAAAATGCATAAGTTTGCTGCTTCTAATAATGGTCACAACTTGGCTCTTGGAAGTTGTAACTTTTTATTCACCCGGTCCTGAGAATTACTTAAAATTCATGGAAATGATAAATGGGCTGCAAGGAGTATTTATTTTATTAATTTTTGTTGTAGTGCGTCGACGGCGAACAATAATAATAAGATGGTGGTATGATCGCGGCTCTCACAACATTGAAAGTATAGAGCTATCAGAAACAATGTGAATAAAAATATGAGCTTCCTAAAACTCTTCCGGCTATAAGGAGTATTTTTATAACTAATATTTGATGTAGTGCATCGGCAGCAAATACTATTAATGAGATGGTAGTATGATTGCTGCTCTCACAATGTTGAAAGTATAAAACTATCAGAAACAATGTGAATAAATATATGAACTGCCTAAAAATCCTAAGAAATACTTATATTATGACTAGCGCATCAAATATCGATAGAATCGATAGAGCTGCATTTTAATCGAAGTCTTCAAAAAATAGTTCTATGTGACCATAAAAATATCGCAACCAACCAACCTTAATTGCGCAGCTACTTCTTTTTCCATTTGAAGCCATTTAGAACAAACTAAGACTTCCTGCCGAATGATTTGAGGACATGCTTACTCAATTTTTTAAAAATATGATCCCGAGATCATCCTTTAAAGTACTGACTAAAATTATCTTTCACCGAATTCAAAGCCAAAGCGAGACCACTGCGTGGACAGTAAGCCGGAATCCGTAAAAACAGCTCATGTACAGATTAAATAGTCACCCTCCTTACTATCCTAGAGTAAACCGCCTTCATGGATGCTCCGTTGACTTTACTTCTGTATATAGGGAGTCAATTTGGAATGCACCGAAACCAAGAAATGTTTCTATCAAATTTATAAATTCAATTGTGCTAGATGGTGTATAAAACCAGTCTCAGTTATTTAATTAAATAAATGAGCGACATCTAATTTCATTTTAATAGCCAATCCTTGCTCTATAATCGTTTGTGCTCACCCTTTCTTTTAATTTTAAATCGGCACAATTACAAACACCGAACTAAATATGAAAACTAATGTGTAAATGCTTTCTCAATGTTTGTTCTGCGTCCGGATTTGTGCGTTCATCGAACAACGAATAAAACATCGTTTAATAAAACAACGATTAATAAAACAGCAGTATTTCCAAGTTAATCGAAATTGCCAAAATTAATTAATTCAACACTGTAGAAAAAAATAACAACCAGCCATTTTTTTGTATTTTCTCTCATGTGCACGCATTTTCAAAGTTTGTATCAAAAAATTTTTTTTTTATATGTGACCTGGTTATGTTAACACATTTATATTTGGTGATAAAAACAAATATAAATGAGAGTTGAACGAAGAGGAATAGAGAGCCTCGCTTATGGAAACAAAAAAAGTTAAAAAGGAAAAGAATTACAAGTATCTATGGTTTAGAAATGGTAAATCGGCACAATTACAAACATATATATATATATAAAAAAGTTGGAAATAGATTTCTTTTTTAACCCTATAACTAGTCAAACCAAAATATGCCTCAGAAGCATATATGAGGGAAATATGAATTTATTGTTAGACTTACGAAAGAAATATTTTATTTTAAATTCATTTTATAAAATAAACTTTAGCAAAGAGTAAGAACATAAATATGTCGAAATTAATAGGTGTCTATCTATCTAGATTATGATATTTTTAAATTTATTTATTAGCGCAATTTTAGCAAACAAGAATTTTGGAAGCATGCTCGCTGCATGCATTTTTATCACAAATATTACATGATTGCTTACGCCACATTGCAGTGGATGGCAAACATTGGAAACATTATTTTGAGTAAGCTTCAATAGACTGCGACGTTTAATATGTGAAACAACGAGGTCCTGAACTAAATCTTTCAAATATAGCTTCCGTCGTAATCCACATTTACTTTTGCTCCAATCGGGATATTTATTCAGCCATATAACGAAGGTAGATATTCCGGTGACATCAATCAGGTTGTAAAAGTGGCCAACAATTTGTTTAACGTTTAGCTGAAAAGGTTCTTCCTTTTGTTTTATTGTAATGAATAATTAAGTATTTCAGGTGTATTTTTTTTTTCTCAATGCAAATCTTGCTGTCATAGTGCATTGATGTTTACGCGCAACGTAAACCCGTGTGCATCCAGCATATCTGTTTTGTCTTGCTATCCACCGCAAGGTATTGCCGTTTACTCGTTGTGGTTGCAACGAATTCTGAAAGCCAACCGTTTGCAACAACGAGTATAACGCGCTAAAAATATATTATTCATTCGTTATAGAATACCCGAGTCAGCGAACCCTCCCGCGAACATAAAAAACAATTTAACATAAAATTACAATTAACATCAAGTGAAAGTTTTTACAACATTTTGCAAACAATCAACGGCTACAACAATCTACATTGTATATCATAAGCCACAAACATACATTCTACAAGAATTCTACAATCAACATATATTGTTTCACGGAAACAAGCAGCACCTCAACGTTGGACAAAAACATTCACCAGAATTCACAACAAAAAAAACACGTATAGTATACATAAGTTTTGTATTTTTATTTTATTGAATTTATAGTATTATATTGAATTATAATAAACCCACAAAATTCTAAAACATTGTGTCAACTTTTTTTGCTCAGTCTCCGACTAAACATTTGGTCCTAACGAGCCGTCGAAAAATAGAGCACCAGCAGCAAAGCTTTGGACGGACATAACAAGTTGACACACAACCACGAAGGAATTAATTCTGCGAGAACGCTTCAGCACATACCCGTACAAAAAAAACCCAAAGTAGTGAGTAATTGAAATTTAAAGTGAAAAATTTTAATCAAAAAGCATAATTAATCTTTTTGTGCAGGGTTTGGGTGGGTTTCTTCACAAATACCTACTTAAAATATATAAAATAAAATCTTATTTCTTTTGCTTTACTATAAATTTCAATTCCTTCCCATATTTGTGAAAAGTGAATACAGTTGGTTGAAAGGGGCATTGCTTTACCCATACACATATTGTGTGCAGTTACTTTGCCCTTGCTCTTGTTGCTTTTTTTTGCAGTGAAATTTAATTTACACAGTTGCTGTGCCGTGGTTTTTTTATTATGTTAGTGCAGAGTACAAGTACTGAGTAACTTGTACTTTTGTTTTTGTTTTCACTTAAACCCGTACTCACACTGAGTTGCCAGATTGGTAAAAAAAACCCGGAACATTTTTTATCCGGATTTTTATGGAAAGTTTTCCCAAATTGTGGGAATTAAATCAAAACAAAATTTTTTTAACCCTTTGTCAAGTACATTAACCCATTGTGTCCCAAAAATTATTTAATCTATTTTTTCGTGGCTTTTTGCGCAATTTGGTAAATTTTCGTAATTTTACGACTTTTTCGTTTTCGCTTGACCCCAATTGTTGAAATTTTTTCAAAATTTTTTAACCCATTGTAATGCTAGAGCATTTTTTTTGAATAGTTTCGATTTATTTGCTGTTTTCCTCGACAGTCTTTTGAAATAAAAGCAAGTAAGCAAGATTTTTTGGAAAAAATTTCTACTTAATCCATTTTTCATTAACCCATTGATACCCATACGTGCAAATTCTTGTCTTTCCGAAATATTTAGCAAGTTTCGTTGAATTTGTTTTATTTTTTGAACTCAAATTTGACGTTGCATAAATTTAAATTTAATTTTCATAACTTTTGAAAAACAAAAAAAATGCAATGTCGCTTACATCCTTTGTTCACTTTGCGAAGGATTTGATTGAGTTTGAGGAAACTCACTCCCAGACCCCAGCTTCAGAACTAAGCTACCATTTGCTTAAGGTTCAGCAAACTGAGCTGGAATACCTTTGGAAGAAATGTAAATCGGCCTTTGAGGAAGTCCGAGAAAATTCCAAAGAAGGAAGACATCAATATGGATAAACTAAAAGATAAGTACAAGAAAACGTACTCTCGTTATCTCATCGAAGTATGAGCATTCTGAGGCGGTTAAAACTCAAAAAGAAGAACACAAACCGAAAGCTGACAGTCTTGATATGTCCCCAACAGTTCATCTTCCACCCTGCGATACTGACGTTTTTGATGGAGACTACGTCAGTTGGCCCTCCTTTAGGGATATGTTTACGGCATTGTACATTAACAATAAATGGTTAAGCAGTGTCGAAAAACTCTTTCATTTAAAACAAAAAACCTGTGGCGAAGCTCGTGATGTCATTAAGAATGCCCCTCTCACTAATGATGGATTCTTCATAGCGTGGGGAAACCTCACAGAGATGTATGAAAATACACGAATGCAAATAAATGCACAGCTGAAAATGCTTTTTAATTTGCCGCAAGTTTTTGATTCCGGTAGTTCAGTCAAAAAGCTAAAACGAGCGATCAATAACTGCATCACGACGCTTCAGTATTTAGAAATAAATACAGATAGCTGGGACCCTATCCTGGTATATCTATGTTCCACTAAATTACCAAGTGCGTTCCTTCAAGACTTTGAAAAGTCCTTAAAGGATAATTCTTAAGTTCCATCTTGGAAGGAACTAGATTGTTTCTTGGCATTTTCAAAGCCAAGTCAGCAAAAGGTTGCGAATTCTAGTCCAAGCTCACTCAAAGAAAAACGTGTGAGTTCTTTTCATATGAATGTGGCAAAGAAGCCCCAAACTATACAATATAACCAGCCAAAAGTTGCCCATAATCCATTTCCACAAAAAAAATTTGCAAGCTGCATATGCAAAGCTGAACATACTCTTCGCGAGCGCCCCAGGTTCATTAACATGAATGTGGAGAAAAGAATCGAATCTGTGAAACAGAATGGATATTGTTTCAATTGCTTAGCCATGTCGCATGGAGTAAAAGAATGCAAAAGTTCATATGTGTATCGAATTTGTAGTAAAAAACATTATTCTTTACTCCATAAAACATTAGACCCTGATTCGATCCCTAGCACGAGCTCACAAGCCAAAGTGTTATCAGAACCCAATAAGACCCGGCAGTCATTCACAACTACAATACAATCCACTTCACACCCGACCCAAGAAGAGTGACGAAACCACCTAGTAGCGAATTGTGGCACCAATATGAAGAAATTCCTACTAGGTACAGCCATTGTGAATGTGGAAAACAATGGAGCTCAATATATGAAACGAGCACTGATAGACTCTGGATCCGAGGCAACCTTCATTTCGGACTAGCTGAGGAAGAAAATTGGACTACCAACTCAATCAATCTCAGCTCAAGTTACAGGCCTGAATCAAACTTTATCTGCAACACCATCGACGGCTTGTGAGTTCATGTTGTGCTCTCCATTGAACCCTTCATTCAAAGTAAAAACTCAAGCGCTAATCGTGAGGAATTTGACAAGTGAGTTACCTACTTACTCTGTCGACCCGAAGCTGTTTGAAAACATTGGGAACTGCAATTTTTCAAAACTCGATCTGTAAATTTGGTCATTGGTAGTGATCTTTACCCTCAAATTATTTGTACTGGTGTGAACCGTAATATTCTTGGTTCTCTTTTGGCCCAAGAGACTGAATTCGGCTGGATTCTCTCAGGCCCTCTTCCTGACACTTCAAGGCCATCTAACGTTGTTTCTCTATTTAACTCAGTTGCCCCCGATAATATGTTGACTCGTTTCTGGGAGATTAAGAAATTCCAAAAAAAACCATTTATTATCGGATTCTGAAAAATGTTGCGAATTGAATTTTGTAAACACAACAATCAAATCTGATACTTGGTCATATGAAAAAGGTCGATTTTGTACCATCAAAAGTAAATAACCCTCAACATTATTCTATGTTGTGATGTGGTCATCACGCAGTTATCAAGCCTGATCGTGTGACAACAAAGCTACGCGTTGTTTTTAATGCTTCAAGCCCAACATCTGATGGTAAAAGTCTTAACGAGTTACTCCACACTGGACCTATTTTGCAACAAGATCTAGTTTTATTGATTTTGAAATGGCGACTTTTCAAATTTGTGTTTAATGCTGATATACAAAAAATGTATAGGCAGATACTCATGGATCCAAAAAATACACCTTATCAAAGGATATTGTTCAGAAAATCTGAAAATGATCCCATTGAAGATTTTGAGTTACAAACGGTAACATTTGGCGTCAATTGTGCTCCTTATTTGGCCATTCGAACCCTTCAACAGCTAGCAAGCGACGTATATCAAACCCATCCTTGTGCTTCGCATATATTGAAGAATTTTATGTACGTAGATGATGTGCTAGTTGGGTCTCATAACATTGCTTCATCTAAAAAAGCTCGTGATGAACTCATTTTTGTTTTAGAATCCGCTGGATTTGCTCTACGTAAGTGGACATCTAACTCCTCAGAAGTCTTAAGTGATCTACTCAAAGAGAATCTTTTAGATATTGACTTGCTCCACTTGTCCGAAAAGAGCAGTGCTAAAACTCTAGGGATTCGGTGGAATGCGAAAAAAGATGCATTCTTTTTTGAAGTCCAATCCATGGTGAGTAAAAACTCTTACACTAAACGTTAGGTTTTGTCAGCTATAGCCAAATTATTCGACCCTGCTGGTTGGCTTGCACCAATTGTGGTGTCAGCTAAAATTATTATGCAATAGGTATGGCTAGACAAAACGGAGTGGGACGAAGTTCTCAAGTCTTTGACTTTACACAAATGGCAAAATTTTGTTGATGGATACCCATCTATCAATCAAATTAAAGTTCCTAGATGGACTCAATTTACACCCAACTCTGAAGTTGAATTTCATGGCTTTTGTGATGCGTCTGAAAAGGCATATGCTGCGTCAATATATATGCGCATTTCTTCTAAAAACGCCGACGCAGTCACTACTCTTTTGGTTTCAAAAACCCGAGTGGCACCAGTCAAGACAGTTTCGCTTCCACGATTGGAACTCTGTGGCGCAGTCTTGCTGGCAAATTTGGTGGATGCTATACTACCACAACTCAATGCTAGCCATTACAAAACTTTCCTTTGGACTGATTCCACAATAGTCCTTGCCTGGCTCCAAAAGCCCCCATGTTCTTGGACAACTTTCGTTGCCAATCGTGTTTCAACCATATTAGAAAAAGTTGGTAAAGAAAATTGGCAACATATTGACTCCCATGATAACCCGGCAGATATCGCCAGTCGTGGTTGTAGTCCCAGTGATCTCAAGGACCATCAACTTTGGTGGCAAGGACCTAATTGGTTGAAACTGCAAGAAAAAAACTGACCCATTTCTCGAATGCCTTGTTCTACAACCCTTGACTTAAGGCCCATAAAATCATTTGCCATTACCACTCAGGAAGATATCTTAGATAGATTTTCATCATTGCCTTGAGCCCTAAGAGTCTTAGCCTATGTATTTCGGTTTTATAGAAATTCTTTACCCGCCAAGCATTCACATTTAATTATACAGAATACAGAAATTTTGCCCGAAGAAGTCAAATTGATGAAAAATAGACTTATTTCGCTAAGTCAACAAAAGCATTTCCCTGACGATTATGATTCGTTATTGAAAGGGGACCCAATTTCATCAAAAAGCTCGCTACTCACACTCAACATTATCCTTGATTCAAAAGGATTGGTTCGAGCTAATGGTCGTTTAGCAAGATCCCCGGGATTGACCTATAATGAGCGTCATCCACTGGTATTATCGTACCACAGCCGACTTGCTAAATTGTTTACACATTTGACCCATATAAATAGTATCGCTTCATGGTGGAAACCAACTTGTTTTACGACTAATGCGATCAGAATTTTGGGTACCAAAACTCAAAACCTTAATCGAAACCACTATCCATAATTGTAAAACATGCATAATTTACAAAAAAAGACAGCAAACACAAATAATGGCTGCACTTCCACCTGAGCGTACTATGTTTACACGACCATTCACAAACACTGGGGTAGAGTTCACAGGCCCCTTTGAAATTAAAAACTACACTGGAAGAGCGTGCTTGATAACAAAAGGCTATGTATGTGTTTTTATTTGCTTTACTACAAAAGCTATACATCTTGAGTTAACAAGTGATTTAACAACTCAGACATTTTTAGCTGCCTTCGCACGATTTTTTTCAAGGCGCGGATGCCCTGCCACTCTTTACTCCAAAAACGGAACAATTTTTGTGGGAGCATCACAAATGCTAAAAAAAGATCGGCGGAAATTTATGAATTCGTTGCAGACCCAAGCAATTGCAACAAATTATCAAGAATTAACATGGCTCCACACATGGGTGGACTTTGGGAAGCCGGTGTCAAAAGTTTTAAGCTTCATTTTAAAAAGGTAGCTGCCAATCAGAGATTCACCTTTAAGAAAATGTCTACCCTGTTAACGCGAATCGAAAGTTGTCTGAACTCAAGGCCCTCAGTCACTCAAGTGAAAATTCCAGTGACTTAGCACCTCTGACACCAGGCCACTTCTTAATTGTATCTCCAATGCTAGTTCCAGCTGAACCCAATCTAAGCAGCGCATCCCTCAGCATCATAAACCGATGGGAAAAATTAAAAGCGCTACATCATACCTTGTGCAGAAGATGGAAAGAGGAGTACTTGAAGGAACTCCATAAACGCTATAAATGGAAACACCCAAGAAAAAATATTAAAGTGGATGATTTAGTCGTTATACGGCATGAAAATCTTCCACCCCACGAGTGGAACTTAGGACGAGTCGTGACTCCAAAAATAGAGTTGTCGATATTCGGACAACAAAGGGTATTACTACAAGACCCATTACAAAAGTAGTAGTACTCTTCTCAAATTAATGTAGTACTTGACCATGGTAAAACTTAATGCTAATCTTACTTCTATTTTCAGTTTGTCATGGCTCCAACCAACAACAACAAATGTTCTTCTAAGTGTTTTGTTTGCGACAAAAACAAATGCGGCAACAAAAATCGCACTTCGCAAACGCAACGCAACAACAACAAAAACAGCAGGAGACAACAATATACTGGTCGACATGTGGCGTGTGGTATTTGTAAAAAGGACCACCGTCTTTCAACGTGCTACAAGTACCGTGAGATGAACCTCACCCAGAAATATGACACGGTACTTAAAATGCATTATTGCATAAACTGTCTGGCTCGGTCACATAGCATTAAGAAGTGTACCAGTCATGACAAGTGTGCAATATGTCACGCTAAACATCACACCAGCTTGCATGGGCACCCACGTGTACTTTAGGTGGGCAATGAAGATTTGCGTGATACCCGGTCTAAAAATGAGACCAGAATTTTGTGCTCCAAGCAGACCCTACTTCCTCCGGCAACCGTGAAATTGTATTCTGATGGTGAATACCAGACCCTGAGAGTTCTGATAAACCCGGCCAGAGCAACGACCATAATTTCTGCAGATATGGTAAAGAAACTGCAAATCAAATTGATTTGTTTCAACTCGTAAAAGCTCTGCAACGTGTGGGTTGGTTCTAAGGTCGATTCCAATTTTAAAATAGAACTCTCTGCACTTGTCAGCGAAGAATTGCCTCGGAAAATTTATGAAAATGATTTGGCTGAAGCTACAAAAAAAGCATATGACAACATATTATTGGCCGACCCAAATTTTACTTCGTGTTCGAGGATTGATATGGAACTGGGAGCAGACGTCTATCCTCAAATAATGAAGTATGGCTTCATGCCATCGGACAATGGACGAATGTTGGCTCAGAACACTGCATTCGGCTGGACACTCTCTGGTCCATGTGGGTTCTGAGCCACCCAACACCAGCTCCTAATATTAAAAAAATGAATTTGAAATTACACTGAAGTACCAAATGAAAATGAATTATTTGCAGACCCTAAGTGCTGCAAGGCGGGCAGAATGTTTACGCGCAACGTAAGCCCGTGTGCATCCAGCATATCTGTTTTGTCTTGCTATCCACCGCAAGGTATTGCCGTTTACTCGTTGTGGTTGCAACGAATTCTGAAAGCCAACCGTTTGCAACAACGAGTATAACGCGCTAAAAATATATTATTCATTCGTTATAGAATACCCGAGTCAGCGAACCCTCCCGCGAACATAAAAAACAATTTAACATAAAATTACAATTAACATCAAGTGAAAGTTTTTACAACATTTTGCAAACAATCAACGGCTACAACAATCTACATTGTATATCATAAGCCACAAACATACATTCTACAAGAATTCTACAATCAACATATATTGTTTCACGGAAACAAGCAGCACCTCAACGTTGGACAAAAACATTCACCAGAATACACAACAAAAAAAACACGTATAGTATACATAAGTTTTGTATTTTTATTTTATTGAATTTATAGTATTATATTGAATTATAATAAACCCACAAAATTCTAAAACATTGTGTCAACTTTTTTTGCTCAGTCTCCGACTAAACAGTTTTTTTTTTTTGGAACAAAGCTAACAAGTGTCATGTTTTTCTGAAAGCAAAAAACGTAATTTCACTTTCTCTTTTTTATTTGGGAGAAACTCCTGTGGAATGCATGTTCTATTTTTTCGCAATGTGCCAATGCATGTAATACCTTTAGACAACAAAATTTGAACTAACTTGAAGGATGTGAAATATTTGTCGAAAAATACATTTCGATTCGTTCTTTCATAATGTTGACAAAGTTTGCTTACAATTTATTCTGCTAAATTTGTACCTTTCTCACGGCCCTCGTGTCCAAGGTACGGTATCCCAAAAAGAGGGTAGCTGGTTTCATTATCACAAGTCCCGAAAGTTTTAACTCAATATTTATTTGGCCTAGACGGTGTACATGGCCGTAATGAGATGCGTCCTCTAAAAGGCACTACTGGCTCGTCAATAGTTAGATACGCACCTGGGATATATGTCTCTATAAATTTCTGTTGACGCGATCCTATATGTCAAGGAAAGAAGCAAATTTGTCTTGAATTCGACATGCTGAGCGAGTAGAAGGATCATCAAAGCGAATGTGTGGCAGTTTTGCAACAAATCTATGCTGGCTCGGAAAAGGTTAGACTGAAATAAAGGGTGCCAGAGCTCATTGTAGTTCATAATACCTAGTGTGCTTCATCCAGCGTTAAGTAAGAGTCCGATAAATGCTCTCATTTCAATAACATCTACTTGCGTCCACTCCCTACCATTTACATTGATTCCGTTGGGGTTTGTGCTTACAACAATAGTGCTTATAACATCATCATCAAAGAAAAATCCAAACGCATCGGTGGCAGTGTCAATATGCTTACCTGGTGTTATAAGAACAATCAATTTAAATGAATGAAAGTATGAATGAATTTTTGTATACTCAATAAGAAAAAGAATAATAATAATAAAACGAATTCTTAGCTAGTTGATACAGTCGCCCTTACGCTCCAAGAAATCAGTGACACTGAGAAGACGGTGGAAGGCACAATGCTATGTATCATTCATGCTTGCGAGGCATCAATGCCGAGAGCTGGCGGAAGTGTACGAAGAAAAACTGTCTTCTGGTGGATGGATAAAATAAGCAGCTTATGAACAGCTTGCATTCGTAGTTGAAAACGATACATAAAAGTAAGAAGACGGAGCGACGCCACCGATCAGGCTCAACTGTGTAAGCATACCAGGAAACTTTTCAAGACCAAAATACTTGCACGCAAAAAGAGAAAATGGGAGGAAATTCGCAGCGATATTAACAACGTGCCATGGAGCCCTGGCTACAAGCTAGTTACACAGAAGCTTGGCACAAAGCACACCATGGCAAACTTGCCGGAAGAAAAAATGGAAAACATCGTAAATACTCTCTTCCCAACACACGACGTTAGGCATGTTGTAACAGATAGGCAAAGAGGCGACGACGCTCTTGAATTATTCGCAAAGGAAGAGCTAATCAAAGCTGAAAACTCCATGAAAAACAGAAGAGCACCGCGCCCAGACGGAATACCATCTGAGATACTTCGTATGATTGCAAAAGAGCGACCACAGCTACCGCTTAAAATGTACAATGCCTGTTTGACGGAAGTTTGGAAAACTCAAAACTTTGTTCTTATCAGCAAAGGCAAAAGTGATCCAGAAGCGCCATCCTCATATCGCCCATTATGTATGTTGGATACAGTAGGGAAATAGAAATCTCTGGAGGCCTGGCAAACAAGCAATATGGCTTCCGACCTCGTAGATCTACGGTTGATGCCACAGCGGACGTCATAAAAGCGTCAAAATAGCGCAGAGCAGAAATCATCAAAGCAGACGGATGGTCATTTTGGCAACTCTGGATGTATAAAACGCATTTAACAGTGCTAGGTGCGTTGACATGATAGGTGCCCTAGAAAACCGATTCCGGGTTCCAAATATCTGAGGATGATGGTGCGTAACTACCTAAAGAAGAGAACACTGGTCTACGACACAAGCAGTGGTGCTCGCTGTAAGCATATAACCTCTGGTGCGGCGCAGGGGTCCATCCTTGTACCAGGCCTATGGAACGTTTGCTACGACGAAATACTGCGTACTGAGATACCATACGACATCCATGACAATGCAGCAGTTATAATAGCTTGAAATACCTATGACGCCCAACGGAAAGTAAATCAGGTCATGATATAAGCGCAGACATGGATGGATAACCACAGTCTCAAGCTAGCCACTGAAAAGGCACAATTGCTTATCCTTACAAAAAGGCACATAGCAACAGAAATACTGATGAGAACAATCTCCAAAACTTTCACCACCAAGAAAGCGGTTACGTATCTGGGTGTCAGGTCCAAACTGACCTATTGGGCGCAGATATAGCATGCGGCAACGGCATCACTCAAGCAGTATTAGTGTACGAGTGCGAGGCATGGGCAGACGTGGTAAAAAACAACTTCACCGAAATGTTATGAGCACGGTGCAAAAAACATCAGCACTGCGGGTAATCTCGTCGTACCACATTGTTTCACAAGCTGTGGTGCTGGTAATTAGTGGGACGATAATAATCGACTTGCTAGTTTTGGAGCACCAAAGACTATGGAAACAGAAAAGCCAAACTGAAATCCGGTAAACAAAACAAGATGCCAGAGCTTACACTGTACAAAGCTGGCAAGAAATTTGTAAAAATGAAAGTTTCGGACGCTGGACAGCGCGACTTATACCTAAGTTGAACAGCTGGCTAGACAGAAGTTTCAGCGCAGTAAATTTCTACGTCACACAGTTTCTATCTGGACATGGATATTTCCAAAAATACCTCAATAAAATGGGGAAAACTGAGAGACCAGACAGCATATACGGCGACAAAGAGTTTGATGATGCGGAATTCACGCTTTTCAATTGTAGAAACGAGACAGAAAGTAGATGTGAGCTACAGAGACGGGTCGGTCCATTAAAAGACGAAAATATAATACCGACCATGCTGATAAGCGAAGAAAACTGGATGTTGATCGCTCGGAATGTAGAAAACGTACTCCTCATGAAGAAGAGAGATCTGACCGCTTACCAAATTGGAATAAATTGAGGTAATAGGGGCCTGGAAGCAGGCTTACAAATTAGATGATGGTAAAAACTCCAAAATAAAGGAAGTAATGCTCAACAAGTTCCCAGGGGGACGCATTCTCGAATAAGAGGATGTACAGGGTGTTTTTTTTAGAGGTTTGTTTTTCGAATAGAGATAAAACTGGCATTTTATGGTCAAATCTGGCAACTTTAATGTCATTTATGTTCAGTTTGGTTTGCCATTTCATCATGAACAGGTTGACAAAAGAACAACGCTTGCAAATTGTGCAAATTTATTTCGAAAATAATGGTTCAGTTCGCGAAGTTTACCGCAAGCTCCGTCCATTTTATGGTCGACATAATCGTCCATCAGAGCAATTAATTCGGTTAACCATGGATCGTTTTCGCACTACGTTTACTCTATGTGATAATACGCATCCGCAGAGACGTCGAACAGTGCGCACCGAAGAAACAATTGCCGCTGTAGAGCAACATGTTGAAGAGGACCCGAATGAATCGATTCGCCACCGTGCACAGCAATTGGAGCTTTGTCCATCAACTTTATGGAAGATTTTGCGCAAAGATCTTGGCTTGCGACCTTACAAGATCCAGCTTGTGCAAGAATTAAAGCCGCGAGACCATGCAATGCGTCGTGATTTTGGTGTATGGGCCGAAAATGAGATTGATCTCGATGCTGATTTTCATCGCAAAATTTTGTTCAGTAATGAGGCTCATTTTTGGTTGAATGGCTACGTCAACAGGCAAAACTGCCGCATTTGGAGTGAAGAGAATCCACATGAGACCCTTGAGACGCCATTACATCCACAAAAACTGGCTGTTTGGTGTGCTCTATGGGCTGGTGGAGTCATTGGGCCATACTTCTTCCGAAATAATGCTGGAGAGTCAGTTACCGTTAATGGAGACCGGTATAGAGCCATGATAACCGACTATTTTGTTCCCGAATTGGATGGCATGAATGTGGATGAGTTGTGGTTCCAACAAGACGGCGCTACATGCCACACAGCGCACGTCACAATCGATTTATTGAAGGAAACATTCGATGAGCGCATAATTTCGCGGAATGGACCTGTCAATTGGCCACCAAGATCGTGTGATTTGACACCATTGGATTATTTTCTTTGGGGATATGTGAAGTCGCTCGTCTACGCCAACAAACCAGAAACGTTAGGGGACTTGGAAGCCAACATTCGTGGCGTTATTGCTCGAAAAAGTGGTTCAAAATTGGACCTGTAGAATTGGCTTTATTCGAGCCAGCCGCGGCGGCCACATGCCCGAAATCATATTTAAACATTAATGGCATAAAATTATCCTTCCAATAAAGCCAAATTGATGGACATTAAAACGATTTTCTTGTGTTTTATTTCAATTCGAAGCTCTATACCTCTAAAAAAAACACCCTTTATATTAGTCGGTATACCATGACGGGAGCCCAACACACCGGTCTGGTGACGATCTGGCTGATAGTGCGTAATGCATTCCACCAACCTCTCCTAAAAAAAAAACCTGTACAAGTTGTTCAAATTTTTTGACAAAATATTTTTATAAGGTTTAGTTTGCAATAAGCACTGCTCTGCATAGTATGCCATGAAATATAAAACAGAAAATAAACATTAACTTTGAACTATATGCTTTGTAAAAGCTTTACGCTTTATGTTTTGATTAATTTTAATAATTTGAAAAGAGATGGCCTTATCGGTGCTTCCATCGTATTCAAATGGATACGATCTTATTATTATCTTATTGTTTTTATGCATGCGAATACTTTCGTATGCGTCTAAGCTTTCTTCTTTTGCACTTGCTTTATTAATTTCAAATTCTTTTTTGTTATGTTGTGGATATTTTCTAACAAATGTAAAGCCACTCAAGAGAGTGAAAAAGAATCCTTGACTAGCTCCACCAAAACATTACTGTCACAAAAATGGATATCAATGAAGTCACAGAGTGAATTACTTTAATCGAAGAAATGCACTATTGTTGAGTTTCTTAAAGTTGAGGTTGATGCCCTAAGAACTCAGCTTGCAAGGCAAGAAAACTCTTCTATTGCGTGTGACTTGCACACCAATGGAACTCCTTCCAGCGATAGAGAAAATCTTAATAATATTTTTAATATGTGTCTCGATAAAAATTGAACCACCAAATATTAAGAACATTTTTTGGTTGAAAAGTCTTCAGTCTTCACGTGGAAGTCCTTATGTACTAATTCTTGTGAAACTCGACACGCCATACGAGCACAAATAAAACTACATTGCCGAGCGGGTGGAATGCGTGTCATATCAATGCCCAAAGTTTGATAAATAAAATGAAAAAATTGAGATATATTTTCGAGGGATTATATTATTTGCTTATCTGAAACGTGGTTTAATGCTGATATGCCAAGAACACCCTATGTGCTTTGAATGGGTTTCGAATTTTTCGTGTAGACAGGCTTGGACATACAGGTGGAGTGGCGATTTTCGTGCGACATAATGTTACATGCAAGCTTGTTTGCAAATCTGATACTGATAGTGAAATTGAATATTTGTTTGTTTCTATTACAAATGACACTCACAAAATGCTCATTGGTAGACCTAAACGTACTGTAGACACCACATTGCTTTTGAGTATTATTTAAAATATATCACTTTCTTTTCGCATGTTATTATTGCAGCCGACTTCAACAGCAATCTAATGTTGGAATACCATTTAGAAGAAAATATGCAGTTCTTTGGCCTTTTTGCAGCAAACATTTCTTTACCTACTCATTTCACTAAATCGAACAATACTCTACTAGATCTCTTTTTTGTATTAACAGTTGGGCGCACCTGCTTTTCCAAAACATTATCTTTTATTTTTAGGGTATGATTTTCAAATAATTGATACATACATCCACCTCATTTACGTATCGAAACTTTAAACAAACTGATTACGCACCACTCCATCAAGAAGTACTGTTAATGCGGGGGCACAAACTTTCTTTTTTTGTTGTTTAAATGGTAAAAGAAATACCTGTTTTTCGGTTTGTGGAACGGTGGTTTATCGGGATGTCTGCGGCGGTGTTGCTGGTGATGGCTGTAGTGATGTTGTTGTGATGATGCAGATGATGATGAAGTGGTGAAGATGATGATGATGTGGTGAAGACTTCGATGCTGATGGTGTTGAAAATTTTGAATGCTGATGATTATGATGCTGTGTAGCAAAAAATGTACAAATATGTTTTGCCACTTTCACCAGCAAATATAGCAAAACAAAGAAACACTACTTTGCTTTATTAGTTCTAAGTTTATTGTAATATTTAGTAGGCTTAAGAGTAGCTTTACGTTACAATTCAATTTAGAATTTAAGTAACTTTTATTAGTTTTTAGATAGTTTGTAAATAGTTTCAAGAACAAAGAAAAACACCACTTCTTGGCTGCAAGGTTTGGTAATGAGTAAATATTCTGCCGACGTAGATTTTGCCTTTTGGCAATGACATTTTTCAATGTCATGGTCAGCGATCTTTCGAAGTAGAGCAATAAGGACGGCAATACATACGAGTCTTGAGTATCTATAATTGTAAAGGATTATACATGGGAATTGTATTGAATTAAAGGTGACGAGTTGATGAGAACAGTGTTGCCGTTTGAGAAAGTTTACGTGTTTTAAAGTTTACACGTAAACAAGTACATAACATCAATCGGCACGCTATATATGATATGCTATCGGTTGAAGATTGGGTTGATTTTTTCAGCAAAATTAAAACATACTATATAATGAATTTGCACCTGTCACAACTAAGCACAACAAATTTCTATAAAAAAGCCTGGTTCAATAGCTCAATAAAAAAGCTCATAACTGAGCGCCATGGTGCTTATAGCCGATGGAAGTTTTTCAAAGCACCTGAAGTGTATTCTGTATTTAAACGTGTAAGAAAAGCCGTTGTCATTGAAACAAAACAGTTCAAATCTAGATCCTATAGCGAAAGGCCGTTGGAAGTAAGAAGTTGTGGAATGTAATCCGAGAGCCCACTTTTGGTTGTGAGAGAAATTAGTGATCGAATATGAATGAACAAAATAAAAAGAAAATTCCGCTATTCTACTGTGCGACCATTTCATTACCTGCAGGAAAATCGGTAAAAAGCTCATGCGTGTTTTAAAATATTGCTTCTTTTCTAATATTTCTGCCGTTCTTAATTGTAATGTATGGGCAGATGTTATCTATGTATATATCTGAATTGAAGTTAAAAAAAATAATAAGGCATTTTTTATCAAGTCAGAGTTTCTCTGAGGATATAATCTTTTTTACCGAAACTTGGTTAAATACCAATTTTCTCTATTTGGAACTTTTTGATAATAATTCTGTAGTTTCAATGGAAGAGACAGACACTTGGAAGATATTTCTTCTGTTGCTTTGTTACACATTGTAGCTCCAATTTTTCTATTCTTAACGCCTATGTTCTACCTAATATTTGCGCAGATATCTACGAAAGACTTTCGATGGGCAAAGAATATTTTTCTTCTGATTTCTTTCATTCGCGTTTGATTTTTGTGTACCAATCTAACAACAAAAACTTGACTAATGCGTGTTCATTCAATGATCTTTAAGAAATCAATTTTAAGAAAGCTGACTTTTTGAAGTTGATGTTAATTTAAGGAACAAATTAGATGACTTATTTATTTATTTTAATAATAATACATTTCATGATGGTATTAAATTTTTCTATTGTAAATTCTTTTCGGCCATAGCATTGTCGGTGCCATACACGCGGAGGTACATTAATAATTCTTCGTACCCTTGGTACACAAAGGATTTAAAAAAAGTTCGCAATGGCCGTAATAGGGTATGAAACTGAACATTTGTAGTCAGGGCCGAAATGACTAAGTTGCTTTCCAGCGACTTTACCATGCATTTAAAGATATGTCAACTTTGGATTATTCTGAATATCTGAATAAAATTAGGTTGAGTATTCTTCATGACCCCAAGCATTTCTGGGTATTTATTAATACAAAAAAAAATGTCTGTCTAATTTGTTTAAAGAATCATTTTCTACTAAATTATTTAGCCCTGAGATCAACTATTTTAAATATATGGATAACAGCCCTTTAGTTTCGATTAATGAGATATCTTTCTCACCTGACCTCATAAAGAAATGTATCTCATCCGTTGATGATGACTTCAGGTAAGAACCTGATGGTATTCTTGCGACAGTACTAGTTAACTGTAGCTCTGTGTTGAGTCATTTTCTCAGTTTTTTATTTAATAGATCAATTAGAGAAAGCTATTTCCTTAGATTTTGGAAAAATGCATACATAAGCCATATTTTCAAGAAAAGGTGTAAAAATTATGTTAAAGAAGTTTGGATTTCCCTTGTAGTGAAATCATGAATACCCTTATTGTACATTCCATTCAACGTTTAACGTTAGCTCTTATTACATTAATTTGCACTCGTTGTTGTACAACAAAAATTCAAATGTTTACGTTATAAACACGTACGAAATTTTGCAGTCGTTCAAAGACTATCCCAACAAAATTTCTGGATAATAACAACAAAAGATAAGCGCATTGACACCACACTTAGCCAGTGCGCCAGACAGAACTACAACAACACTATAAAGTGCATAAGAATGCATTTGACAATAGTGTCATTCTTTTTTAATTTCCATGATGATATGTCTAAGGATACTTAACAAAATTTACATGATAGTTTGATACGCCTCACGACTTATCTGTTTAAAATCCTTTCTGAAAAAGGCACGTCTAAATGAATCACCAGAATAATAGAATCCAGAAACGCGCTGGAAAATATTTAGTCCTGTAAGAAAAGTTGATGATGATATGATAACGTACCATAATACACTTTAGGTACGCTTTGGAGATTTTTTAATATAAATTAAGAGTGTGTTTTTCATTGAAAAATCAAAGAAACAATTTGTTTTCCAATCAAAATTTTAAGGAAACGTAAAATAATGCGTATGTTGTGAAAATTTCAAATTTCACCACCATCTGCGGTAGATAAGGGAAAATGGTTTATTTTTATATCAAATTTACTGATCCGACCGATGGTTTTCTACTCTCCTATATAATATGCATCCCGAATTGTAAAATGTATCTAAATTTTCCTTAAATATCTCGACTCCAATCCTAGTTTACTTGATATGTTCATTGTGTCCAACCCATGATCTGTTTTATTATTTGTTTCTGACCATGATCTTATTTTCTACACGTTAAATGTACACTTGAACAAGGCTTCTAGTATAGATATAGAAAGTTCCTCACTTTGGGACTTCAAGTTCATTGATCTAGAATCCCTCTATGAGGAGTTGGCTCTGATAGAGTGGATTACTTGCCGGTACCTCGGCACTGTTGATGAAAAGATAGAGTTTTCCCATAATGCAATCAATAAGTCTCTTGGTATACATGTACCGATTCGTACTGTGAGAACATTGAATGGATCTTGCCCATGTTTTACAATGACCGTAAAAACTGCTATAAAAAAGCGAAGTAAATGTTACACTGCTTGGAAAAGGAATCCTACTGATAGCAATTGGGAAAATTATAAAATTGCAAAAAATGGAGCCACCAGTGCAGCTAGGTTGTCCAAAAAGCGATTTTGTGCGTCAAGGCTAAGCAAGTCACTTCAACCCAAACTTCTTTGGAGGAATTTAAGAAGTATTGGTATACATATGCAATAAGAACACTGCCTTATGGGAAATTAACCCAGATATTCTTAATGAATAGTTTGTTTCCCAGCCTGCCTCTGATGCGTTGAAAAAGAATTGAGAGTTTTGCACTTTACGATTTCGTTTGAGTTTAACAGTGCAAGTGAATCTGACGTTGCCAAAAGCGTCAAAAATATTAAGTCAAATGCTGCAGGTGAGGATAGTATTTCGATTAAATTTCTAAAACGTGTACTTCCTTTTGCGCTCAGTTCCCTTTCACACATAATAAACCACTGTTTATATACCTCAACATTCCCAAAAGCATGAAAAGTGGCAACAATTATACCAATTGCTAATAAGCAAAGTGCATCAAAACCCAGCGACTATAGGCCCATGAATCCTTAATAGCTGATCAGATACGTATTAGTTTTGATTTACATAAGCTTGTTTCACCTTTGCAATCTGGTTTCCGTCCTGGCCATAATTCTTCCACTGCATTGGTGGTGATGATGTAAGAATTGCATACGATAATAAAATGATAACATTGCACTGTCTGTTAGACTTTTCTAAAGCCTTCGACAGCGTGGATCCTGCATTATTATGTCGCAAACTAAAAATATTCTTAGTTTCTCAGATACTGCAGTAGACTTTCTAAAAAGTTACATAGATGGTAAAATGCAAAGAGTTAAAGTAGGGAATAAATTCTCAGCTATACAGGCCGTGATATGCGGGGTACCTCAGGGATCCATATTGGGTTCGCTTTTATTCACTCTTTTTATCGACGATATATTTTATATATTCCATGATCTGCACTAAATCATGTATTTGAAATACTTTATTTTCGCAAACGTATGCATTCATTAATATCGATTTGTGCTAAAAACCGATGACCAAAAACGATTTTTCCAGTACCATTACATTCTTATATAGGATGTCGTTATTATTTATACAATCATAAATACCTAAATTGCGTACTAAGCAGAATATACTTAAGTAGTGTATTGCTTGAATATGTTGCGAATTGCAAAGTTTTCATGTCAATGAGAAGTGCAATCAAATAAAAATAGGATAAGGGTCATTCCATCTATAATAGGCCTATCATTACCCTCATGTTTTTTAAATAGACTGAAACTTTTTTCAGTGATTGGTCTATCATGTAGAAGATATAAAAAAAAATCGATAACATTTTTTTGACCAGTATTATTGCTTAAAACAAAGTTTCAAATTGTGTTAAAAAAAACTCGTAAGTTAAACAAAAAACTTCATTGATGAATAAAAACAAACCAGCAGAATCCAAATTAGCTTTTATATTATTTTTAGGTAGTTGTGTACTAGTAGATGACAATAAATGAAGGCCAGAACGGTTTCTATGTGGTAAAAGATAAAAAAATTTAGCTTCCAAGAAAACATCACTTTCCCAAATACTCCACCATCGATTTCAGTTTTTTTAGGCTCAAAATTTTCAGAACATATAGGAGTACCATCCCTGAAAATTATCCATGTTTGTTCAGCCTATTTGATTTTATAAGCATTTAAAGCTAAGATTTATGATTTGCAATGTAAATTGAAACATTGAGAATAAGTCCGAGAGAATAAAATTTGAATTGATTTCAGCTTTTTTTTCTCAAAACTTTCAGAACATTCAGGAGTATCATTTCTGAAAATTTCATTTATTTTTATTCACCTCATTTTACATTACAGTCATCTAAAGCTAAGATTTATGATTTGCAATGTAAATTGAAACATTGAGAAGTAGAGCGAGAAAATTTTAATATTCCGTTATATTTCTTCCATAAATATTCCACTGTATACACAAACTTCAAATGCTTGTAAAATGAGATAGGGTGAAAAAAATGAATGCAATTTACAGAAATGGTACTCCTGTATGTTCTGAAAATTTTGAGCCTAAAAAGCTGAAATCAATTCAAGTTTTATTCTCTCGGACTCATTCTCAATGTTTCAATTTACATTGCAAATCATAAATCTTAGCTTTAAATGCTTATAAAATCAAATAGGCTGAAAAAACATGGATAATTTTCAGGGATGGTACTACTATATGTTCTGAAAATTTTGAGCCTAAAAAAACTGAAATCGATGGTGGAGTATTTGGGAAAGTGATGTTTTCTTGGAAGCTAAATTTTTTTATTTTTTACCACATAGAAACCGCTCTGGCCTTCATTTATTGTCATCTACTAGTACACAACTACCTAAAAATAATATAAAAGCTAATTTGGATTCTGCTGGTTTGTTTTTATTCATCAATGAATTTTTTTGTTTAACTTACGAGTTTTTTTTAACACAATTTGAAACTTTTTTTTTAAGCAATAATACTGTTCAAAAAAATTTTATCGATTTTTTTATATCTTCTACATGATAGACCAATCACTGAAAAAAGTTTCAGTCTATTTAAAAAACATGAGGGTAATGATAGGCCCATTATAGATGGAATGACCCTTATCCTATTTTTATTTGATTGCACTTAGCTTTAAATGCTTGTAAAATCAAATAGGGTGAAAAACATCGATAAAATTTTCAGAGATGGTACTACTATATGTTCTGAAAATTTTGAGCCTAAAAAATCTGAAATCGATGATGGAGTATTTGGGAAATTGATGTTTTCGTGGAAAGTCAATTTTTTTATCTTTTACCACATAGAAACCGGTCAGGCCTTCATTTATTCAGACTTGCAATTTTTTTGTCATCTACTAGTACATAACTACCTAAAAATAATATAAAAGTTAATTTGTATTGTGTTGGTTTGTTTATATTCATCAATGAATTTTTTCGTTTTACTTACGAGCTTTTTTGAACACAATTTAAAACTTTTTTTTAAGCAATAATACTGGTCAAAAAAATTTTATCGAATTTTTTATATCTTCTACATGATAGACCAATCACTGAAAAAAGTTTCAGCCTATTTAAAAAACATTAGGGTAATGATAGGCCCATTGTAGATGGAATGACCCATATGGAAACGTCAAAGTTTAACTATATGATTTTATCATATGAAATACTATTCAAATTTAAGACCTTTCCCGTGGATTTTCCAAATCCTTTTCCTACCACCCTAAATATGGACCCTAAATAAAATTTATAAAACTAATAATGGCCTCTGAGTATAAAAATGAAATTGTGTTAATTCCAAGTGAATCTATGAAGCGATCCTAAAGAAAATGAGTTTTTAAAAATATGTTTGTATGAGGACGATCCACTCTAAATTAACGTGGCCAAATATTTGTCACCAAAACGCAGAGCAGGAAATAATTAGAATTTTTTAGAGATCCATTTTTTTTAACTATGTACTAAAATAAAAATTTACAAGGTCCTCACTTTCACATCCCGAAAACCGTAGCAAAATGAGATATTTACTATCTCCAAATATAAATAACATCCTCACTTTCAACGAAACCCCTAGCAAAATTAGATTTCTTATTTCCAATGAAAACGCGGACAGCGTGGAGCAAAAGATCTGCGAACTGGCCTCGCTAAACGTGGATCACATGGAATATATGGTGTCAATTCCATGTGAATCGGTAAAGCGATCTGTGAGAAAATGTGATAAATTTTTATTCTATATTCGTAACAGATGGAGTAATTTGTAACCTTCGGCAAGCACTTTCTCGGCAAAACTCATTAGCGCTCTGAGTATATCTGCCGCACAGTGGAATATTGTGGACATATATAGGAAGAAAATGAAAGAGCTAGGCATTGAAAAATTTCTTAAGAAAATCGTCAGAAAATTGTGAGGACGGAAGTCGGTTTCCTCGTTTTCGTCCACATACGACGCAAGTCGCGTAGCAATGAATTATTTTTATCTAAGTTCTTAGTGATATAAGTAAAATAAGTAAACGGCAACACCGTAGGGTAAGCTTCCGGAACAGCTGTTCGTGGTGAAACAGAACACCAACAACCAATGTCACCACGAACCAAAGGGAACTAGACAAACAGCAACTGACGAAGCATATAAGGTCGCGACTTTGAAAATATCAGTTCAGTCACCGCGGAACCAGCAAAGGACACAGGGCACCGAAAGAGTTACTGCAGTAAGCAACTTTTGGTATTACTAGTTGTGGTCGTAGAACCAACTTATGCTGCTAGTGCTAGTCAAAGCTGCATACGTTGGCGTTTAGTAGTTTCTTTTGTGGTTATCATCGGTGGATTGCTCTGAGTAATCACACGTTGCTAGTGCTTTGCAAAGCGACGTCCGATTACACTCAGCGCGTAAGTAGGAGTAGTTCCTCTTTTGTAAGCAGTGGATTTGCGGTGAGTAATCACGCGTTACTAGCGCTTTGCAAAGTAACGTATGATTACGTTCAGCGTATAGACGAGCATAGCACTCTCTTAGAAGTGATGGTTGCGCATTACTAGTGCTTTGCAAAGTAACGCCCAATTACGATCAACGTATAGGTTCCCTCTTGAAAACGGTGGGCTGCTGTGAGTAATCACGCGGTACTAGTGCTCTGCAAAGTAACATACGACTACCCTTGCCGAATAGGTGAGCAGTGAATTTGCTACAAGGAGTCGCGCAGTCATTCGCGACGCGTCGATGAGCACGAATCTTTTCCCCGTTTGCCAGCGGTGAATCACGGTACGAGCGCTAAATGAATTTACGCGGGAACTAGTTACATCGACGTCGCACTGAGACTACAACAGGTCGTCGGAAACTTATTTGGAGGGAAAATTATTACCAACAGGCTAACGGGCGCTGCAGAACGACGCGCGTATTAATAATAATATATTTGTTGTACTATAGTAAGAGAGAAATGTGAACTAATATTAAATCTAAGGAATCTGAATTTAAAGTGAAATGTATTAAATCTTGTTAAAACTTAGCCCCGCTATGTTTTGTTGTATTTCCGAATAAACATTTGTATAAATATAGCAGCCCGCAAGTTATAAATTTTTGTAGCCGGACCCTGGACACCGGCTAGTTTAATCCCCGGCAGGAAGGTTCGTTACAAAATACTTAGAAAATTAAAATAAAAAACCATAAAAAATTTAAATTTGTTTTGAGTTTAGTGACACAGTGGTCTCAAAGTTAAATTTTGTGCACCAAAAATGTTCTATAAAACTTTCTAGCAAAGTTATTTTAGGATAGAGCTTTAGTTAACTTGTTTGAGACAAAATGCAATAATAAAGCATATTGGCGGAAAGTATCTACATAGTTCCCACTTTGTTAAAATCAATTCGTTTTTTTTTAACGGATTCTGCGGATTTTTCAAAACTTAAAATGAGAAATGGTAAAATTGGAAAATTTGGAAATTTGACAGAAAAAAAAATTTCCCCGGATCTCGAATTTTTTTTATTTATAACGTGAGGTATAACCGATGATGGGCACAAGTTCTTCTGCAAGTTCTAGCAAGAGCGTAATTGAGAGTATTTGAGTGTAACGAGATCGAACTCTGTGTACGTATACAAATCTGAACGCACAACAGCCACTCAGTTCTACTTCAACAAGCAACGAAGCAGGATCTGCGACAGATAATTTCTAGCAAGCGTATTTTTTGAAGCAATTTATGATACACCCAAAAAATTTTCAAATTTTTTTCAAACTGAATTTAAGAGACTTCAATGTGACTCCTCCCTTCCCTTTGAGCGCCGGCTGAGATTTTGGTGAAAAATCGATGAAATTATTTATCCGATTTTAAAAAGTAAAATGTTGTCTCTACATTCCATGTTTGGCACAACATATTTTTGCGAAGCAACTTATTCTTCTATTGTATTTACTAAAACTAAGCAAAGAAATTTACTAACTAATGAACATCTAGAGAACTTATTACGAATAAAGGTCTCTAGTATTGAAATTGATTTTGATAAACGAATAAAATATTCAAAAGCTTAATTAATTCATAAATTCTCTAAAAATAAAACATATATTCAACATTTTTCTGATACCACAGCGGCCACTTAATACAACAATAGGTATTTTAATTTGATTACAACCGAATAAGTGTAAGTATTTTGAATATTAAATTTTCATCAAAAATAGGCAAACCAAATAAAACCTTTCAGCGCACGATAACATTTTTTTTTGCAGTGCAAAGCATGAATAAGTTATTCTATGCTTACAATGCGTTTTCAGTTCAGTTCACCGCAAGCATTGAAGAAGGCAAGACGTATGTCGCTTGTTTTCATACATATGCTTCTTCTTATTTTTTCTCCATATGGTTGTTGTACCACTACATGGAAATTAAATTTGTGCATTAATGTTAGTGCCCATCATTGGGTATAACGTATGTTTAGCTTAAAGCCAAGGTTTCAGCTGCTTTTTTATCAAGATTTTCTTAATGTAGTTTTTGAAGGACCAAAATATATTGACTTTATTTGTATCGAAGTTTACCAAAATTGCATATTGGCAAAAAGTTCATAGGTTATACTTTTGAAAAAATGTTTGCTCAAGGCTTTGTATTTTATTTTTTTGTGAATTATGCTGACTTTTTAAAATTAGGGCTTAAAAATTCATTATTTAGAAGTTTTGCAAATCTTAACAGTAAAAAATACATTTCGCAGGATTTTCTTAATTAGCAAGAATTTAAGCTTTCTTCACAACTTTTTTTTAGGATCATTCCTGTACTGCAACATTTGAAGAAAAACATATTTTTATGTCTTCACATTTTGCAACGCTTTACAACAATTTGATCAAATGTAAATGCTTAGAGTGTGGATGAAGTTGCTTAAATTTGTACAGAAGTTCCCTAAGGTAGACGCTTATTATGGCTAATATGCCGCTTGTATTTCAAGAAAAAATGAACATGAACTTCTTTTGTGCTTAGAAAAACTCTTTTTGTATTCAAAATTATTAAAACTATTTATACTAAATTTTAATTTAGATAAATTTCCCTAATTAAACAATTTACACTCTCTCTCATCCCAATGTGCACAAAAACGGATGCGGATCCGTAACGGATCCGAAACGGACCTCATAGACGGAAAAAAACCGGAATCCGCTTTTGCGGATCCGTAACGGATCCGAAACGGACCTCATACACGGAAAAAACCGGAATCCGCTTTTGCGGATCCGTAATGGATCCGAAACGGACGTCATATCCGTATATCCGTATTCATTTTGGATTCGTTTTTTGTATCCGCAACGGATCCGAAACGGACCTCATAAACGGAAAAAAACCGGAATCCGCTTTTGCGGATCCGTAAGGATCCGAAACGGACCTCATAAACGGAAAAAACCGGAATCCGGTTTTTCGTATCAGTAACGGATCCGTATATGACGTCCGTTTCGGATCCGATTCGCATCCGTTGTCGGATCGGTAACGGGTCCGAAACGAAAGTCTTAAACGGAAAAAAAAAACGGATTCCGGAACCGGAAATAATGTATTTGGGTTAAATCGAAATCTGATGTGTAAAGTTGATTTAGTGGGTACACTACACATGCAAACAATCCACTGTGGAAAATTTTAAGCAAAGTTTGGCTTAGAAAAATGAGCGATAACACGCCCTCTTGAATCATATTTTTCATATCTCATCAATTTTATTAAAAATCTTTTTTTTATGCTTAGGCAACTATTTGAATCAGATGGATAAGATCAGTAGATCTGTTTCTTATGGTTTACGAAAGGCTCTTAGTATATTTTAGAGTGGAAAAATGGACGTTACCATGCCCCCCACATAAGAATAAAATAAACTCGTCGTATCTCATCAGCTTTCAAAGCAAATTAATGGGACGTCCTACATATGTACCACGCCCGCTATATGAAAATAAAACAATATTTTGTGCATTTCAGATAGCATTTGATACTGGCGAATAAAAAAATTAATCTCTCGAACCACCTACCGGTAAGGGCAGAACAAAGCGGCCAGGTATGCTATGTTTGTAAAAGAGTAGGGGCAACAACTAGTTTCACTGGAAAAACCAGCTGTTTTGCCTTAGCATTCCATCGGATGAGTTCATACAACAATGGAACAAACTCTAGGGTAGAATTGGATTGTGTGCGTGGCCAAGTGATGTAAATGCCTGCGTCAACGAAATTTTCTGTCCAGCCTTTTTATATAGGGACTTTAACCGAATCAAACTCATCGTGCCACCTACCTGAAATGAAAGAGCAATGTCTTCCTGGACAGCTAGTATTCATTATTATGTTGGAACATTGATCATTGTATGGACAGCTTAGTTTCTCACAATATAAATAAAGTAGTGTGCCATTATTCAAAAAAATTATTATTATATTGCTAATTAATATTATATAATTTAAATTGCTAAGTCTAAATAAATATATGTACTATCTTAAGAGATAAAGTTTTTAAGTTGGGTATTTAAGTTAATATGAGTAAAGCCCTTACACATATCTTTTATGATTATTTGAAATGTTGAGTATGAAAAAACGATATGGTACGAGATTTTCTTTTCCATTATTAGTTTCCGGTAAAAAAGCATTTGTCACTACTTTTTGATCTACTACGACGTGGCCGAGTTTTCCAGTGTTTTTCATCAGACTCATTTTCATCTGAGCTATACATGCTATTATGATCAGCACTTTTTCTTTTTCCAAAAAAATCTTCTTTGTTATTGATAGGCAAAATACTGTTATGTGGTTCGCAATTAAACCTTGTTGATTTCGCGGGAAGTTGGTCTTTGTTGTAGGCTCTTTCCTCGTTTTGAGAAGTAATAATAAAATCAACATCTTTTCGAGAATACGGATCACTTGGGCAAGGGGGTGGTGGTGTTGAGGATTCCAAATCTTTTTCATCATAAAATTCTTTATTTACATTACGATAATACTTTTCTGTTGGTTCACCAACTTCACTAAAAAAAAAAGATTCCTTATCTCTTAATAATTGTTCATATAAAACTGATCCGGATTCATATTCATTCTCGTCCCCGCTTACTTTATTCCTTTGAGAATTAAATTCATTGGGCACAACTGAATGGTTTGTATTTGAATTAAATTGATACTTTGGAAACCAACAAGGATTTACTGGCTCAAAATTATCTTGTTGTTCTGGTATCCAGTTATGAGGGAAATTTGGAATCGGGGGCGGCAACTCAGAATTCCTCCAGTTAGGTTCAAGATGCAATATTTGTCTTCTAGCAGAACGTGGTGATAATTCTGACGGATTGGTTCGAATTGTCATATTATTATTAGATTTATTAATGGAAAAAAAGTGTGCGCTTTGGTAACATGGTGGTGGAGGAAGCACATCGCATAAATTTATTGGAGCGTTGTATCCACTGGAACTAGGGCTAATATCACATTTCTGGTAGGAGTCATCAGATGCTTGATTAGTTTGATAACATTCATTACTTGCAATTTTTAAATTAAGTCTATCGTTTGCACATTCTTTCAAAGTTGACCTACAATCAATTTCAGGTAAAGTCACTGTAGCATAAGGCTCGAGTTGCAATAGTCCATTGTTTATTTTAGTTATTTTAATACTTGATACTTCGGCATATTCAGATGATGATAGGATTGCTGGAGGCGGTGGAACGACACATGTATAGGTTTGTTTTAATACGGTAGGCGAATTTTTAGCCCAAATAGTTTGTTCCTTATTTATTTGTGCAGATGAGAAACTATGACCTGGAAATGATGCTTTTAAGTTTCGTTTGTTCTTCTTTGCCCATATAATTGTAAACACAGCAGCACTTAGCAGAAAAAACCCACAGATTCCAAAAGCTATACCAGACATCCACGATAATGGCCATGATACCGTTGCAAGGTCCGATCTGTAAAACACGCATATTATTTCTTAACACATTTTATTTTAAATTTTAGAGGCATACTTATGGGTATGAGGATTAAAAGATGTATCAATATGCAAAGACGCTGGTGGGCTATAAGGTCCGAGTCCTCCTATGGTAAGTGGTGCAACACGAGCTGTGTAACGACCACCAGGACTCAAACTATTTATAACTACCGATTGAGTGCTTGCGTTAAGAGACATCTGGCCAAGTAATTTGTTTGTTAGGTTTGATTTAATTTGAATCTGAAAAAAATAAAACTATTTTAGTAAAGTCATAACAAACTATGAAATTGATTTTAAAGTTAAAGTTTAAGATAAAGAAAAACCTTAATAATAGTTTAAGACTACCGTTAGATTTCTATAATGAAATGTCACATAAAATAATGTATATACATATAAACATCGTTGTATATCCCTATCGTAATCTAAGGTATTGAAGGTAGCTGCTGTTGGATCAAAGCCATTTTAATCCACCAAAAATAACGATTCGGGAAATTGGGCGATGAATCAATTTAAAATAAATACTTTACTATTTAAACAAAATAAATTAGCATGTGATGCTTTCACTTTCATGGTATTTCTTCGATTAAACTTTTTACACATAAATTATTGTTACATCGCTTAAGCAGAAGATGAATACATATGAGTAGAGCAGTATTGAGTGCATAAGTATGCAGTTGCAAAAGAAACTAGTTTTTAAAAGAGACAATATTTGATTTATCTACAGTGCACAACTGCACATAACGGAGACAGATCCAACGTATGCAACAAAGTATATGTTGGAACAACAAAATTAAATTTACGGACACTTGACACCTTAGAACAAAACACCGCACTGGCTGCCGACTGTAACCTAACATACTCCCCATTTTGACCAAATACAAATTTTACAACAAGAGAGCTATTGTAAGCGCAGATTTACACTTGAGATGTTATATATAACAAACGCACCTACACAACAAATACTCAACTCAACAGACACTGACAACTGCGCACACACATATACACATCTGATAAAAACAAAAAGCTCAAAAAGAAAACACTAGACAGCTGATCAATGCAGAATTGCTGGAGACAGAATCATTAGACAACCAGAGAGCTTAAAAGAAAATGCAATATTTTCGTGTCCCTTTTATATTTTTTTGATGTTTGTGTTTTTTCAGTCACTTGTTTTGCTTAGTTATGTGATTAAAATGTTAAGTTTTTTTGCTATTTAGTTAATTTATTAAAATATGTAAGTTTTAATTTGTTGTTTGTTAAGGAATTATGTTTATTAATAAGTTAATGTAGTTAATGGAGATGACACCCAATGGACTTTGGAATATTGGAAATATAAAATAAATTAAGACTAGTAAAAGTGTTATCTTCGCCTAGACCGAAACTCACATACCCTAAACTGCATTGAAAGTACTTCCTAAATATATTTTAAAAATACATTGAAAATTAATTACCTAAAATTCTCATGAAGATCGTATGTGCCAAATGTGAGGTATATGAATTCAAAATGTTTAATTGTTGAAGAGTGCGACGCCCAATTTTCCAATTCCGCCCGAGCACAATTCTAGATATTTATAATATGTATCCGTGTACTTAAGGACTGTCCCAGAAAAAACTTGCGCTTTTTATTTATTGTATTATACTCTACCTAATAATCTTATAGGTCTAAAAAGACACAATATTTGTTCTATATAAAGTTACGTTTAATATGATGTAGAACCCTTGAAGATAGCACTTTTAACGACAAAGATGTCTAGCAAGCAACAAAAAGTCCGCAAACTGATTTTGTCCACATACCTGCAAAATCCAAAATTAAAATATTCAGCTATAGCAAAAATAGTTGGTGCATCAGAAAAATCTGTCTCTGCGGTGTTTTTAATTATAAGAAGGGTCTATCTGTTTCACGAAAAAGGTTAAGGTAGAAAACCAGAACTTTTTAACCTAAAGGTAGCGACGAAGGTGAAACGCGTTTTTAAGCAAAATCCCAGCACCTCAGTGCGAGATATGGCGGCTAGAGCAGGTACATCAACTTCTACTGCACAAAAAATAAACGAGAAAAGTAAGCTAAACACATATTGAGTTCAAAAAGTACCAGACCGTTCTGATGAAAAGCAGTTGATGGCTCAGATGCGAGCCCGAAAATTGTATGAGAGGTACCTGACTAAATTTGATTGCTGTGTTATGGACGACGAAACTTACGTCAAAGCAGATTTTAAGTAGCAACCTGGGCACAAATATTACACATCACCGAAAAAGGGAAATTTGGAAATTTCCGATGCAATATATGGTTTGGCAAGCCATATGCACCTGTGGTCTAGAAGCAGATTTTTTGTTACGCAATGCACAATCAATTCTAAAGTTTATATAGATGAGTGCCACGAAAAACATCTTCTACCATTTATTCGTGCACATGAGAGTACCGTGATGTTCTGGCCAGAGTTAGCAACCTCTCATTACTCTAAAGGTAGGATGGAATGGTATGCAAGTAAAAAGATCAGTTTTGTTCCAAAAATAGCAAATCCGCCCAATTGCCCAGAGCTTCGCCCAATTGAAAGATATTGGACTCTTATGAAAAGATATCTTCGAAAGAGTGGTAAGACTGCAAAAAATTTACAAGACTTCAGTCATAAGTGGAAAAGATCGTACCGTACTGTCGATGAAACAACTGAGCAAAATTTAATGAAGGGCCTTAAGGAAAGAGCATGAAATTTTTATAGAAACAAAAAAATTGTTACTTAGTTTTTAGTTATTTATATTCTGAATAGTAGCCATTATTAATAAAAAACAAAAAAATTACTGGGTATTTTTTTATAAATAAAAAGCAAAGCGCAAGTTTTTTCTGGGACAGTCCTTAATTTCATCACAACATCTTGCACGGTTAACGAGTTATGTCGTTATTAAAGCTTAAATTTAAAACCCAGCCTTATCTTAATTTTATTCTTATCTTCACTAAATCACCAAGCTTCATCAAGATCGCAGCAAGTTTTTTCAAAATGGACTTGGGTGTATTTACATAGACTATGGGCGGTAGGCGTGGCCATAACCCAATTTTGCCCATTTTATATGCTAGCAGCTTGCAAGAAGGTTTGATCTGTGTGCCAGATTTCATTATATTAGCTTGATTAGTTTTTCCGTAAACGCGAACAGACATACAGACGGACATAGCTATATCGTCTTAGGTGGTGACGCTGATCAAGAATATGTACACTTTTCCATACCTGCCACGTGGTGACGCTGAGCAAGAATATATACACTTTTCCATACCTGCCACGCCCCCTTCTATGCGTTACAATTGGAATGACAAATAGAATATACTCACGGTGTATGTTATAAAAATTCAAATAGATCATTCTTTGTAATTTTTTGACCTAAGCCCCACATCAAGAACTAAAAATTATTAATTTAAAAGGTTACTAAATCCAAAATAATCAATTTGTTTTAACTTATATAGAACTATCTTGTCCGTTAAGCAACACAGCCTTAGCGTTTAACTTGCGCGCATCCAAGCAAAATCGATTTTTGTCTGGCTTCGTCACTGTCTTGGTCCGGCTACTCCATGGATTCTCGCTAGCCTCAATAACACCTAATTCAAACATTATTGTAGCTCACAGTATAATTATTCCTGCACTGCGGGTGATACAGGATAGTATCTATCTCTTACTGGCTCAGCACCTTTAAATAGGGTGATTGTATGCTTTTCGATTTGCGTTCGACCTAAACCGTGTTCTTCAAAGTTTTTTTTTCACTCCTCTTTATTTATTGTATCTCTTTAAATTGCGAAGACTAACATTATGTTACAGACTCTTATTTCCAATCTAAGCTATTATTTATTTTTATTTATTTATTTGTTTCTTGAATATATAGTGGAACAAGATATAAAATCTTATAATTACACCACTAGTAACTCACATAGCCAACATTATCATTTACAATTAAAACTTAAACTGTAGTTGTTAGTTCTATAAACATAAATTTAAAAATAAACATGAAAAGAAAACCACATAAAAAATCATAACTCTAACAAGATTTTAATTATAATAATAATAATAAGAAGATGGAGATTTTAAATATAATTACAGTCCATAGTAATATTATTTAATTAATTAAATTAAGCGTTATTGCATCAAAGAAAAGTGAGTGAGTAATTGCTTTTTAAAATTTATTGCGCTACTTATTGATCTCAAATATTGAGGAAGTGCGTTCCACAAACGAATAGAATGTATACAAAATTGACGTTCAGATGTCAGGCAAGAGTGTTGGAATCGAATCAGTATCGTATTTCTATTTGAACGAGAAAATACAAGACTATCATATAAATAAGACGGTCCAACTGTATGTATTAGCTTATGCAGAATGATAATACAACGAGATTTAAGCAAGTTGTCAAAAGTAATGCCATATATCTGGCCATCCATATGCTGCGAGACATGATCGTTGCGTTGACCATAATGCTCTGAGCATCCCATAGACCTTACCAATGCTATTATAAATATGGTTATTCCAAGATAGCGTCCTATTAAATATTACCCCCAAATTTTTTGCAGTGTCCACAGACTCAATGTGAGAATTATTAAGTTCGAGTTTTGGTAAAGATCGATTATTAATAGATTTTCTAATTATAACAATACACTTCGACTTCCTTGGGTTTAGGCACAATCCATTTTTCGATGCCCAGTGTTGTACGGATTTAAGATTATTGTTAAGTTCATTCACACAAGAATGTATTTCATCATTTGCGCAGCTTACATACAATTGTACATCATCTGCGTACATATGGACATTAAAATTTCTCAAGACCTGTGGAAGATCATTAACATATATAGCAAAGAGCAAAGGCCCCAACACCGAGCCTTGTGGTACAAATATGAAACCGGTAATTTTTTATTCAAAAAAACACGTTCATTTTGCGAAAATAGTTCCAAATTTAATCTTCAAAGTAATTCCCCTCGCTAGCTACACATCTTTCCCATCTTTCAGGCAATTTATGGATTCCTCGCCAAAAAAATTCTTCGTTTTTGAGGCTATCCATTCATCGAGCCATTTTTGCACTTCCACGTAAGAATTGAAGTGCGAATCGTTGAGTGCGTGTCCCATCGATGAAAAAAACTAGTAATCGGATGGCGCCAGGTCCGGTGAGTACGGCGGGTGGGGCAGGGGCTCCCAGTTGTACGATTCTACCAAGTTTTTATTGACCGCTGCTCGATATGGCGATGCGTTGTCATCTTGGAATACAATTTTGCCATGGTGAAGTTGAAATTCGGGCCTCTTCTGACGTATAGCACGGTTCAAAGCGATCAATTGTTGATGGTAACGTGCACCAGTTACTGTTTCACCTGGTTTTAGTAGCTCATACCAAATAACACCACGCTGATCCCAGAAAATACACAGCATTGTCTTTCGGCCGAAGCGATTTGGTCTTGGCGTTGATTTGGGTCGTTGGCCGGGGCTCAAATATGATTTTTTTCGTTTGGGATTGTTGAAATAAATCCACTTTTCATCGCCAGTGACGATTCGATGGAGAAAACCTTTTCTGGCGAGCAGCAATTCACAAGTGGTTTTTCGGTTTTCTTGCTGCCTGTCGGTCAGTTCATGTGGCACCCATCTACCGACCTTTAAAATCTTTCCCATGGCCTTCAAACGCAAGGAAACGGTTTGTTGTGTCACATTAAGTTGTTCAGCGAGCTGTTGTTGCGTTTGACCATCATCTTCGTCCAATAATGTTTGCAATTCGGTGTCTTCAAACTTTTTCGGTGGCCGGACGCGCTCCTCATTTATCACATCAAAATCACCACTTTTAAATTTATTGAACCATTGCACTGTGTACGACCAAGAGCATGCTCGCCGTAAGCTTCAACAAGCATTTGATGCGATTCAGAAGCGTTTTTCTTCAAATGGAAACAGAAAATCAAAGTTTTCAGGCACAAAATTCGACATCTTTACGAGCGAAAAAAATGCGTTGTTGTATGAAACTTGACAAATTGTGAACTGAATATTGTTGACAGATGACATAATGAAGAATTAAGACATTTGGTGCGGTTCGGAAGCTCATACATATACGGCTATCGACCGCTAGATGTCATTACCGGTTTCATATTTGTACACCTAGTACACCTCTTATGACAGGAAGAAAAGACGATATCATATTACTTAAAGAAACTGCTTGAGATCTATCCGATAAATATGTTGATATCAATTTAACTGCCGTAGGAGAAAAGTTAAACAATTTCACAAGCTTAGTTAACAGAGTACCGTGGTCAACCGTGTCAAATGCCTTCGAGTGGTCAAGGAGGACTAAGAAACTCACTTTATTACGATCTATAGCAAGTCGTATTTCTTCCGAAACGTCAATTAACGCTGTTGTGCAACTCCGCTTAGCTCTGAATCGAGTTGTCATTTAAATATTTACTAATTTGTTTGTGCACAATTAATTCAAATGTCTTAGAAATAAAAGAAAGTATTGCAATTCGTCGATATTCGTTACATGATTTTGGGGCAGGAATTATCTTGGCCATTTTCCATACCTTCGGAAAACATGATGTGGTTATCACACTGTTAAACAAATGAGTTAAATGGGGCAGTAGTACCGGTAGTAGAGCCATGATGAATATAGGATGAATTTCATCAATTTCAAGCACAGAAGTAAAATGAAACATAGTACCATTATTAGCAGAACTGGTTGCAGTTTCATAGAGTCTCGTTTCTGCTGTAGGCATGGGGATATTAACAAAGCTATTATTCAACTCATTAACATCAGCGTCACATTTGCTATAATAATTTTTGCCAATGCCAAATTTTCGGATTTCTTTCCATGTTTGTTTACTTCTAATGGCAGATCGGAACTTTTCATTATAATAATTAGTTTTGGCTAATTTTACTTCTTCACCAACTCTTTTACGAATATGTTTGAACTCAGCGTACAGATCAGGTATTTTGTAAATTTTCCAGCGATTGAAAGCATTGTCACGCTGCAATATTAAATTTTTTATTTCATTGGAAAACCATGGTTGCTGTTTTGGCTTTAAAGTTATTTTCCTGATTGGTACGTACTTATTGAATAACTTGTTTACATTGTTTTGAAGAAACGACAATTGATCATCAGCGGAAGGGATCGCGTAGATTGAGTTCAAATCAATATTTCGTAGCTCAGTGTCAAGAAGTAAATAGTTAATATTTTTGAAGTCACGGTAACAGATCGATTGAGGATCGCTTTTGTACTGAAGATTATATGTGAGGAAGATCAAATCGTGCCTGGAAAAAATTAGAGCAGACAGTTGGTCATATAGCAAAATTTTGGATTGACCATTTACGAAGAATGAGTTGGCAGTGTACTGTTAACGGGAACCAGGCCCAGAGCTTGCATACTGTTGGTTAAATGTACCTCTTTCAGTAGATTACTATTGAAGTCGCCAGCAATTACAATGTCTGAATGACTAAGGGATGCACATTCAATTAAGCTTAATAGTGAAGCAATGTCCACATTTCGGTTAGGCCTATGCACGCACAATATAAATAATAAATTATGTACAAAAATTATACTCAAATTCGTATATGTGTTTTAATAAGTAATTATAAGATCTGCGATATACTTAAACTTTAGCTGGTCTGAAAATAGATTTTGCCAAACATCATTACTGAACATTTTTGCAATTACGGTAGGTGAGAAGAGTTAACCCATTGGAGCAGTGTATCGATGGCAGGTTCATAACTACATATCCAAAGTCTCAGCTAATGACTCTTGCGTCTCCCCTGATTAATTTTTAGTCGACACGAGGGAGGTCCCACTCTTTGTTGGCATGGTAGCAGAGACAGGCTAAGTGTCTATCTACCACCATTAAGGTAACTACTTCCTCGATAACAAATATGTCGTGACAGCTGAAACGAGCTAGGCCCTGGCCAATCATGTCAGAGCGCAACGTTGAGGTGGTAGCCATGATGGACTGCATCCCGGTCTAGGTCCTGGTCTAAGGACAGTGCCTGAGACGAGCTATGTCCCGGTACAGAGTCCTCATCTGACATCTGGGGTTGACGAGATCAGATTTTTTATTAGAGGATACTGCCTGAAATGAGCTAGATTTCGGTACAAAGGCCTCACATGATGTCAGATTTATGATGTAAGCCGATGTACCAGCTGCTGATGTGGTATTACAGGACTCATCTGGAAGTCATATTTTTAATTGCTGCCCTAGCAGCTCTTTTTTTTCACGGAAATGTCAATGTGCTACAGAGAGTCCTAAAAAATTGACTGAAATGATCTTGAAATTTTGCTATGTTATTTTGTCTTTCAATCTCGGGTTTTACCATTGGGATATGCAGATCTCTGTGAATGCAATCATTTCTTATAAGACAAGGAGTTCCTGTAATAGGTCTAAGTATTTTAGATAGTAGCTTTAAGTTTCATTTGGCTCTTCTTGGCTTCTATGTACCTATGCCATATCAAAAGCATGTCTAGGTGAATGTCAAGGTATGTCGCATTATCAGTTTAGGGAACAAGGATTCCTTTGAGTAACATTGCCAAAGATTTTGTTGAGGATAAAAGCAACATGGAGACATTTTTGTTTGTTTGTGACAACCAACTCTCGTCTGCCAACAAGTGGGATTGAAGCTGACGTGAAGCTGTTACAACGTTTTTATGCCGACTCTGCTGTTACGTCAGCAGATGTAGAGGTAAATGACTGATCATTTGTGGGAATACCTGACGTGAATAAAACGTATGGAAAATGACTCAAGACACTGCCCTACGGTACTCTTGCTCTTATTGGAAAATCAGATGTACCAGAGGTTTTGTGTTAAACTCCATAAAGCTTATTTGCCAAGTAAGACTCTAATACGTTTTGAACATTTCGGGGTTAAAGCAACTTTAATTACATATAAGCCAAATGCTTTCAAATGCTTGGTGAACATAAAAGAACAGAACGGCACTTGCGGTGCTCGATTGTTTTCCTTATTTCATTAAGTTATACGGTTTACCTGTCTATTAGTTCCGTGTTTTTCCCTTAATCCAAACTTATGAGAAGAGATAGGATTTTTTTTTGTGAATATGGGGTTAATTTCGCCGGCAGCAGTTTTTCAAAGAGTTTTGAATGACAAGGAAGCAAGCTATCGAGTCTATATGAAGATGCTAAGGTAGGGTCCTTACCAGGCTTCAGTACAATTATAATTATAGGTTTTTTCCAACCAGAAGGGAAGTGTCGAAGCTCTCTAATGGGATTATATAGCCTTGTAAGAAACTCTAAAGCTTAACAATGTAGTATTTAAAGTATTATAGGTGCAGTACGATCAAGTCCAGGAGATTTTAGTTAAAGTATATTTTTGATAAAGCTTGTGACCTCGCTCGGAGCTATTCTTATTCCACTAGTCTATGTGTTTATGTTTTGGTGAGGTAGACATAGACCAGACTTAAATGCTCTCAAAGACGTTACCTTTATCTTCATCGTTTCGAGCTCAGCAACCTTTAGGGTCCTTAATGGATGACTTTGGCTTATTAAGAGTTTTGAGACTACGGAAAGGTTTGCAAAGAAAGCTTTTCCTCCGTTTGGGGACCGTTTTTGAATAAAACTGTATTGCTTTTTGTCCTTCTCACTTAAAAATGAGAGATAAAGAATCTTTAAAGCCTGGCTTTACTTGCTCAAGATCGTTGCTGATGCCATTTCCTTCTTAGCCTTAGTTTTCATAGGACGAATCTTTTAATTGTAGCATTTGTGACTAAATTCGCTGCATTCCAATTTCTTTTATCTCTAATAGTAGAGTTTTTTGCTGCTGTTGATATAATGAAGTTCAAAACAGCGTCATCAATATCATCCAAATTTATAACTTGTATGAATATGTGTGCTTATGTACTTCTTATACTTAATCCTGTTTGTGAAAGGTATTGTGAGGCAATGAGTGTCATCAATCTGTTTGGGTTCTTCAAGTTTATGGATTACAACAGTGATGAAAAGATAACTTGATGCTCGTGCATACAGAAATCAGGAATACGTGTATTCCCTTCGTGATAGCAAAATGAATGAGATCAGGCGTTTTATTCTTTTCAGTTGGCCAATATGTTAGCTGCCCAGGGGAAGGAACTCCTAAGATATTATTAATAATGGCATTATAAAGTTGTTTACCCCTAGGGTTACTTATGCGAGATCCCTAGAACGTATGCTTTGCATTCCCAGCTGCAACAAAATTATTGTATAAACTTTTTAAAAAATCAATAAGCTGATTTTCACTTACGCCAAATCAAGGTGATGATAACTTCGTAGACAAATAGAAGTTGCTCGAATTTAATGGGCTGGAAAAAATTATGTTTTAATCTGCCATCAGGGTGGTTGGTTTTTGTTAAATGTGTAGCCAGGAATAGTGGAAAAATATTTATAAGTTAAGTGGGTTTCTGTGTTGAAAATTTTAAATTTTGTTGAACATCGTTTAAGATACATGCGCTTATCTTAATGAAACTCATTTTTTGGTTATAATGATGACTTCAGCTCCGGGCCTGATGGTATTCCTGCGACAGTTTTAGTTAACTGCAGCTCTGTGTTGAGTCAGCCCTTCAGTTTTTTATTTAATAGATCAGCCAGAGAAAGATATTTTCCTAAATTTTGGAAATATGCATACATTAGCCCCATTTTCAAGAAAGGCTGTAAAAATTATGTTTCAAACTACAGGCTCGTGGCTAAGTTATCATCAATACCGAAAATTTTTGAACACATAATATACGATCAGGTTAAGGTGTGCTGTGGTGAAGTCATAACAACTCGTCAGCATGGTTTTGTTAATGACAGACCTACAGTTTCTAACCTACTTGATTTCACTTCTTTTGCACTAAGCTCTTCTGACTCTGGTGGGCAAGTTGACTACATCTACACTGACTTCAGTAAAGCATTTGACAAACTACCACATAATTTGATTTTGTTTAAGTTAAATAAGCTTGGATTTCCTTTAAGTTTTGTCAGCTGGATTGAATCTTATTTATCTGATCGCTCATATCAAATAAGATTTCGGAGGGTATTTTCATCCCCATTTAGCGCGGCATCAGGTGTTCCACAAGGAAGCTACCTGAGGCCGCTCCTGTTCATTTTAGCAATTAATGACGTTACACATGTTATTAGAAACTCCCATTTGTTAGTAATTATATGAAGATGACATTCAAATTTTCAGGAACGTAAAGGGGGTCTGACTTGAAATCCTTCGAGGTGTGGTGTTCTAAAAATAACTTACATCTTAAACCTGATAAATGCCAATCTATGATTTTCACCAGGAAGAAAAATATTGTGGAGTTTGATTATCAATTAAAAGATAAGAAAATATGTCGTGTCGATTTAGTCAAAGACCTAGGCATACATTTTGATGTTAAATTAACTTTCAATGAGCATATTGATCTAATTTGTAAAAAATCTTCAACTCTGCTTGGCTTTATTAAGAGGAGGGCAAAAGAATTTAATAGCCCTTTAGTAACGGTGAACTTATATAATATAATAGTGCGTCCTCACTTAGAGTACGCCAGCCTAGTATGGTCACCATTTTATAACATTCATATAAATAGAATTGAGAGAATTCACCTACATTCAAATTGTCTAAAAGACAAGTGGCGAATGTACCTGACAAAAAAAAAATCAAATGTCTTAATACCATTCATGGGGTAAACATATTTAGAGCCAAATGTAAAATATTAAAAGAATTCAATAAAAAAATACAATTCAATTAAAGAAAATTTAAATCAAAAGAAAAATTTTTAACGCATTCGCAAGAAGTACATATAATCAATATTCGGAATTAGACTAATGTATTGAAAATGTGTTCCAAACAAGAATAATCAAGTGAGAAGAGCCATTCTTTGACGGACCTTAGGTATACCTTTTTCACTCTGTCGCATCTGAAACTCAAAGGTAGTGCATTAAACAGCCGTGGAGCAGTAACATGGTAAAAACGTGAAAAATGTGATTTCCAAATAGAAGGAACTGTTACAATATTTACTGAGTTCACCCTCAAATTGTAATGTTCTGAATGCCTTACAGCATAGAATCCACAATTTTCAAGAAATATCTTTAAAACTTTGTAGCAGTAAAGGTGCCTTAAAGGAAGAACATCATGGGATTTGAATAAATCAAGACTGGGGGTCCAACAATTGACTTTGCAAACAATTATAATTGCGTGTTTTTGCTTAATAAGTAAGGGCTTAATTTTACAAAAATATGCTCCACCCCAGCAGGACAAGCCATATTGCAACTTGGATTTTAGCAGACCATTATAAACAAGTTTTAAAATTGAATTACTGCAGTAGAGACTTAAATGGTATAGTTGGCTAACTACTCTATTCAAATATTGTTATAGATTGAGTGCATGTTAAAATTAGCATCTAATATAATACCTAAATACTTAAAGTTGTCAACGCACTCAATCTTAAAACAATTATCGCAGCAATAAACATTATAGTTAAAGGTACTATTATCACTTCGAACACTATTTGAAGAAAATCTTAAGCAATTTGCTGAATGATAAAATAAAGGAAAATCATTATTGTTTGTGTTCCTAAAGTTAAAGACCACGAATTTTGTTTTGTTACTAATTAGTAATCTATGCTCTTTGAACCATCTTCTTATGATATCCAAGTCATTATTAACGTCCGAAATAACATTGACAAGACTTTTATTAGAATAGGATAAAGCAGTGTCGTCAGCAAATGCTGTGACTTTACCTCTAAAGTCTTGAATAAATAACAAATTTATGTAAATTAAAAATAGAATGGGCCCAAGAACAGATCCTTGTGGAACGCCTAGCCTACAGAACTTCACAGAGCTGAACATATTTCTTATTTTTACTATCTGCTTACGATTTTCCAAGTAAGAATCAAACCAGTTAAGTACAAAACCCCTAACGCCAGCATTATATAATTTATTCAATAATAAACTGTGATCCACTATAGCAAAGGCTTTGGTAATGTCTTTAAAAAGGCAAGTCAGGATTTTGGATTCATTCAAGCTGTTGTACAGTTCTCCAGCTAGTTTCAACAAAGCGCTCTCTGTTGAACGGCCTTTTCTAAAACCAAATTGGGAATCATGGAAAAATTTCGTTCTATGAAAAAAGGAAACCAATCTGGACTTAATACCTCTTTCAAAAATCTTCGAGAAAACTGATAAGAGAGAAATAGGCCGATAATTATTTAATAAAGTTGGATCACCTTTTTTGTGGAGTAGTATTACAACAACAGTTTTTAGAGATTCAGGGAAAACGCCAGATTGAACACTGAAATTAAAAATAAAACATAGAACTTATACAACATGTAAAGATATATGCTTTAACAGACCACTAGAAATTTTATCAAATGAAGTAGAATTAGATGTTGTAATTGAAGATATAATACCATGAATTTCAAGTGCAGTAAATGGTTCGAAAAACAAACTTACAGATTGAGTATGTTCTTGTAATAAAAAAAATATCAGTTTGACGTTCATTATTAAAATTAGCCAACTATAGAAACATTTCTGTTCAAGATTTCGTTAATAACTTAGCATTCTTTTCTAGAGGTACCTACACTTCTGCTCAATCTATATATATAAGAATTATCTCTGCAAAGAGGAATATCCATTTTAAGTTAGGTTGTTTCTTAACTTTCACACTTATTATTATTTTCTTTTTAATTTTTTTTAACAGCGGTACAGTCATCCACGGCTTGATACATTTCAGATTACGATCCTTCATTCTAAAAATATTTGTGCAGTTAGAAATGTAACATTGTAATTTGCTGAGAAACATGTTGAAAGCATCATTTAGGTTTTGAGCAGCATAAACTACTTTCCAGAACTCAAAGCATAGAAACTTTTTAAGAGAAATAAAATCAATTTTATTACGTTCCAAATTTATCGGTTGCATTCCTCTAAGAACACTACAATTTAGTTGAAGGCATGATCAGACAACTTATGTATATATATATGATCCAGACAGGTAGAGAAATGAGTAGGTTCAGTCAATGAAGACTCAAAACCACTCACTGATATTCCGTTGCTCAAGTTTGAAGGACATTATCAGTCGTGGCCTGCAGTTTGCCAACTGTTCAATCAGCTAATTTTAAAAAATCACCGCTTGACAATTGTGGAAAAACTTCATTATTTAAGAAGTTGTATGCTGTGGGCATAGTGCTTCCCCGAGGCCGAGGCGAGACGAGGCTTTATAAATTTGAGTCTCGCCTCACCTCGTTCTCGGTTCTGAGAACGAGGTGCCTCGCAGTCTCGCTTTAACACTAGCTCTTATCGAAGTAAGTGAAGTATTTTTTGTTTTGATACTATTTTTTGAATTTTTATTCGATTTTTATTTATTAGAAATGACAACTTTTTTCTAAAATGTGACTTGGATCTGGACATATATATCTAATATATAAAGTTCTCGTGTCACAGTGTTTGTAACAAATCTCTTCCGAAACGGCTTGACCGATACTTATGTGTATAGGTCTGAGAATACATACGCATTAAAAGATAGGAAAGTTTTTATTTCGATTAAGTGCATATTTAGGGTGGCCCTCATACAAAAATATTTTTAAATAGCATTTTCACAAAGACCCTCAATCGATTCACATGGAATATACTCCACTTGTCTTTTATGTTAAGAAGCATAGATAAGGCTATAAAACTTTTATTTTGAGTGCATCTTTAGGGTGGCCCTTATACAAAAATATTTTTTAAATTTAATTTTCACGAAGACCGGTTAACCGATTCACACCGAACTTACACCACGTTGCTTTCACATTAAGAAGCTCAGCTTAGGCTACTTTTATTTAGGGTCCATATATTTCGTCATATCTTCGGTCTATAGAGTCAGTAGTACTAAAATGATCTCTAATCGAATGAGAGTTAGAATAATACCGTTACTTCTCTCTTTTGTTATTATTATATGACGAAAGATTTAATAAGGGGACCCCAACGTTTGGTAAAAAACTTTGTTGTTAATGAACTCCGAAACCGTTCAACCGATCGCCTGAAGATTTGGCATATGTTTATGTTTCTTATGATTTGGGGAAAGTTCCTAGCATACTTTGGTATTATCAACTACTTGACGCAGATGAATAAACCTTTTGTTTAAAACTTCGCAACTATATGACGTAAATGGATAAGATTTGGTACATGCAATTCTTATAGGTAGTTTAGAAAAGGTTCGTAGTTTACCTTGATTTGAAAAAAAAATGGGCAATTCCACGATGTCCCATAGAAGAAAAGAATAAAATTCATCATATCTCATCAATCAATATGATTCAATCCACCAAAAATAAAAACACATATTTTATTTTACTTCTTGAGGTGTAGCAACGCGTGCCGGCCTTGCTAGTTGAATATATCGTTGGCATACAAGCAAAATTTACCATCTACAAAAAATAAAATTTTGTGTTTTTGATGTTTAGTACACAAATTTAAGTTACTAATATAAGAATATACTCTTATAAAAAACACCTTATACATTTTTTTAACAACCGAAAATAATATATCACAAATTTAAGAGGATGTAAACATAATTTAACGATTAATTAGCGTCACCCACTTATTATTTGTTTGCAGACAGTCAATTTTGCTTTTATACCGACAATATACAGGCCTGATAATTTTTTTCAGTTTAATAAAATCCTCGGTTCTTACCGAGGCGAGGCAAGGTATGTGATGGCAAGTTTTCGTCTGAGAACGAGGTGAGGGGAGACTCAAATTTATAAAACGAGGCAAGACCGAGAACAACTAGAACCTCACCTCGGGTGAAGCACTAAAATCAACTCATCCCGTCAATCGAGGTTTTTAGTTTTTCTTTGTTCAGTAAAGCTTTGCGCAATTTTTGCAAGCGACTCGCTGTTGAGTGACACGATTGATTGATTTTGAAAGCGTAACAAAAAATCCAGAAAGATTTTTTAACTGCCCGATTTTGACGGATGAAATTTGTAGCTATTCGATTCGAAAGTTCAATTATCACAACGCCAGTCTCCAATAGATGGCAAGTGGTTGAATTTAAACTGTAAATCAAATTTTTGATTTGCCATTGGATTTGTGCTTTATTACGAGTCCGGTGCTGATCTAGATCATCATTCATTTTCCTTATATTTTCTTTAGAGATCTTCTGAAAGTTTTCTGAGACTTCATTTAGCTCGGATTCTGCCGTATTACTAAATTGTGGATCGCATCAAGGTGAATAACTTTCCCCACGCTGCACTGTAGAGATATGAGCTGGTTAAAAAGGCAAAATATGATCATTTATATTTTCATGAAGCTGTAACGAACCTCGCGCCGAGGTTTTAACTCGTCGGTGTCCAAGGTTCGGCTACAAAAATTTATATTTTTGCAGGTGGCCAAAATAAACAGTTTTCAAATAATAATAACAACGCGTGTTTTCTGCTTTCCTTAATACGTTATAATCTTTTATTCACAAATTATTTCTTAAAACTACGTCTATTTACAATCTACTTTACTCGCGGTAGCTTGCGTTAGATCGCGACGGGGATAGTTGTTCTTTGCGGTGCGGTGCGGTACGGTTGTCGTACAACCAAATAACGGCTACGTTGCAAACTATCCTGCCGGTACGAATTTAAGTATTGCACCCAGACGTGCGACAGAATCGTTAGCTAGCTTGCCTACTCTACTCTACAATATTTGCTATGCCAGGTCTCTCTTGCACGGGTTCTGACGTTGCCGTGCAATAGGTACCGTGGGGGCTGTCCTACTCTGTCGACACGAGTGTTAGCGTGGCACCCAGACGTGCGACAGAATCGTCAGCTAGCTATCCTACTGTATACTATTCTGCCGACACGGATGGTAGCATTGCACCCATACGTGTGAGAGAATCAACAACTAGCTACTTCTATGACTACTGGCTAAGAACTACTGCTTACTACTCCAGTGTTGTCCGGGCCGCGATCACCGACGGACTCCCCATACTCCCAGTGAGCTATGCCTTATATACCCTATTTTTGTCACTGAGTGTAGAGAATGAACAGCTGTTTATCAAGTCTCCACAAACAGCTGTTCCCTAAGTGTTGCCGTTTGACTATAATTCTTAAGAAATAAATAAAATATATCTCTGCGCAGACTTCTTGTTGTAGGCGGAAACGCTCGTGCAACTTCCGCCTTTACAAAGCTAACAAAACCTAACTTCATGGTTTACCCAACACTTTTGTGCGGTTGCGCTACAGCTACATTGATATTTTAGAAATCTGTCCTCTACACTATAAGTCAAATAGCACATTTTTCTGGCCAAAGCTAATAACGGCTATAATATCATGGTGTTCAACTGGAAATATATTTTTTGTGTTATCTCTAGACTAAAGAATGAATTCTGACAAAAATCTTAACCCTTGTACTACCGGGTTAAAAATGGCAGCAATACATTTTTTTCAAATCTCATACTTATTAAAATAGGAGATATGTTTATGTTATTGGATTTTAATATTAGGTTAAAAAACACGTAACGTTTACTTAACTATCACTTTCTAGAGATAAGTTAGTTAAAACGGTTAAATAAATTGAACTTAAAATTTCGGTTTCCTGAATTTCATCGTCATCGGAGTTCACACCTTAATAATTGGATCACTTCTGACGGCAGTTGAAGACGCTTCATAGTCTGAATGTGTTTATTTAAAAACAGCGAAGTAATAATTGGATCTGATGTGTCCACTGCTCTATAAAACACGTCTAAAATTGCATTAACGCGGCTACTTTTGAGTTCATGATGTTATCTAACAGATTTGTATAAATTGTGTCGAAATTCTGCTGATTTTTCTCAAAGCCAACTAACAAGAAGAACTAAGCCCCCTATAATATCCTTTGAATGAATGTGAATTTTGTGTACGTTTGCTGTCATTGGGAGCTAGGGATACATGTTTTGAAAAACTTTTATGGTTTCAAAGCAATAATCTTGAAATTTGTCTACATTTAAAGGAAACTGACTACACATACTTATTAAAATTATTTTTAAATACTTTTTACGAGACCATCTGGCCTGCAATTGATTTTTCTGCGAACTATTTCAATGTGGAAACATGTCGCAGTTAAAAAGTTTGCTTTCACGGAATATGTTACAATTTTGCTCTTTAATGAAGTTGTTTTCAAGCAAAAATGTTCACGCTTCATCAGATGACACACGAAAACAAAGTTTTCTCACTTTACTTGTCCTCATTGGGCTTTTTAGTGTTTCGTTTTGATAGCTCTGTTGCAGCCCGTAGCTTAGAATGTTCCGATTGTCCACTAAAAGGGAGTTGCGGACGCCCACACACAGACGTGTTTGGTGGTGGTTTTTGCATTTTACCAATATTTCGCTCCCAAGCCAATTACTTTATATTTTGCTGTTTGAAAACAGCCAACTTCTTGTGGCCTTTTACCCATTTTTCGTAAGCTATAATCTAAAAATTATGTGCACTCTACGTATTTTCTAATAAATAATTTAAAACTGCCCCTTCCTTTTTCTTTTTGTCTATCTCTTGCAACCAGACCTCGTATAAATACGAATTACGAAAAAAAAGTTCCCTGACAAAAAAATTAATTAAAAAAAACGCACAAAATCGCATCTCCAAATTTTTAAATATCATTAACAATAGCAACGTCTTTTTCTTAAAGCTAACAAATTCCAACAAAATTTTAAAGCTTAGTCAAAGCTTATACACAAAGAAAATTTTAAAAATCAGGGGTCTCATTTCAATTTTAAGAAAAACAAAATATATTAAACTAAATTGTATTCAACACACCATCATCAATTATATCCATTTTTATTTTAGAAAAAAAATATTTAAATTACTTCTCAATAGTTGAAATACAGTTAAAATCGCCAACTATTAGCGCTATCTCCGTAGAATGTAAATGCACCAACTTTGACACATTGCTGAAAAGTGGTAAATCATGGTTTCCAAAAACAAAATGCATTTTTGTTTATTTTGAAGTATTCTCCGTTACACTACAACAACAAAAATTAAATAGCAACACTTGTATAAATTGAGTTTTGCCCAGAAAAGTGTGCTTTTGAACCTATAGTGCTCTGATTCGTATTCAGCGACCTCAGAAACCCCCGTATACCTAATTTGGTGCAGATTAGTTGATTTTTAAACAATACTTTTTTATTTATTTATTTATTTCAAAATTGCTAGTCAATGAACAGTAATATTCTTACAGACTAACTTATAACAAAAAAACATAATTATATCAAAATAATAATAAAGTAATAAAATTAAAACTAAAATATTATTTAAAAACTAAAATCAGCAAATTCAAAAAAGAGTTTTTAGAGGAGGAGAAATCTATTGAAATTAATTGTGAGACATTATTAAATTCTATTAACGCTCTAGTATGAGGAGCATTAAGTGCATAATTCGTTCTATTGAAGCCAACGTAAAATATATCAAAATGTCGAAGAACTCTAGCAAGGACATTGAAAGTAATCCTCTCTAAAAGGGAAGGACAGTCTACTACACCCCTGATGACATCAAAAACAAAGCTTAATGAAAGTATTGCTCTTCTATTTTGCAATGTTTTTAAATTTAATAGCATACATCGAGAATTGTAAGTAGGAACTGGATCTTCAAAGTGAAGAGACCTCAGAGCATACCTAATAAAAACTTTCTGAATGCGTTCAATTCGATGAATATAACACGCATGATAAGGCCTCCAAATAAAAGAAGCATATTCAAGCCTAGAACGAACAAATGACGTAAAAAGGAGCTTAATGGTGTACGGATTAGAGAACTCAGTACTATTACGTCTAATAAAAGCTAACATAGCATACGACTTAGATATAGTAAAGTTGATGTGGCTGGAAAAAGTAAACTTGGAATCAAAAATAACTCCCAAATCCTTAATTTCATCTAGTGACTGCAAAAAACAATCAGAAATACGATAAGCGGTTTGAACAACATTATGACATTTCGAAAATGTAACATGAAAGCATTTATTAATATTTAATGAAAGGCAATTATCAGAACACCAAGAAAAAACATTATCAAGTTCTGCCTGAAGAATTAAGGCGTCCTGTGGGCTTTTTATAACAGAATAAATTTTCAGATCATCTGCATACAACAAATATTTAGCAAAAGAAAAACAGTTGCTTATATCATTAACAAACAATACAAAGAGCAAGGGCCCCAAAATACTACCCTGTGGAACGCCCGATGATGCAACAAAAAAATTAGACTGCACATTATCCACCACAACAACACACCTACGATTGTTTAGGTAAGATTTAATCCACTCCAAGAACACGGAATGAAAACCCATATGAGCTAACTTTTTTGTTAGAATTAAATGAGATACCTTGTCAATAGCTTTGGACAAGTCAGTGTAAACTGCATCAATCTGAAGACCTTTTTGGAATGCTAGAATACAATCTTCGGTGAAAACTGCAGGATTGGAAACAGTTGATCGCCCAGGTACAAAAACATGTTGATTGGGAATAATCAAACTTTTGACAGAAAAAAATAGTTTATCTTTGATAATGCACTCGAAGAGCTTAGAAATGGTCGTAAGTTTGGAAATGGGCCTATAATTACCAAACATCGTTTTTATTGCCACTCTTAAAAATTGGAGTAATAAGTGTAAATTTCCAAGCGTCGATAAATACACCCGAAGACAAAGATTTGTTAAAAATAACCAACAGAGGATACGCAAATGTGCATTTTTTTAGCAAAACCGCAGAAAGCCCATCAACATCAGTTTGGGTAGAAGATTTTAGTTGTTCAATGCCCCTGACCACATCATTATAAGACAGTATTAAAGATCCAAAATCAATTGACGATTCCAAATTACAAGAATAATTTGCAGCATCAGCCTCAGATGTAAAATTAGAACTAAAAAACTCAGCAAAAAGGTTGGATGCATCAGTGGGAGAGTTAGCAGATTTATCATTAAAAAATAATGTTGCAGGAATACTTCAGCTAGTTCTTTTCAATTTAATGTAACGCCAAAAAGCCTTGGAGTTAGTTTTTATGTTGGCTTCAAATTTTAAAATGTAATTTCTATAAAGAAATTTATCCAAGCAATTAAAATCCTTTGAATATTTTTTATAAATTTCGAAATATTTTACATCATTAGTTTTATTGAATTTGCGAAAGAATTTATTTCTTAAATTCTTTAACTTCTTAATGGCTCTAGTGTGCTACGGTAATTTATAATTCTTCACTATAGTAACTGGAATGTTGCTATGACATATTTCAATGATTTTTGATCTAAAAATATCAAAGCAAGTTGAAACTTCAAGATCAAGTAGCAATGCATCCCAGTCCAAGCATTGAAATAAATTATTCACATTAAGAAAATTACATAAATTATAATTAAACGAAACATTACGATTTTTACTTATAATATTAAAGAATTCATAAAAATCAAGTTCTATTATTAATGGAACATGATGCAAGCTCGATGTAGATAGAGGGAAAAAACATTCCGACAAATTAAAATTAATATTATTACTTAAAAATATTAAGTCCAAAATTCTATTCAGTTTATTTAAAAAACTATTAATTTGTATGAGATCAATACTTAAAAAACTATCAACCACATATACTTCAGAGGTACTATTGATATTACTAGGAAGTGCTGTACTATTAGCAACATACGACCAAGATACATTAGGTAAATTAAAATCCCCTAGCACACAAAGATGGTTATCCCCTACTTTATTAAGAACTAAAGATAAAATATTATCTATATGCGCCTTATAAAGGCTATCAGCACTATTCGGAGGAATATAAGAGGCGCATAAAAACACTGAACCAGAAATACTTTGAACGCGCACACAGAGCTGGTCAAGTAAGGAATCTTGATTATCAAGAGCATACATAGAAGCCAAAAGTTTTTTTTGTACCGCAATCAGAACACCGCCTCCTCTTGCACAGCCAGTTTTTGTAAAGGGTGTTTTTTTTTAGAGGTATAGAGCTTCGAATTGAAATAAAACACAAGAAAATCGTTTTAATCTCCATCAATTTGGCTTTATTGGAAGGATAATTTTATGCCATTAATGTTTAAATATGATTTCGGGCATGTGGCCGCCGCGGCTGGCTCGAATAAAGCCAATTCTACAGGTCCAATTTTGAACCACTTTTTCGAGCATATGGGGCCGTATGTCGGCAATAACGCCACGAATGTTGGCTTCCAAGTCCCCTAACGTTTCTGGTTTGTTGGCGTAGACGAGCGACTTCACATATCCCCAAAGAAAATAATCCAATGGTGTCAAATCACACGATCTTGGTGGCCAATTGACAGGTCCATTCCGCGAAATTATGCGCTCATCGAATGTTTCCTTCAATAAATCGATTGTGACGTGCGCTGTGTGGCATGTTGCGCCGTCTTGTTGGAACCACAACTCATCCACATTCATGCCATCCAATTCGGGAACAAAATAGTCGGTTATCATGGCTCTATACCGGTCTCCATTAACGGTAACTGACTCTCCAGCATTATTTCGGAAGAAGTATGGCCCACTGACTCCACCAGCCCATAGAGCACACCAAACAGTCAGTTTTTGTGGATGTAATGGCGTCTCAAGGGTCTCATGTGGATTCTCTTCACTCCAAATGCGGCAATTTTGCTTGTTGACGTAGCCATTCAACCAAAAATGAGCCTCATTACTGAACAAAATTTTGCGATGAAAATCAGCATCGAGATCAATCTCATTTTCGGCCCATACACCAAAATCACGACGCATTGCATGGTCTCGCGGCTTTAATTCTTGCACAAGCTGGATCTTGTAAGGTCGCAAGCCAAGATCTTTGCGCAAAATCTTCCATAAAGTTGATGGACAAAGCTGCAATTGCTGTGCACGGTGGCGAATCGATTCATTCGGGTCCTCTTCAACATTTTGCTCTACAGCGGCAATTGTTTCTTCGGTGCGCACTGTTCGACGTCTCTGCGGATGCGTATTATCACATAGAGTAAACGTAGTGCGAAAACGATCCATGGTTAACCGAATTAATTGCTCTGATGGACGATTATGTCGACCATAAAATGGACGGAGCTTGCGGTAAACTTCGCGAACTGAACCATTATTTTCGAAATAAATTTGCACGATTTGCAAGCGTTGTTCTTTTGTCAACCTGTTCATGATGAAATGGCAAACCAAACTGAACATAAATGACATTAGAGTTGCCAGATTTGACCATAAAATGCCAGTTTTATCTCTATTCGAAAAACAAACCTCTAAAAAAAACACCCTGTAGTATCTCTATCTTTACGAAATACATTGTATAGATTTGCGTCAAAAAAATCACTATCGAAAAAATTCACAGTTAACCATGTCTCAATTAGGACAAAGATGTCAAAATCCAACTGCGAACTCATAGCGGGAAGTGATTTAGATTTAGTTCTAAGTCCAGAAACATTATGAAAATAGAGTTTAATTCGATTACTATTATTATTAGTGCTGATAAAATTGATTATGGGTTGAAATGTTGTTTTCCTGGTTTTTGAAAAAACTCAAATGGGCGCACATTAACATTCGCAGGCCAGAGATCAGGAACAATCAACTTTTCGTAGCAGGTTTCAGAAACACCCAATTTAAAATTAACTCTTTTAATAGAGTCCAAACAAACGTCCTTCTTAACAAGGTTGTAACAAGATAGATGAATTCTATTTATACCTGCATGATTAATAAGAAATTCAATAATGTTTTCAGAAGTAACAGATGGAGCAAAAGAAGATAAATGTAACCATTTCATACGATCAGCGACTTCAAGCTCTGAATTGCGAGTAGAATTGGAACCAACAACAAGTATTTGTTTTTTTTTATTGTTTTTCTTCACATTAGATTCGAAGTTCCGTACGGCATATTGGATCTGCCGTCTTGAGTTTGAAAAGTTTGGATATGTAACCTCAGATTCGTAATCGACGACCATAAAAACCACCACATACCAAATATGGTAAAAATCGAATGATTTTTAAAAATTACGTCCGCCATCTTGAGTTTGGCAATATTGACCTCGAAGTCGTGATAGGTGACTCACAAGACCACCGCACAGTGGCGATATTTTTAAAAAGTGGTTGCAAAAATCAATTTTAGTGTGGTGGAAATTCGCAAATCTAATAATGCAGTTTGATAGACAATTGCTTTAAACTCGCGAATATTCAATTTTAACTTATTTGGAGAAATGGTTTGCTTTGTAGAGTTGGTGAAGGTTGATGGTTTTTTCGAATGTTTTAGTTTTATATTTTTTTTTTGTATTTCAAGATGAGGCTGCAATTTTTCTGGAATATATAAAAGAAATGTTATTTTTTTGTATATATGACATAAGCGATCTTTGAACAATCAACTACCACTAAAATTGATTTTTTTTTTATGTAGGAGGTGGCTGTACTTTTCCGAAACACTTTTTTACCCATTTTTTCAACTTCAAATAGACTTTCAAAAAAAATTTCGCAAAAATTTAAGTTCCGCCTGCAAAAACTAAAATTTTTGAACAATTTTATACACAATGCAAGCATTTTTATTGCTGGGAAATGTCGTGAGTTATAACGATTTTTATCCGAAAACCTGTGACTTTTTTCATGCTCTTGCATTTCAACTTGCATTGCGCGTGATGTGGCATTTCTGATGATATAGTTCATAGTAACTGAATGGATTGGAATATTTGGATTATTATTTTTACTGTAAGCACACAAATAATATAGCAATCAACATTGTAAGCTTTTTTTTCTTGCTATGCCAACATCAATTTATAGGGTGCCACGAATATATTCCTGAAGTTCACATTTTTTATTAGGCAATAAGTGAAAATATTCTAATAATGAGTTACACAGCAGGTAAAATTAAGGGTAAAGGAGTTTTTTTCTAGACTTGTTTTTTATACGGGCTATAATTCCACAGGTAAAAAAAAATTTAAAAACTCAACTTCTAATAAGTGCGTTCGTAGTTCGTTTCCGGGGCAATAAGAATATTCTTTAACAGGTAGAAAAACTTACAGAATTCGATTACCTTAGGAAGGTAGTTTAAAATGTTATATTTGGGGTAGTAAAAATTTTATGCTTACTTATTTCAAGGAAAATGAAAAGATATATATTCATTTGGATGGTATGAATAGTAATATTCTGTAAGTTTTTCAATCAGTTTTTCAAAAACCTGAAAACAGAGCTTTTCAATTTGTTCTATAAAGAAGCACCTGTAATGTCTATTTCAAATCATATCATATATGAAATATTCAAAAGTTCATAGCAGCACTGATGAAAAATTCGAAAAACCTGAAATTCGGGAAAAAATTCATGCGGTATTCAGAGTAAAAGTTAAATGGAATAGTGTACGTAGTTAGATAAAACATTCCATTGCAAACATAAAAATTGGCTACAGGAAAGTATCGATATCCACTATGAGGAAGTAGAAGACATAACTAAAGAATTGCCAAGCACTTCAAGATCTGCAGGAGGAAGGGCAAAGAAATCATTAGACGAAAGTTTAACATTTTCAAAAAAAAAACTAGTAAAGGTGTTATCTTGGGCCAGGCCGAAACTCACATACCCTACACTGCATTGAAATTACTTTTTAAATAAATGTTGAAGAGATTGAATAAGTCGAAAATAATGTAAAAAGGCTCAAAAATGTTGAAAAGTGTTGGAAAAAACTGAAAATGTTGAAACATATGAAAGCCATTGAAGAAAGTTGAAAGAAATTGAATAAGTCGAAATATATGAAAAATGCTGAAAAATTGATGAAAAAATCGAAAGAATAAAGAAAATCTCGAATGAAATTAAAAGGGAAAGGTAAAAGATTGAAAATGTCAAAAGAATATAGGAATATTAAAAAAAATAGAATAGAAATAAAAACAGGAAATATTCCACGCCCACTTCTCCAATTTCGCTCACTTTTGGTTCAATAAACAAATCAAATTTTAGCACAATAGCTTGTATAGTTTGCGATATGTGCCGTAATTATTCTTAAAATTTAGGGCGGTGACACACCCACTGGTACAATCCACTCAGATTTTGATCCAAAAATAGCCTTCGATAAACAAACCTCTCACACCAAATTTCAGTATGATTGTTCATTTATTTCGATAGTTATGCCACTTAAGGTATTTTAATAGTATGAGAGGTTCCACGCCCACTGTTGCTATTTCGGCAGCTTTTGATTCATATATATATACCTAATACCCAGTAAACCAATTACATCAAATTTCATATCAATTGCTCCAATAGTTCACTTAAAATACCACTTACGACTTTATGCTAATGAGGAAGGTGCCACGCCCACTGATGCAATCTTGTCAAGCTTCATTTAATTCCGAAGCTTATAGTAACCGACACCTCTACACAAAATTTTATGAAGATTACTCTCATAGCACACTATATATAGCATTAAACGTATTTCGCTTATATTGGAGGTGCCACACCCACCAGCATAATTGTGCCAAAATTTTGCAAGAAAACACCTTTTAGCAAGTATATCCGCCATATTAAATTTCATAACGATTGCGTCTTTTTATAACGTTTATTAATATTATAGGCTATGCCACGCCCTTAAAATAAATTTTTCAGTACATTGACGTGGCTTGTATTGTTGACTGCTTTCAGTGGTATCATCCCAAAAATTTTAATGAAAATCGTATGTGCCAATTCGGAGTTATACGAAATCCAAAATTTTAATTGTTAAGAAGTGCCACGCCTACTTTTACAATTCCGCCCACTTTATGCGCAATTCAAGATTCGTGTACCAAATTTCATCACAATATCTTGCACAGTTTACGAGCTATGGCGTTATGAAAGTTAAAATTTAGGGCTGTGCCACGCCCCTTTAAGAGATTTTGCAAACTTGAAACCAAGCCTAATCTTAATTTTGTTCTTATCTTCACCAAATCAACAAGTTTCATCAAAATCGCAGCAACCTTTTTTTCAAAATGGACTTGGGTATATTTACATAGAGTATGGGCGGAAGGTGTGGCTGTGAACCGATTTTACCCATTTTCATATGCTAGCAACTTGCAAGAAGATGTGAGCTGTGTGCCAAATTTCATTGAATTAGCTTTCTTAGTTTTTGCGTAAACCTGATTTCAACAGACGGACACACAGACAGACACAGACAGACGGACACAGCTATATCGACTCAGGTGGTGACGCTGATCAAGAATATATACACTCTTCCATACCTGCCACTGTCCGTTTCAAACGGAATGACAAAGCGAATATACCCTGTGTAGGGTATAATAAATTTATGGATGCTGCAGAAGCGATTTCTACCGGGCAACCGGCAACAGCATTAACAGTTAAATACAACAGAGATAAAGAAAAATCAAGAGGCGATATAATAAAGTAAGTTTCTGTTGGTAGTCCTATCCGATTGCAGAGGATTAAAGAAAGCATTCCACCTCCATCGATAACATATCCCGTAAAATATGCGGCTGAGGAAGCTTTGGCTTTATTCATGGGCTTGGGACTGTCGAAGGAAAAGTACAATCTACTCTGAAAGTCATTGATGCGACACAACGTGGATATACTTCCAGAATATAAGAACATCACAGCAGCAAAGAAAGCAACTGTTAGAGAAAATTTTGAAATATCGGAAGTTTCAGCTAAGGTGAAAATTCAAGATGGATCATACTGTTCAGCGCTTAATTATATAAATATCGATGAATGTTTCCAAAAATTTAGATTATGCTTTCAAATTATTGGTGCTCATATAAAACTGAATGCTATAGTACATTTTTTTTTCAAAACTGTTATTTCTAATAAATTAAGTTATAATGAAAATTCCGTTTTCATAGAACTTTACTTTTCAGAAAGCCTACCTTCAAAATATTTTTGGTTAACACTAAAAATGTTTTGTTTTTGAGTTATGATTAAAGATAAAAATTAACAAATTTGCACCGTTCTTAAAAATCCAAGCCTAAATTTATTCGCACTTTTGTATATATCATATTATAAGGTACTATTGAACATTTAAAACGATAAGGTAACTTAAAAGAATTAGTTCCTTATTCAAATACTTAGTCAGCAGCCTGTTAGTAGGGCTTAAAGCTATATAATAGTGTAAAAGTAATTTGGTAATTCTTAAAAGTTTTTTCTCTGAAATATTTAAAGTCAAAGTTGGAATTTCAGAGAAAAAAAATGTGAAATCGCATGTTCTAAGTATTGTAGAAAAATTTTAACAATTTTATCAGTTTCTGATTTTATTAACTGGCTTATTAGACTAAACATAAGGAAACTGCACTATTTGTGATTTCCAATATTTTCTAAAATAAGAGAAATTCTCCTAAAATTCTGACTAACGCCCTAATGCGACTTTGCGACGAGTGGCGGAATATCTAAGGCAAGACTTTTTCAATATTTTTTTTTGCTAATTTTATTTTAATGCTAATGGCTTTCAGCGCATTATAAAAGTTAAAAAGTCAAATTTCTGGACAGGTCTAGTTTACCAGGGGTTGAAATAAGATAAAATCATTACTGTAGAAAATTTTTTTATTGGCAATTTTTTTAGAGCTTATTCAAGTTATTAATATTAAATATTATTATAAAATAACAGATAGTATCACGGCAAAAACGATTCAATTAAGAAAATCTAATTGAAGCGATTCATATTACGGCAAACACCGAGTCTAAATCAAAATTGAAAATTAACTGTGATATTTTGTTTGAAATTCATCTTCATCTTCACTGTTTCTCGTCGCTCTTCGATTTACAACTACTAACAACTAAAACAACGGTTATATGCGAAATAAAATATGTATTTCGTTTCAAAAATTAACGCACAACAAAGTATTGTGAATTTGGCTGAAAATCATTACTACGATTTTTTACAATATTCTGAAATCATTACTGCAAATTTAAAGTTATTACTACAGAAATAGGGCATTACTGCACCATATTTCAATGCCTGATACTTCATTTTAAAAAAACCCATGAAGTTATAAACGAAAATGCAAAACCAAGCTCCTCGATTAAGGAAACTCATAAAATACAGGCAGTCTAATGTATGTGCATATGTAAAAAGAAGAAGACTTAAGCAGTCCCGAGATTTTAAATCGAAAGCTTTGCCTTAAAAAAACATAATTTGAATAGTTTACTTACTTTATATCCTGTTAATTCGCCATTTATAAGATGCTTAGGAGGTGGTGACCACCTTACATAAGCTGCAGTACTATTAATAACACCAACCCTTACGTCAGACGGAGGTGCAGAAGGAGGCCCATCAAGAGTTTTTCCTTTCCGTAAGTTTGATATAGATCCCAAAAAGCCCTCTGGCAGTGTTGCAAATATTTCATAGTTTGTGTATGGAGTTAAGTCATAAATTCGAAAATTTTTTTTCTCATATGTTGTTTGTACTGATAAATAGTCTTTAGACAATATCCGGCCAGCTGAGTCATCAATTTGAATAGGGCGGTAATAAATTGTCATGTCTCTTTCCGATAAAGATATTTGTTCATAGTCCCATAGTATATCAAGGGTGTTAGATGAAACTGGAATTACACTTGTTATAAAAACATTTTGAATGTTTGTCCAATATCCCTTCGGCTTTAGTGCTTCACTCTGCGATACATTTTTTGAATCAAACTTTACATGAACACTTTTAACATCGCTTCCTGCTTCATTTATAGCAGCACATGCATACCAACCCTTTAGAAAAAAGAAAATATATTTTTCTATATTCCAAATTGAACTTAAGTTACAAAATTAAAATTTTTCAACATAAAATATACATTGCTAACCTAGTGTATCTCAATTCTTTGCAATATATTTTATGGAATCAAAAGTATCCCAGTTCAAAAAAAGGTGGAATTGCCTCTCTAGGATTTAATCAGTACTTATGTTTCTGTGATGAGCGAATATATTTACTGGCGGGCATGGAAGAAAATCTATGAATTGGTGGAATAGTTAGGTAAGTGTTTTTATTAAAATTTTTTGATGGTCAGTTGTGTTACTATGAGTAAAATCCACGAGTTAAGCAATAACAATGCATTAAATCCAGCAACAAAACATGTAAGTTCCGAACGAGGCGGACCCGGAACAATTACGCCTCCAACGAAAATTATTCAGCAGGTGTTAGTTAAGTTGAATACAAAAATAAAGAGAGCTCATTCTAATCTCTGAAGAAAGATATTTTGGTTAATCTGTGGGTAATCATTACTTTCGGTAAGCATGGCGTTCCAGAATATACTACTTGAATATTTTTCTTACAGATATATCTTGTGGAGAGATTTTCTGCGAAAGATAATAGAGGATCCGCATTTAATGTGGCCACAGTTCAAAATAAGAAATGCTAAATGAAGATTTGTCTGCAGTTTCAACAAAACAAACAGACAGAAATTCCCAATATTCTATGGAAAATTTATCGAGGATGTTTCCAAACATTTAACAATAAATAGCAAAAAATTTGGGGAGCAAAGACAATAAAAAAAGGCATTCTACTTAAAAACCAAGAGAACCCTAGATTTTCGTGTGAATCTTTCTTTTGTGGTTCCAAACAAAATCCCAAAAGTCCCCATTGATACGTGTGCCGCTAAATATGTTACACGGGGTCAAAAGTTGTCAAAAACTGTTTTTTGTGAAAGTCTCGTTAAAGGTCACTCCTATCGGAAAATAGGGCGTATCAGGTTTGTAGAATAGAAAAACATTACATTCTTTTATTTTGTAAGACTAACAGTTTTCGACAAAATTCGATTCAAAAATTTGTAACGTGTAATAACTCAAAGGTATATGTACATTAGACATATTCAAACTAAGGTCATGTTCTAGAAAACTTCGGGAACGCTCGAAATACAAAAATATTCATATTTAAGCATACCTTCATTCAAAAAAATGATAAATTTTTTTTTCGATTTTCCTTATGTAAACATGAGGGAGTATTGAAGAAAACATCACCGCTATTTCTTAAGCCTATATATAAGAAAAAATCTATGAAATCTGTGCATGTAGACCTTCGCTATTTCTTGTGTAAAAGCTCAAATCCTTGCGCAGAGATCATGTATTTTTTTTATATATAGGCCTAAAAATAGCGGTAAAATTTTTTGTCGATACTTCCCTATGTGTACACAAGGAAAATCAAAAAAATTTAAAAATCTAATTTGCTTCATTTTCTTACTCAAATTCCAAAAAATTAAAACTTTGCAGCTCTGGTAGCAATCCTAGATGTATTTTTTTATATGAGGATGTGCGCGAAGATAAATAGATTTTCGAATTTTCAGCGTTCCGAGAAATGTACTTGCAGGTGTCGTACATCTGCTATGTAAATAAATTAGTAACTATGCCACACATCACGACTACTGCATCGATTTTGATCATTTTTTTTTAAGTTTTATTTCTTAAACGCTTGGTCATAATCTCAAATTAAAATTATCACGATATTTTAGCTGAATATTAAGTTATTAAAGTTTTAAAACAAATACTTGCGCATTTGAAATTTTTTTTTTATTTTTATTACGTTTTTTTTTTTGGTTTGGAAAAGTTTGTTTTTAATGCCGAAAATTACTACAAAATGTTTCAATAAATATTTTTTTATTCATCTTAGATATGTAAGTATTATATTATTAATTATTACAATTTTTCTTCAAACTGCATTTCAATTTCCATCCCATATCTTCATTATCATTTTCTTCTTCCGTTTTCTGTATTTCAGTAGTTTCAATCAAAAACCATAATCGATAACCCTCTTCAGGAGGCCCGTTAATATTGACGTCATTCAATGTATCAGGTGATACATTTAAAAAATACTGGCCGTAACAATTACCACAGACTGATGAACAGTATGTCCCAACTTTTCTGCAACCGTAGACTATCAGAAGCGGGTAGAAGTATTTTAACTGGCTCCAAAATTTTATCCTATAATGTCTATCCTTAGTCAAGAGGGTTAAGCTCGTTGCCAAGCCATACTTGCATTTCGCGATAGACACGATATATGTAAATGTTGCCGAGGAGCAGTAGATATTGGCTGAAGAAAACTTAGCTCTACACGTTTTTTGAGCTTTTATATTTACATGCAATGACCGATTGCGATACTAATACATATATTAGCTATTTTTCCCAGAGGTACAATAAATGCTTTTGATTATTCGAAACGAGGTTTCTTCCGGTTATGTTAGCTTAGCACAACTAAAAGAAGTACATATCCGATAATCACAGAATTTAATTTAATGAATGCAAAATTAACACAGCTAGGTAAGAATTTCTGAAATGGGCCACTTCTAAGCCCGGAACGTTAATTTTTTAATGAAACTTTGTTATTTAAATAGTGGCATGTGATGAAAATTAATATGTGAAATGATTTTTTGTTTTTGTTGTTATAGTCAACTGAAAATCGAAATTTTTTCAAAAGCTTATTCGTATTGAAATATAGTACAAAAGATTTTATTTTTATTTGTTATTAGTCGACTGTTATTATTAATTAATTGAACAATATTTTGATCAAATTGTACAGTCTTAGCAGAAACCGACATTTTTGTGTGAAATTTCACAAACCGGTCAATGCTTTTTAACAAACATGACAGAGACTACAAATGGAACAATTTAACCTGGTAATTGGTGACATTTCGCACAAAAATATCGGTTTCTGCTAAGACTGTACAATTCGATCAAAATATTGTTCAATTAATTAATAATAACAGTCGACTAATAACAAATAAAATTTCTATACCGGAAGGATCATCCATTTTCATATACATAAGTGGTGCAAATCACAACTATACGAAAAAATCTCATCATAGCAAGTCTTTGAACCGACGGTTCAACAAAGCTATGGCAAACAAGAAATGACATGAGATGGCAGGTGGCGCATTGTGTGCTTAAAAACAAATTTGCACTTTGTACACGTCTTGGAGAACTCCCTTTATGGCTCAAGTGTTAAGAGCGGCTGTCCAAACATAATTCATGGAATGGTCGGGGTTCAAATCCGTGTACAAATTAACCATAACTGGTCTGATGAGGCTATGTATATATGTATGTGAATATGTATATACGTGGTAATAGCCGAAACATATGTCACCAATTACCAGGTTAAATTGTTCCATTTGTAGTCATGTCATGTTTGTTAAAAAGCATTGACCGATTTGTGAAATTTCACACAAAAATATCGGTTTCTGCTAAGACTGTACAATTCGATATTATTTTTAGATAATATATTTTCCAATGTTTAAAATATGTTTATTTATTAAAGGTTAATGAAAAACAGCCTTCCCTGTCCGATTGACAAACGAAAAAAATTATATAAATGTTAAAAACATTAAGTTACAATATTCCGTTGAGACAAAAAAGGATTGCTTTTGACGTATTCTTTATTTATACATTTGTAACTCTGCTCAACGCGCTTGTAGGGGATTATGTGAATCGGAAAAAACCTCGAAAAACACGATGGCGGTGCTTAAAATTTTTTTGGAGCTGCCCCCATCCCCGAAAATGGCCAAAAACCACCCCCAAAATGAGGGAATCGCATATTCCATGTCTTTTATCGGTAAAATATTTGTTAGACCTCGTTTAAGGTTCTTCTGGAGTTGTCTCCACCCCCGAAAGGACCCAAATTATTGCATTGACACACGGTTTAATTTAAAAAAAACATTCACTCTTTCGAAAATAGTTTTATGTACCGCATTCGTGTTCAGCATCCTCGGAAACAGGGCGCGATGCGGGTTTCCTCGTTTACACCAAAATCAAATGTTTTTTGGCCATTTTGGTGGGTTGGGCCAAAAGCAGAAGAATTTTAAACATCGCTATCATGACCAGCATCCTTGAAAACGTGGAGTGACAAGTATTTTACCGATGAAAGACGTGGAACATGCAGTTCCCCTATTATGGGGGTGGTTTTTGGTAATTTTCGGGGATTGGACCAACTCAAAAAAAATTTTAAACACCACCATCGTGTTCAGCATTCTCTAAAACGGGGGAAAGAGCTGGTTTGGTTGCTGCTTTTTTCCGCCTCATGTTATCTATGAGCGCGTTGTGCAGAGTTACGAATGTATAAATAAAAAATACGTCAAAAGCAATCCATTTTTCGTTTCAACGGAATATTGTACCTTAATGCTTTTAACATTTATATAATTTTTTTCCTTTTTCAATCGGACGGGGAAAGATTATTTTCTTCACATTTAATAAATAAACATATTTTAAACGCTTATACTCTATTTCAATACAAATCGAACATCAATAATTTTATAAAAATCGTCGTATCCGTTCAAAAGTTTTAAGATTTAAAAAAATTTGGTCCCCGAATTTCAATTGCTCATAACACCAAAAAAAAAAAAAAGTTCTACATTTTAGTTTTTAGCACATTCATCATTAAAAAATTAGCATTTTGGGCTTTCGCAGTGGCCCATTTGAGAAATTCTTGTCCAGTTGAAAAAACGAGTGGAGTTATCTTCTCTTCAGCCAACTGCTGTCCGTTAACATTTACACATATCATGTCCATTACCAATTGCGAGTGTAGCTTGGCATCGAGCTTAACCCGCTACACTAGAGAAAGACATTATGGGATACAATTTTGGAGCCAGATAAAACCAAACCTTTAAACTTTTATTCAATAAGTCATGAAAATACAAATTTCTACAAACCTTTTTTCGTAAAAGTACTAAAACACTTTCTTCAAAAACCTCTATTAAATAAAAGTTGTTCCTTAACACTTTTACTAGTTGAAAAGTTTTTCAAAAAACTTTTAAAAAAAACTTTAACAAACAAAACTTGTATTAATAAAAGTATTTTACATTTATATGTAATAAATGTATCTTATTGAAGATTTATTGTCCATTTATTTAAAGTCGAAAATAAAAGTTTTTTTGTAAAATTTTTGGTTAAACATTTATCCCAAATAACTAAGCAAAAAAGTTCAAAGGATTATATAGTATAGAACAAAATCGAAAAGAAAATAGTTAAATAAATAATGCACGCATATTTAAAAAAATAAATTTTATTGCACGAAGCGATGGGCAAAGAAGGTTACCGACTGCACGATCGGGTCTTCCAAGCCCATTTTTCAAACATATTTTACAGCACCAAACGATGCAAAAAGGTTGAAAATGGATTTTGGAAGTCACAAAAGAGGTCCACGACTCCCATAACGAGATGCTTTTTACCCATTTTTCGAAAATGATTTTGCTACACGAATCAAAGGGAAAAGTCCAAAAATGGATTTTGGATGCCATAAAAGAATTTATCGGTCCTCCTAAGGCATGTTTTGGACCTATTCTTGGAATACAGTTTTATTGCAACAATCGATGGGAAAATGCCAAAATAGAATTTAAGAAGTGACAGGGGAGGTCGTCGATCCTCCTAAAGAGGTGTTTCGGACATATTTTTCTAAAAAAATTTTACTGCACGAATCGATAAGAAAAGACCGAAAATAGATTTTGAAATTGACAGGGGAGGTCTCCGACCCTCTTAAAGGGATTTTTCGGACCCAGTTTTCGAATCGATTGCAAACGACGTAAGATTGATTTTGGAGCAACAAGTGAATGTATCCACCTCAGGATTGCTTGAACACTAAAAATCAAATACAAACACGATTTTATGTCGAAGATATTTTGAGACACATTTTTACATATATAAAATTAGTACTTAAACTATATTATTACAATTTTGTTTTTTTTTATATAGTATGGACATTAGAGTGATTCACTTTTATTTGTAAACAGTTGCAGGTACTTGAAAGAAAAATTCTGGTGCAAGGAGAGTTTATAATTTTAGTATTTTCATTTTCTGTACGATTAATACAGGAAAGAATGTTTTATTGGACAATTTCGTCTATATCTCGTGAATGCAAAATCTTACACAAACATTAAATTTTCCATAAAAACGTATCTAATAATTTCTTTCGTGAAGATATTATTTCGTCAGCTTATTAGCTTTAGAATTTAAAAAGATTCGAAAATTGAAAAAAATATCAATTTTTGTTGTTTTTGTTTTCTAAAAAAACCTATGCTTTTTTCGATTCACTTGGTCTTGATTTCGCTGAAATTGGCGTTTGAATTGTTGGCCACTTGTGTTTTTGTCCCGTGCGAACGCTTTGGTTTTTTGCAATTATCTAACGAAAAAAAATGCCCAAAATCAACCTTAGCGTCAATTATAGAGCTTATCTGTTTTATTTTGACATTCTTTTACTTCAAATGTGTTCGACGGTCCCGTTCGACACCAATCTAAATGCCTATATGATTCTAATTTGCTTGATGTGCGGGAGGGTTCGCTAATTTCGTATAGAATGACGAAAGAGTAAACAGCAGCGCTTTGCGGTGGATAGCAACGACAAGTAGATATGCAAGCTACACACTAGTTTATGTTGTGCGTAAACATTCTGCCCGCCTTGAGATATTTAGGGTCTGCAAATAATTCAATAGGGTATTTTATATCAAATTCATTATTAAATTAAGTGTGGAGTGGATAGAATATGTTGAGTGGTTCAAATGCCATATGGACCAGAGAGTGTCCAGCAACATTCTATCATTTTCTGATCATATAAAACCAGATTTCAAAATCTTAGGATAAGCATCACATAGTTCTATTTCAATTTTGGCAGGCGACTTGAATTTAGAGTCCGCCAGCAATATATAGTCGTAGGCCTTTTTTGAAGCCTCAGGTAAATCATGGTAATGAATTCGATGTGGCAAATCATCGCTGACGAAGACATTGAGCTCGATCTTGAAATTTTAATATATTTTGGATCCAATATCCACATTGCAGATTTTTGGGAGTTGGGATAAATCAATTTTATCTGCAAATTACTCATGAACTCTGCTGAGATTACTGTCACAGCTCTTGCTGGGTTGATTAAGGCTTTAAGGGTATGGTATTCACCATCAGAATACAACTTCAATGTTGCCGTTGGCTGCAGGGTCTGCTTCGAGCACAGATTTCTGGTCTGAGTAATGAACCGGGTATCACGCAACTCATCATTTCCAACTGCAAGTACACGGGCGTGACATATTGCACATTTGTCGTGACTGGTACAATTTTCGATGTTGTGGAACCGAGGCAGACAGTTGATACAATAACGCATTTTAAGAACAGTCTCTTTTTCTCAGTAAGATTCATCTCATGATATTTGTATCACTTTGACAGATGGTGGTCCTTCTTACAAATGCCACATGGCACATGTCGGCCTATGAATTGTGGTCTCCCGTTGTTTTTGTTTTTTTATTGAAGCGCTGCATTTGTGAAGTGCGATTTTTGTGGCCACATTTGTTTCTGTCGCAAACAAAATAGGTGGAAGAACATTTGTTGTTGTTGGTTGGAGCCATGGCAAACTGAAAAGAGAATTAACATTAGATTTAAAGGTTTGCCATGATCAAATACGAAACTAAGTAGTTTGAGAAGAGTACGACTACTATTGTGATGGGTGTTGCAGTAATATTCTTTGTTGTCCGAATATCGACTACTCGATTCTTGAAGTCAGAGCCGTAATACTCTTTCACGACTCAACCTAAGTTCCACTCGTGGGGCGAAAGATATTCATGCCGTATAGCGACTAAATCATCCACCTCAATATTCTTTTTCGGGTGTTTCCATTTATATCGTTTATGGAGCTCCTTCAAGCAATCATCTTTTCATCTTCTGCGTAATGTATGACGTAGTACTTTTAATTTTTCCCATCAGTTCATGGTGCTGAGAGATACGCATACGCATAGATCGGGTTCGGCTGGAGCTAGCATTGGAGATCAAATTTAGAAGTGGCCTGGTATCAGGGGTTCTAAGTCATTGGAATTTTCACTTGATGGGCCTTGAGTCAGGCAACTTTCGATTCGCGCTAGCAGCGTAGTCATCTTCTCAAAAGTGAATCACTGATAAGCAGCTACCTATTGAGCTTAAGACTTTTGACACCGGCTTTTCAAAGTTCACTCATATGTAAAGCTCCGGGGTGTATGAAATGCCATGTTACTTCTTGATGATTTGTTGCCTTGGATCTTCAACGATTTCATAAATTTTTGCCGATCTTTTTTGAGCATTTGTGGTGCTCCAACAAAATTTTTACCGTTATCGGAGTAAAGAATCTTGAATCCTGAAAAAAATCGTGCGAAAGCAGCTAAAAATAGCTTGAAAGGTCACTTGTTAACTCCAGATGTATAGCGTTTTTAGTGAAACAAATAAAAACACATACATAGTCTTTTGTAATCAAGACCGCTCTTCCAGTGTAATTTTTGATTTTAAAGGGGCCTGTGAAATCTACTCCAGTGTTTCTGAATGGTCGTTTAAACATAGTACGCTCAGGTGGAGGTGTAGCCAATATTTGTGTTTGCTGTCTTTTTTTGTATATTATGCATGTCTTACAATTATGGATAGTTGTTTTGATTAAAGTTTTGGTACCCAAAATACGGATCTCATTAATCGTAAAACAAGTTGGTTTCCACCATAAAGCGATACTTTATGTTTCAAATGTGTAAATAATTTAGAAAGTCGGCTGTGGTATGATAACGACGATCATTATAGGTCAATCCCGGGGATTTGCCAAACGACCATTAGCTCGAATCAATCAATTTGAATCATGGAAAATGTTGAGTATGAGTAGCGAGTTTTTTGATGAAATTGAGTCTTCTTTCAATAACGAATCATAATCGTCAGGGAAATATTTTCGTTGACTTGACAAAATAAGTCTGTTTTTCACCAATTTGACTTCTTTGGGCAAAATTTCTTTATTCGGTGAAATTAAATGCGAACGCATGGCGGGCAAAGAATTTTTATAAAACCGAAACACATAAGCTCTCTCATAACTCTTAGGGCTCCTGTCAATGATAAAAATCTATCTAAGATATCTTCGTGGGTATTTGGAGTTGGTTGTGCATTGAGTCTATCTAAGAACTTCAAAGTTTAAAGTTTTGTTGCATTCGGGCGCATATTGTTTTTTTTTCTGCTTTGAGTCGATTAAGCTCACACGGGTTACCGGTAACCGGTGTTAAAACGCAACAAGAAGTTGTCTTTTCCGATTCCGCGAGTTAGTTGTCTCGTAATTGGTTCTAACGCACTTTTCTTACTTAGTTAAAATTTTTGCTCAATGCAATTAACACATATAAAAGAAAAAAACTAATATTATTTTCCACGCGCAAAATTACATAAATAAAGATCGTTTTGTCCAATACACTGAAGCAACTAAATCTGTCAGTATCTGCTGTTCACATATGTTTGGTGTGTGTTGCCAATCCACTAATTTTATAGTTCAACAATTTAAAGACCTGTTCGTGTTAAAAATCAATGTCCTAGTAAACTTTAGCCTTTGAGTACCAACTGCATCTAGCAATTTTTTTCAGATGTCATCTCCTGCAGCTATCAAACTCAGAGATACATTGTCTCGTCGAAAAAATCTGTTTGAAAAGAATGCAAAAACATCTGTGTAGCAGGAAGAGGAGGATTTGAATGCCAATATTCTTTCTCATTTAAAATCCATAGAAGAGAGGCTTTTCTGCATCCTCTTTCGAAGCTAACATACCACGTGTCTAAAAGTCATCCCGTAAATGTGTAAGCTATTTAAATAATCGATCGTCAAGTATATCGTTGTAAAATTCTTAACGAGCGCTGCATTTTTTACCGAGAGCTCATCGAAATCTTGGCAACGGTATACTATACTTGACGATCGAAAAAACAAAATTCCGTTCAATATGTTCTGAGGTAAGCCTTCAAACTGGCTGGTGACTTGAAAATTTTTTTTCGTGACACTCTCAAATATGCATAGCGAATACAGTCAAAGCCCTAGCATGACTAAAGTCCGCAATAGGGGTGAGACTCCACCTTATTGGCCGCACTTATGGTAAGTGCTAAAATTTCTAAGCCATCTAGTTCCATTTACATGATTTATTTAGGTGGCAAGAGCAGTCATTGCTTACTTTCAACACTCGTGGTCTAACTTTCGCCACAGTAAGGAGATGATCAGGGTCAGTTCCTGCGTTTCCCAATGTGCGAACGTCGAGACAGCTGCTTCGCCAGGTTTTGTTGAGTAATTAATTTGGTCCTTTGCAGCACTTCGTGAATGCCATGTTACTTTATTTTTGGGTTTGTGAATAAAAAGTCAGCAAAAATCAATCAAAAGGTTGTCATATTTATTTAGTTGGCTAAGACCGTTCTTGCCCATGACATGTTTGATGTTGCCGTTGTTGTAAAAAGTTTATGTACAATGATAGCCCTATGGCATAATTTTTTCCTGTCTGCTGACGTGAAGTTCATTCAGGGTTGGCTAAAATGTATCATAAATTTTCCATACTTTTCAGTTCGAAGGACATTAAGCCCATGGGTCGTAAGGATTCGGGACTGTGTGTCTAAGGGGGCATCCATAGCTTACGTGAGTCCATATAGAAAGGGCGTGTCCAGAAAAATATCAACATATCTCACTAAGGGGGAGGAGGGGGTTAATAAAAATGGCACGCAGACTTTTTAATTCAGAGAATATAAATTATAATAACAGATACAACAATTGACATTCGGTAGCTCTAGAACCCTTAAAAATACAGCAATCTCAACCAGTAAAACCCTTTAGCGGAGGGAAATGATAGTATGTTTAATGTTTGTTTCACAGAAAAATTAAGAACATATCCACTCGACATGTAACGTTTCGTAAGCCTTTCAGAAATCGTTCACATGAAATCTTACGAAGAAATCTCGTGTCCGAAATCTATCATTTCCATTTCGGGAACTTTTCTTTCATTTGAAGCGTTTCTGAACACTTTTTACTGCATCTTCGGTCTTTTTTTTATTCTGCGTCACTTGCGCTGTCATTTTGTTGTGCCGTCGGGACTATGAAGTACTTTTTCACTTTTCCCTCGTCATCACTTGCATCGATACTGTTTTGGAACCATGGGCCTTACTTTTTAAAACGCTCCTGAATTCAGTGTTTATAAAATTCGCTATTTTCATTCGCTAATTAACTTTAAGCGTAGCAATGTCAAAGCTGTGTCCAGCAAAGAACACTGGCTCTTAATCCTGAAATATTCAGAAAGGATACAGAAGCTGAAAAAACGAGATCTGGAGGCGACCGAAGGATCAACGAGAGAAGCAGATGCCGCTGGAGTAGCTAACGAGTAAGTGCAGAACATACACACACGCAGTGTATTATTAACCCACCGGGTGTCGCTCTAAGCGAAATCTAAAGGGCCCCACCCCGATGCAATGACATGAAGTCGGTTCCGGGGTGGAATTTGGTCTAGGTACGGGGAGACTGGTTTAGAGGGTGCAAGCACCTCTCACCATAACTGTGGCGATGGCTATGATGGTGCGTTAGGCATTTTTAACTCCCCACGCACGAAAAAAAAATGTCAAGGCTACGATATTTATGTATACGCTCAACATTTCTTCTTTAACGCATAAAACCAGTTTCGGGAAATTGCTGTTATTTTGTACAACATACATATCTGAATTCCTTACAGTTTTTTGGATCATGCAGTTTTTGTTCTCTACACTATTGTCATTGCAATTTGGACAACATCAAGAAAATAAGCAATTAAATTTCTTTCGTGTTATACAGTCCACAGGCGCTACAATTCAATATAATTTAGTTTAATTTCAATTAGATTTCAAAACAGATACTTAATATGCAGTTATTTATTGTGATGCTTCATATATCCCTATAATGAATAAACAATCCCTCCAAATTTTTCTTCAGCTCCCTGATTAGAGTTCCTAGAATATTTTTTAAGAATGAGAAAAAATTCACTGGAAAATGAGTTATCGGTAATAATTTTTGAAGAAAATTTTTCGACGTTTCTTACAAATTCGTTTCCATAACTTTGTAGCAAGGAATTTAAAGATAAAGCATTCAAGCGAAAATTTTTAATCTTGTTCAATATAAAGTTGTTTTAAGATATTTAAAAATCTAACAACACTAATAAGGAGCAATTACACCAAAGGGAGTATTAAGCTATGTAATATACCTTATTTTAAATTTTGTTTTACAAATGTATATAAAATTGGTCAATCTTTAGCAAAATCTATTTGAATTCATTGATTTGCAGTTCACTTTAATATTTATAATATCAAACATGCAAAACCACAGTTTCATTATTAACTGATTGAAAGTAATTGGAAATATTTGGTAGCACTGACTGGAAATTAAGTTTTCCACTCCTCAATTATTTAAGATTGCAAAGTTTTGTTCTTGATGATAGGAGAGTGAATTTACAATCAACAACCAACTGTACTTAACATAGCATCAAGCAGATCATAAAATATTATTTAGATTTCATTAAAAAAATTCAGTAAACATCAAATCTGGAACCTTCCAAAATCACATAGCATTAGTAAAGATTTTGTTTAAAACGTGTCAGAAAGATTTAATTTGAAGAACCAGGAATCGTTAAATCTGGAACCTTTCAGAATTAATTCAGAATGATTTCATGTGAAGCAGTTTATTTGAAATATATAAGGAACACTTCTGTAACATTCCGTTTGCAATATTTCAATTGAAACATTTCTGGTACGTTACGTTTTGTTTCTGAAACTTTCTGAAACGTTACATGCCGAGTGGGTAGAAGACATTCGTATTAGTGGCATGAAGCACCACAGGTAGGGAGGGAACCGCCTCACGTAATTTATGGACGTCCCCTTAGCCTTACCAGCCTTGAGCTAATATTAAACGAAGAACTTACTCCCAGCTTCGGATATATAATTATGGGAATATCAGTGTTGCAATATTGCGGAAATTATTTTCTAACTTGAAGACAGGTCACACCAAGTTCCACTTTGTTTTGGAATTGAAAGTTTTATATATCAATCTCAAGTACTTACCAATGGAATATTTATCTCAAAGGATTAAGCAAAATTTGAATTGCTACTAGGTTTTTCATGGACTGAAAATTTTCGACAAGTTTAATTGAAAAATTACGACAAAGTCACAAGTGCGCCATGCATTTTAATTGCTTGCAATGGCAAACACACATACTCGTAATATTCTGACTTCCTTTGTATTTATTTTTGAAATTTTATTTCTATGGCGCTCATGCGATTTTTTCGTAGGTCGTTCGATGTAAATTTTTTTTATGGAAATGAGTGACGGCACCCATAATTTTTTTTAACATATATTCGCTCCTAAATATTCAAGGCTTATACCAAAAATACAAATTTAATGTTTCGTAATGAGAAGGCAAAATTATCATTGATTGTTTATTTAAAAGTTATAAGGACCTGTGATAATATAATTATTAAAATTTGTCGAATATAATTATTAAATCATGAATAGAAAACGCAATTATTCGTTAACATGCAAAGCAAATTTTATAATTTTATGTTAACAACTGTAAGAGGTACTAATTTTTCAATGCTTAAAAAAAGCTAGTAGCAATTGAAACTTTGCTTAGTTCCTTGAGATAAAATATTCTATTGGTAAGCACTTTAGGTTGATTTATAAAACTTTTAATTCCAAAATAACGTCAAATTTCGGTTGCCCACTTTACGTGATCTCTGTCAAATACACCCTATATTCTTCTGAGATACTCGAACGAAAATTTGATATGAATTAATTATCCAGCTTTAAATAAACGCCACTTATAATGGTAAATGTGTTTTAAATACTTACCATATTATTTGCTTGAATATTTTTAATAAGTAGTTCCCCATTATCTATAACTCCGAAATTTGAGAGCACAGTATCTGAAGGCTTCAATGGATTATCAATTGATGTAATAACTTTCTGAGTTTGGCCGGAATAATTATCTAATTTAATTAAACTTGAATGGCTTGAAATTCCTGAAGTAAATTCCATTATTAAATTATTAAATAAGTTTTGAGATTTACTTATAACATTTTCTGGCAAATTCGTTTTACCTGGAAGCTTATCCCAAACAATAATTGCAGTTGGGCGACCGGACGCTCGGCAAATCATTTTCAAGTTATCTCCTTCAGAAACAGCTAAGTCAGAAGATGCTTCAATTATTCTAGGAATTGCTGAAATACACATAACAAGTAGAAGTTTGGTTTTATGCAAGTATTTTGCTTAGCGATATTTACCGAAAACGTGTATTTCTATCAAAATCGATATATTTCCACCATCATTGAATGCTCTGCAATAATATTTTCCTTCGTCACTAGCACGAACATCTTCGATCCTTAAAGTGTTATCCAATAAAATTCTAGCTCTACCCTCAGGGAACGATTTTTCATCCCGTTGCCAAATAGAAACAGGTTTCGGGTCTCCATCGATTTCGCACGGAATATCGATCCGATCACCTTCAATTACTTCTGTGCTTGAAGGTCCTCGGACTACCCTAGGTGGTGTTAGTACTTTCAATACAGCTGGACTAGCATCTTTGCGACCAGCCATATTTTGTGCGGAACATTGATATAATCCAGAATCTGTTCGCAGTACTTCAGATATAAGTAAAGAGCCGTTTGCCACTAAAGACAGTCTAATGATAATACAAATAAAAATACAGTATTTGTAAATGACTTGCACCAAGAATGAAATCCTTAAACTCTTCATTAAGCTTCATAAGGTAAGTCGTAAAAATAAACAAATAAAAAAATAAACAGCACACTAAAAAATGTTCAGCTTTATGATTTATGTCTCGGAAGTAAACAGATAATTCAGCTTTTTTTACCACTTTATAGCCTTAAATGCTTTTAAAATCAAATAGGGTGAAAAAACATGAATAAATTTTTCAGAAATGGTACTCCTGTATGTTCTAAAAACTTTGAACATAAAAAAGCTGAAATCGATGAAGTATTTATATGAGTATTTGGGAAATTGATGATTTCTTGAAAAAGTAAATTTTTTTATCTTTTAGCATATCGAAAACGTTTAGGTATTCATTTATTCAAACATGTTGTTTTTTGTGATCTACTAGTACACAATTACATAAAAATACTATAAATGCTAATTTGAATTGTGTTAGTTTGTTTATATTCATCAATGAATGTTGATGTTTTACTTACGAGCTTTTTTGAACCCAATTTAAAACTTTTTTTTAAACAATAATATGTATTGGTCCAAATAATTTTATCGATTTTTTTTATATATTCTACATTATAGACCAATCACTCAAAAAAGTTTCAGCCTATTTAAACAACATGTGTGTACTGATAGGCCCATTATAGATGGAATGCCCCATATGCAGAAATTAACATCATTCATATCTTATTTTGAGTGAAAAAATCAGAAAAGTATCTGTTAAAAAATCATTATATTTTAAATCATTATATTTTAAAAAAACAATCTGTTAACAAATCAGTATTTACTTTAAGCTTAATTTCTAACTGGCCCTTCAGGCACACTTATATTCCACATTATAAACTATTTTGTACTAAAACTTTTAACTGTTTCATATCATAAACATGTACATACATATGTCATGCACTTGCTTAAGTGCATGGAAACAGGTTTTTTGATGCTACTAAGCATATAATTAAAGTTAGTTGTTCATTAACTGTTGATGGAAACAATCGTTCTTTAATTTTCGCTAGTTGTCGCAAAAGAAGTACAGCAAAAGCTATTACTGTACTCAACATTTTTGGTGACCCCGACGTGATTCGGATTTTTTTTTTATTTTTCGCAACATTTTTCGCTGTTTCGCAAAAAACTCTTGTTTAGTTTATCGCAAATTTTCAATAGAAAATAAAACTAAATTTAATAATTGTTTCGGTTATGAAATGAAATTAAGTTCATATGCAAGTATAAAAAGCTATCGCAATTTTGTCGTATGATAAAACTAAAACCGCGCAATAAAAGTATAAAATTTTATATAATTTTCGGACTCGTGGTTCATTCTGTGCATAACACTTTCGCTGTATTTAGTGCAAAATACAAAATTACAAAAAGTTATCGTCATTTTTTTTTTTTTTTTTTTCTTAATATAAAAATTGTGCGAAATTTTATATAATTTTCGGCGACCTCGGTAAACGGTTACAATCGTTTCATATATTTGACTTTCACATTGACCTTTCGAGTATCGTAATTTTATATCGTAAATTTTTTGCAATGATCGAAGCAGAAAATCAAAGTGCAAGCTTGCGGCGACGTCGCGATGCAATTCGAGAGCAGCTTCACTTAATCAAAATAGAATTGGACAATAATCTTTTTGGTACTCTTGATGAATTCGAGTTAACAATAAAATTAGACGTTCTTGAACGCATATATAAGAACTTTGAGAGCGCACAGCTCAACTTGATTGAAGTTGATGTCGCTGAGGAGATTGGTGATGTATATTCAGTTTTTAATTCTGATTTTGTGAAGGTTAAAGCTGCATTAAGCAGATCATTAAAGGCTTTGATGCAGACTCAGCCCAGTCCACCACCATCATCAACGTTACATGCTGATCATGCAGATGATTTACGAACATTCGTCGTTTCATCAAAGCCGCGCTTACCTATTTTAAAGATTCCAGCATTCAGTGGAAAATGTACTGAATGGCCGGATTTCTTTTCGTTATTCAATTCTATTGTTGGTTCTGACGTTGAATTGACAAAAATTGAAAAGTTTCAACATTTACGTTCATGCCTTGTTGGTCCAGCCCTGGATGCGGTGAGATCGTTAGAAATTAACGAAGAAAATTATGATAAAGCAATTAAACTACTTGAAAAAAGATTTGATAATAAACGTCTTAATTTTCAGGCGCATATCCGTGCCCTTTTTGATTTAGATTCGGTCAGTTCATCTTCTAGCCTTCGACAACTTACTGATAAGCTTACATCACATTTTCGTGCGCTCCAAACAATGGGCACAAAACAACAAATAGCAGATTGTCTTCTTATACACATTGTTTCGCAAAAACTTGATATCGAATCCAACACTAAGTGGGAGGAAACAACGCCCATCGACCAGATACCAATGTGGGATTCAATGATCGCTTTTCTCGACAGACGCTGCCAAATGTTGGAGACGGTAGAAAGTGTAATGGTAAAAAATAACACTACGCAGGTGAGCAAAAAATTTCATAATAATCGTTCCAAGGCGCTAGTAGCAGCCGTATCAAACAATTGCGTATTTTGCAAATCATCGGAGCATTTAATTTCAAAATGTGAAAAATTTCTGAGTTTTGACCCTGAGCAAAGATATAAAGAAGCAAAACGTTTAAATTTATGTATAAATTGCCTCAAAGGGGGGCATTCTGTGAAATATTGTAAGTCCAGTACTTGCCGTCATTGCTTGTTAAGGCACAATTCATTGCTGCATATTACTAACTGGTCTAATCAAGCCAACAATCCTGCGTCCGCATCTGGACAAAGCGCAACTTCATTTTCGCCTACAGCTGGAGCAACGATCAGTTCTTCACAACTTTCCACTATTCAGAAGCCTCTTTCGCGACCAGCCCTGGTAGCATCAGCTCCTATTGAATCCATGTCTGAAAATTTTATTTTTCTAGCCACAGCTGTCGTTCTTGTGGACAACAATGCAGGAACGGCAATTACCTGCCGTGCTATTTTGGATTCCGCATCACAGCTAAATTTTATTTCGAATCGATTTGCAAACCAGCTTCAATTAAAATCTATAAAGGCTACCACTATCGTATCTGGCATAGGTGAATCTGAGCTTGTTTCAAACCAAATAGTTGATATTAACATTCGCTCTCGAGTCGGCTCTTATCAAACGACATTATCAGCAGTAATTGTACCAAACATTGTTGATAATCAACCAAGCTAGGATCTACACAATTTCAACTGCAACATACCTGGAAATCTACAATTAGCTGACCCCTTATTTTTTAAATCTCAACGGGTTGATCTTTTGATTGGCGCGGGCCTTTTCTTTGATTTAATGTGCGTCGGACAAATTCGTCTAAGTCCCGATTTACCCACACTACAAAAAACTAGGTTAGGGTGGATCGTTGCAGGCTCTAGTAAAATAAATGCTGAAAATCGTTCTTGTGTCATGGCTTTAGAAAATTCTTCAATAAATTGCTCTGAGGATTCATTGGACAAATTAATAAGAAGTTTTTGGGAAGTAGAAACTTGTGGTCAGTCCTCAAACAAATTTAATGAGGAGGAATTGGCATGCGATAAGCATTTTGTCAACAACCATAAACGATTAAGCTCTGGATGTTATACAGTGTGTTTGCCAATGAAAGAAAGTCCTGCTGTTCTCGGGGACTCGTATTTACAAGCCTTACGTAGATTCAGAAGACTAGAACAAAGATTACAACAGAATCAAACATTATCAATACAATATTCTTCGTTTATAAAGGAGTATTTGGCTCTAGGTCACATGTCAGAGATTGATACAATTCATCCTGAAATACATACATATTTTCTGCCTCATCACTGCGTTTTTAAAGAGGACAGCACAACTACTAAATTGAGGGTAGTATTTGATGGCTCTGCTCGCACTTCTTCAGGTCTTTCATTAAATGATGTACTAATGGCAGGACCAACAATACAACAATCGCTATTTTTCATTTTACTACGTTTTCGTTCATTTCGCATCGCTCTAACCGGTGACATTTGTAAAATGTACCGTTGCGTACGTGTTTCGTATCCAGATAATTATCTACAATGTATTCTATGGCGGGGTAATCCAAACCAGCGAATTCGTATGTACACGTTAGACACTGTTACTTATGGCACTAAGTCAGCTTCGTTTTTGGCCATTCGCTCACTGCAACAACTCGCTCTCGATGAGTCCAAATCATTTCCAATCGGTTCCAAAATCACATGCAGGGATTTTTATGTCGATGACCTGATTTCTGGAGGAAATACGCAAGAGGAGGCTCAACAAATTTTAAAGCAAACCACATCATTACTTGCTAAGGGAGGATTTAAGCTAAGAAAATATTGTTCAAATGATCCATCAATTTTAGATGGCATTGCAGATGATGATAAAGAGCTGGGCCACTGTCAACCAATGATATTCAACGCGGAACATTTCTTTTACTTCGCATGGTTCAACGCATAAATTTAGCAGCAGAGTATAACGCTTTAATTGCAAACAAAAATGTAGAACGCTCAAGCATACTTGCCTCCCTCAATCCTTTCATTGATAATGAAGGTGTATTACGTGTGGGCGGACGTCTACAGAATTCAGAGCTGAGCTTTGAATCCAAGCATCCAATAATTTTACCAAAAGGACACATGTTAACCAATTCAATAATTACATATTTTCATCAAAAACTGCTTCATTCAGGACCTCAATCGCTGTGTGCATCACTTCGTCTTCAATATTGGGCTATTGGAGGCAAAAAAGAAGTCGGTCGCGTCATAAACAAATGCATTCGTTGCTTTCGCATGAGACCAAAAGTAATGCAGCACATCATGGGAAGTTTACCTCCTGAAAGAGTACAACCCAGCAGAGTTTTTCATACTACTGGAATAGATTTTTGTGGACCGCTCTTACAAATCAGAAATTCGTAGCAGAGCTCCTGTAAAATGTTACATCTGCCTTTTTATATGTTTTTCAACCAAAGCCGTACATTTGGAACTCGTAAAGGACTTATCTACTTCGTCTTTTTTGGCTGCTCTCAAAAGATTTTTTTCTACTCGTGGTAAACCAAAAACAATATGGTCTGACAATGCAACAAATTTTGTTGGAGCGAAAAACGAGCTTAAGGAACTAAAACAGCTATTCATCAGTCAGAATCATACTGTTAAAGTTCACCAGCAGTGTTTAGAAGATGGCGTGGATTGGCGTTTTATACCCCCCAGATCACCTCACTTTGGTGGCCTTTGGGAGGCTGCTATTAAAACAGCAAAATTTCATCTACGTAGAGTAGTTGGACTTTCAATTTTAGATTTTGAGGAGCTTCGCACTCTAATTTGCCTTGTGTCTGCTATACTTAATTCAAGACCTTTATGCACACTTTCAGATATACCAGATGACTTAACCGTTCTCACTCCAGGTCACTTTCTTATCGGGTGTTCGTTTATGTCTCCGCCTGAACCAGACGTTTCAAACCTCAACTTTCACCGACTTGGAAGATGGCAAAGGGTGTGCTACATGCAACAAATATTCTGGGCTAAGTGGAGCACTGAGTATCTTACTTTGCTTCAACAGCGTGCTAAATGGCGAATTGCATCACCGAATATTCAAATTGGTACGCTAGTTTTATTGAAGGATGAGAATACACCGCCTCTTAAATGGCCATTGGGAAGAGTTCTTTAACTAATAACAGGGAAGGATGGCACAGCACGTGTTGCAATCATTCGCACAGCAAATGGTGAAATTCAACGCACAGTACGCAAACTTTGTCCATTGCCTAGCAACGATATTTCAGTTAAAGGCTGATCCTTCAGCGGGCGGAGGAAATGTTAAAAAATCATTATATTTTAAATCATTATATTTTAAAAAAACAGTCTGTTAACAAATCAGTATTTACTTTAAGCTTAATTTCTAACTGGCCCTTCAGGCACACTTATATTCCACATTATAAACTATTTTGTACTAAAACTTTTAACTGTTTCATATCATAAACATGTACATACATATGTCATGCACTTGCTTAAGTGCATGGAAACAGGTTTTTTGATGCTACTAAGCATATAATTAAAGTTAGTTGTTCATTAACTGTTGATGGAAACAATCGTTCTTTAATTTTCGCTAGTTGTCGCAAAAGAAGTACAGCAAAAGCTCTTACTGTACTCAACAGTATCTAATGAACTTTCCTTGTGAGAAGAGTTTATATATTTTCATATAAAAAGTAATTTATTGAAAACATTAAATACGTTTTTTTTCATTTTAGGTATTTTGACCAGTTTCGCTCTTGCACGCAAGGAGCGATATGTCTTACAAATTGCAGTGGCGCAAAGATCTACTAGGTAATTTAAAGTTTACCAGATCTAGTAAGTGTGCGCGAACCTGTTATTACGTCATATAGAAACATCAACGAGATAATCGATCTTCTCGAATAAAGTGATTTAACCCATTCCAGACTATTGGGTATTTAAATACCCATGAGAGGAATATTTGAAAAATTCTCGTGCAGCCCATGGTCGAGGTATCTGGTAATTTTTTTTAAATTGGAAAGATTAAAGATAGGTTTACGATCTAGTCCTTGGGTCTTTGAGGTTTAAATTAAGTTTTCAGGCTTTAAAAATCACCAATTTTTTTCTAATGGAAAACTCAACGGAAAAAGTCTGCAAAAAAACGTAATATTAGATAATCACAACAGTTTCCCAGAGCTAATCTAATATTTCTTCTTTGCAATAAAATAGTAAAGTTCGAGATCTTATTAATCCCATTCACCATACACCTGAGCTTATATCTTTAGGCATTTAAATACGCAACAGCCTGAACTGAGGTCTAAATATATATAAGTTTTATTTATATAGAAAAATAATTTGAAGGGCAAACAACTTAGCAGGCATTGATTGCAATTTATCGATTGCTCCGCACCGGAATCATTATGTCATAAAAATTGAAGATGGAACAAAATTAAGTTTATATTCCCTTGTCATGCCGGAATTATTTGAAGTGCTTTCAACCAGGAATATTGTGGATGCAGATTTATTCGTATCCGCGGATGCGGATGCAGATTTTTGAAGGTACACATCCGCGGATGCGAATGCGGATGTGGATCTTAAGATTTCTTATAATTTTGTAAGAAATTTTTATGTACGGGCTATATTATATGGGTGCAGAAATTAAACAAAAGAAGCAAATTTTAATAATTTTATTAAATATTTATTATTTAGTATGGAGCATTATATATAATAAATAGTAAAATTGTCGCTTTTTTGGGGTCAAGCTTATTACGCAGTGATTTGTAAATTAGACCCGCACTACTAAACAGTTGTTCGCTGGGTACACTGCCTGGTGGTGTCGATAAAATCATGCGTGCTATTGGTGATAGCAGTCTTAACGCTTTTCGATGAACGCTTCACCATTTAAGAGGATTTTCATCTAAATGGGCATTAAACTGCCGAAATATCACTTAACACACAATGCTGACTGTATATTCACATTCACAATAAGCTCAAAAACGGAAAAAAGTAACAAATCACAAACGGGCCGAATCGTGTCGCCGACTCACCGCTACTTTCAGTCGATTCGCATTGAGGCGTCGGCTATTTCTTATCGTGATCTGTGGTGTATCCGCATCCGTATCAACATCCGCATTAATTATTGCGGATGCGGATGTTCAAATCAGTGCGGAAGCTTCGCAATTGCGGATGTGGATGCAAATGTTCGCAACATCCCTGCTTTCAACTGCGGTTCGGAGATAAAATGAAACTAAATAGCAGGGATTGACTGATATTTGGATTGATGATGATGGATCTGATGGAGAGGATAGCGGACGAAATGCAGTCAGCGTCAACTTCATTGTTATTTCACCGGACATCGAACACATGGGCGACAATGTACAAATAATAAAAGATGATAACGAGATGCGTCGCGACGCGTTGTGCACTTACTGGCAGATTTTTAACCCAACATTTGCACGAGGACGTTAATCCACATCGTCTAGAATCCAGATGGTACGGATAAGAAACTAAATTTTCACGCCAAAGAAAAAATGGTGTTGGACACTTTTCACCAATGCAATTGATGCTACCTTCGGTGAAAATATGATAAGCTACAGGTGATGTCCCAATCCGTTTTTCGAGTGAACGTGAGTGAATCAGTGCTGTATTGGGTGAAGTAGAATTTTGTTGGTTGAAATGCAACGTGAATTTGCATCGAACTTTCTTGGAAGACTATGACAATGTGGTTTGTCCCAATAAAAGTAAAATATCTCAAGTCCAATAAAATAAATATCAATAAAAATTGAATTTAAAATATATAAAAAATATATTTCATTTTCCTCAAAAGCAAGCATTTTTAGAATCTATTTCTATGGGTATTTAAATACCCATACCATATCTCAAACAATCGGCAAGGTAGTAGCTAATAATTTTACCTGACAACTTCTATGGCTTAATACTTCTAAGATCTCCACGAAATTAAATCAAAATCGTATGGACTATTGTATGAGCTAAGCTAATGGACTAAGACAGGTATCTAAAAAATCTTTTAAAGGGCGGGGTATTGCCTCTAATAAGAAAAAATGCTGACACGGCTGAGCCGCCTCACCGATTTTGATAAAAATTAGAATAGAGATAGATTAATTCCTGAATAACGATGAGAAACTGATGGACCGATTTTGGTCAAACTTAGATTGGAGATAGATTGAACCCTAACAAAGATTTCTGAAAACTTAAAGCTATTTTAGTGGCTGCCATGGCAGGAAAAAACGTTTTCAATACTAAACTAAGCTATACCAGATTTTTCAATTGGAATGAAAAAAATGTCTGTATCTGTCAAATTTGTTTTTGCCCATTGATAAAGATCGCGAAGCGTTAGCTAGTTGTTTCAATAATAAATGTCTGTAACAAAACTTGCTGCCAGCTTGCTGTTCCAACGGAAACCCTGAGGGTCATCTTGCGCTACAAAACCATACAACGACTTCTGAAACGACTTTCACTTTGCAACCATTTTCGTCCTCAATGGATATGATCGTCTTTCCAAAAACAAAAAAACAATGTAAGTTATTCTATATAATTCTTTGTTGTAAATGACAGTGGTTGTTTTTTTTGTAATTTTTTAAAAACATGATATGTAATTTGAATTCTATTGCAAACGACTAAACTGAAACTAAAAATTAGTGCAGTAGCGACTCAACGTGCAGTACAGCGCATGTTAAAGACCCCAACTCAACAACTTCAACAACTACAACATAAATACTCTAGTTATCATTAAACTGATACCAAACCCAAACTTAAATGTATTTGTATATTTTGTAAACTCAAATTTAATTAGATTTCCAACTTTTATTAAATCATGTATTATCGCTTTGTGTCAAATAAGTTTGTTCAGTTTATATTTCATTTTACACACACTCCCTACTACTTTCATTTTGTATTCTCACTATCACAATCAAAAAACCCTTAATGTTAACAAACCTAAATTTTTTTTAGTATTTAAGACTGAAAAATAAAATTCAATACGCCAATGTCAGTGGCATATCATTTTGAAGCTGGGGGATCGAGATCTATATGAAAATGACTTAAAAAATTAAAGAAATTGATTTTCCCAAAAAAAAATTGAAAATATATTTCAATTTGGAAAATTTTTTCTTTTAAATTTATTTTTAAATTCAAAATTAATAAATTTTTTATCTGGAGTTTTCGCATGCCTTACCCCATATATTAAAGTCTGATTAGCGGATCACGTTGTGTTTTTTTGGCAAACAAAATGTAGGTTTTTATCAACAATATGCACCTCATTTGAGATAGCTATATAGTACCTTAATATTGTCCGCTGTACCTATTTGTACTGGGTTGCCAAGAAGAAGCAATTGCCGACCTCCTAAAGATAAAATTTTTTTGCCCACAAATGGTAAAAAAAATAGTTTTTGGGAAAGAGTTGATGACCTTTTTTTTTGCTCGTTAAACAAAACTTTCAAGTAGATGTCCCAAAAATCGTCCAATCCTCGGCTATTTTAAAAAGTTTTTAATTGTGATTAGTCCCTTGGCATTTAGATGAAATTCCGGGAGTTGTGGTAACTCCGTGTTGCAATATAATCACTCTGAAGATGACTTGCAATGCAACCCGAAATATTGGTGAAATAAATTATTTTTATATAATCCCAAAAAAAAATCAGCGCCTAGGTGCGGCACCCATACAACAATAATCAATTTTTAAGGATGACCTGAAACTTCTGGCTCCTAAATATTTGGGTTATGGTTTGATACTGCTGGTGGATCGCAAAGAACTGTTGACTTTATTCAGGTTAAGGAATTAATTAAGGACTTTTCTATGAAACTGAATTACCGGACAAGCGAATGCTTGTCGGAAGAAACATCGATTTATTTAATCAAATGACGATTGGCTCAGAGCTAAAAAAAACCGAAAAAATTTTCTTGTGGGAGACCAAAAAAATTTGAAGAATGCACCGAATGAACATAAAGCAAAAAAGGCAGAGAATTTATATATTTATTTATAATTTATAAATGACAACTAAAATTATAAAATACAATATGCTAATCTCGAGCTGCTAAATCCTTCAGCGAAAGATGTGAATGAAAATCAACTTTATAAGGAATCATAGATGAAATTAATAACGGCAGGTAAGCGAGACTCAGCTGCGCTTGTAAATGAGCTGGTATCTCTAAGATCCTTTCGCCTGCAGAAGCTCTTGCCAAGATAATCGATACCAATTCACCAACGCGACAATATATCCTGATAAAGAATGATTCGAAAAATATAATAAATTGGCTTTATCCGAGGAAAGATGAAAATTATGTAGCAAAAAATTCATGTTACCCAAACCATTTGCTTGTAACGGAAACTTTTGCCGAAATTAAATTACAGTCCCATTAGCAAGGATATACATATATAGCACAAGAAAAAGAATTCAAATCAAAGATAGACCTATCTGACGAAATTGTGATTGTTTTCAAATGGGGTTGTGATGGCGCTGAGCACAGTCCTTACAAACAAACATTTTCCGGACCAAATATTTCCGATGAGAGTTCTTTCTTTATTTCAAATGTACCTTTGGAAAAGAACTACATTTCCAAGAAAAGAAAAAAAATGTATGGGAAAATCCATCTACGTCAGAAACAATGCATTAAAGTCTAATAAAATTTATTCTCATAAAAGAAACGGCAGGTGTGATAATCCGGGAAGTAAGAAATTGAAAAATAAAAAATTTGTAAAACACATATTTTGTTTTTGTAATAAGCGACAAGAAACAAATAATGTATCTTGTACGAGTACTTCTTTTTAGTTCTATAATATATTATGCTATTCATCTTTGAATTATTTTCTGAATTCGCGACCAAATCTCAGCTTAAACCACTAAAACTCCGAAAACTTCAGCTATTTAATTTATGTATAAAAAAATAAAAAAGTTCAGTTTTTTAAGTTATGCAACTTTCTTAAAATCCATATTTTTGTGTCTTAAAAAAACCGAAAGCTATATAAAAATTCTATCAAAAACCGCGATGAAATATTTATTTTTAGTGCAAAATGTCCGTCAGGCACTGAAAAGTAATAATCTACTGAAAATAGTAGTAGTCGTCCTTAAAACACCAAGGCGAAATAAATCGGTTATATGGATGGTCATATCTTAAACTCTACTTACACAATTTTAGGCCTATGCTGCAAAATATAAAAATTAACATTTGTGAATAATTCCAATGACATGGCTACTATAGCCTTAGAGATAATAGTTAAGTGCTGCTAGTTTGGTAGAAATATTACTATGATGGGCCATTTTGAGGCCAAATTAAAAAGTTGGGGCCATATGGTGAAGTAATGTTTTGGGAGGGAAAATCAACTTGCTTATTGAGAATGGTTTGTTATTATTATTATTATATTTTTGAGAAAATCAAACCAAAATTGAGCGTTACTCAACAGTTGTTCAATAGTCAAATAAAATGTTGGGTTGCAGTTGTTCAGAAGTAAATCAACACGGTTCGCGGTATCGGTTTATTCTTTAATTTTCTTGCATTGGAGCTAGCCATTTGACCGTAAAAGGCTAAAATGGCAACGCTGCCTTGCACACAACTTCGAAATTCGACTAGGAATGCCATCTGGCCTTGAATTACATGACCATTTTATTCGTTTTATGCACTAAGACACTTCAGCACCTTAGGAACAAGGGAATACAGAGAACGAGTATCAATAGAATTTAGCCACTAACAAGAGGCATACATACATACATTCAAGGTGGACATTAATTTTGCTTAGTTTGTTAAAAATTCAACTTTATCTATTTTTTTGAAAGTTAAGATGATAAGCTCTAGAAGACGCATCACCTGATTTGGTGTAATGATTTATTTTAAGAATCGTTAAGTGCACAGAAATTTAATAAAGATGCGAGTGGAAAGTCAATATGTATTATTATCTGAGTACGGTGGGGTACGTTTCATAGGTTTTATTAAAAATTGAACTAAATTTGGCAAAGTCCGATTAAAGCAAATTGTTTTTTTTTCTTGAGAACTTTAACTGGCAAGTGAAATTTACCTTCAACTGTAGGATGATGTTTATTTTCCGGAGCAACTAAGGGGTCACAACACTAAACGGAGTGACTTGTAAAATCATCAACAAATATAAGGACATGGATTATTTTATATGAATTTAAAACAACCTGGCATTAATTTAAACAAACTTCAGCTGGGACATCAAAAACCTCAGATAGTGAAGCATTTTTGGAAGTGAAAAATATTTCACAGTGTTCCAGCTCAGTTGCGGAAGGCTACAATCACCTTGCATAATGATGAGATCATTTGTTTTTTGCGTTTCACTAATAGTTCTGATTATATTGAAATGTCTGAGGTATATTGACAAAGCTAACCATGGTGGTAAATAAGACTATGTGGTGTAGTGAGAAAGGTCATCAGAATTAACTGATACTGCCAAAAGCTCTAGAGTATCAGCACACCTGACAAACACTTCACTAAATTGTAAGGAGTTAAAAATTAAAAGCACTAGCTTCAATTCTAGAAACACGTTTCTAAAGTCCATTCCGAACCCATGTCTCTCATAGATTCCGAACCCATGTCTCTCATAGAAAGTTTAGTATTGAGTCCTCTATTTTGCAAAGTTATTGAAAGAAATAATTGAAAGTTTTATGGGTTGACACTGTATTTTTTTCACTTGCCAGGAGTTTCACAACACTTATGCGATACTCAAATTCATGAAGAAAAGTTTTAAGTGGCCAAAAACTACTATCAACATCTTTGGTAAAAAGTTCATCGAAATTTTATTAGGTGCACAACTAAGTTCTCACTGTTTTTTGATGGAAAATGCAACTTTATTGTCAAAAAATAGTTACAGATGTGCCAGGAGTTTCACAACACTTATGCGATACTCAAATTCATGAAGAAAAGTTTTAAGTGGCCAAAAACTACTATCAACATCTTTGGTAAAAAGTTCATCGAAATTTTATTAGGTGCACAACTAAGTTCTCACTGTTTTTTGATGGAAAATGCAACTTTATTGTCAAAAAATAGTTACAGATGAATAAATCAAAGTATTGCCCATTGCTAGATACCACTTTTCCCCATCTTTCTGGTAGAGTTCAAATGTAATCACGGTAGAAGGGTTCGTCTCTTGGGCTATCCGCGTATCAAGCCATTTTTTGAGGTCTTCATAGGAGTTGAACTGCTTATCAGCCAGACCATGTGCCATTAAACGGAACAAGTAGTAATCTGACGGGGCAATATCTGGGGAATACGGCGGGTGGGGTAGGATTTCCCATTTGAGAGTTTCCAAGTATGTTTTCACTGGTTTAGCAACGTGGGGCCTAGCGTTGTTATGCAATATGATTTCCTTATCACGCAGTGCTTTGCTCAATCGCATCAGTTGAGTTCGGTACCGTTCCCCAGTGATGGTTTCATTCGATTTCAGAAGTACACAAAATAATAATAATTTTTTGAGTCTTGCCAGCTTGAGTAACAAGCCAGCACACACATCAAAAAAGGCCTGGCTTATGTTTAAACTGATTATTTCGGTAGTAACAAATAGCGACTGATCGTTCTCTCTTTATATTTAAAAAACGTTTAATCACCGGGGTATGCTGGCTTGTCAATCTTGGTGGCACACACTCTGTATCTCAAAAAATATTTTGGCGATAAAATTTTTTTGTTTTGGTAATAAAAAAGCGATTCTTGTGTGTTTCTTTATTAACACATTCACACTTGAGTGTGACGAATTTGCTGTGTCAGCTTAATATGTCTAGAAAAAGGACATACGCAGAATGATATAAAGTACCGTTAGGCAATGCCGCATTGCTGTGTCATGGCTCACAGAAGAGACTGCATACAATAAGCTGTGACATGAAACTTTGCTGCGTAATTAGTTTTGCGCACTTGTGAGGGTGAGTGTGGAAAGCTTATTTTTTTTTGTATTAAATTTTTTGAACACATATCTATGAAACTGTTTTCCAAATTCATCATTTTAACCTTCAGTTTCAAAGTTATAAATCGGTGAAGTAAAAAGAACGCACTGCATAAAATAAACTGTGAGCAACTGTATGTAAGTATGTATCTGAAAAATTAACTATCTTTTTCGAGATCAGCATACTGTTTTGGCTATGGAACTGTTGAAGATTGAATTCAAAGTATTTACTTGGAACTTTTGATATAACTACTCGTACGTACTAATAGGACTTTCCGGAATGTGAGCAAAGAAGTCGAAAAAAATCTGAGCAAATGACGAGTAAGTATAGCAAATAAGTATAAGGAAAAGATAGGTGTTAATAAAAAGTAGTCTACGTACCGGACTGCAATTTTAGCAATATAGGTATGTGCCATAAGTAAAAAAAACAAAGGCAGCTGAGCAGAAAAGCTGCCACATAGCTCTTAAATTACCAAACCGTTTTAAGAAATTAATTGTAACTTTTCGTATTTTTTTGTTTCGTTCCTATATTTAATAAATATCTCACCTTTTTCCTCTTAGATCTAATAGTTTCTTTTCTTTATACCATAGAACTGAAGGCTCTGGAATGCCACGAGGTGGTGTACAGTTTAATGTTATAACTCCACCTAATAACGCTGTTGTATTTTGAGGTTCTGCTTGAAATTCATCTTTAAGATGTGCAATTTTTAAAGAAGCATTGTTGCTTATAGCTATTCCAGCAGAACTTCTCGCTTCACACCTGTATAAACCTGTATCCTGCTCCCGCTTGTTGAACACCACTCTACAATAAGACAAAATTTATGCAACAACATTATTAGTCATGTAGAATTCCTTCCTTTCTTTTTAAAATCTTTAATACAAAGTAGTGCAATCAAATTAAAAATCGCAACCAGATTTTTTTGGCTTTTCGGACAAATTTTCTTCTATATAAGTAACTTTTTTTTTAGTTTTGTATCAAATTATATTATTCTGGAGGATTTATTGGCGTAGCGTTTGAAAAAAAAATAAATTTGAGTAATTACATTGAAAAAAAATTACCTCAGTAAATTACTTTGATTTAACTGTTTGTATTTTTTTGCCATTATATAACTTTACATGCACATATGGTGTAAAATTTGGCAAGCGTACCAGGTGGAAATTTTGTATACTTCGATCTTGCTCAAATTTTGATTATTCGTCGGTCTAGTAGTAGAGGTCGATTAAATCCCAGCAAGATTTTGCTCCAACTTTATTAACTTCCAAAATACAGAGGTGTAAACTTTGTATATTTCATAATTTTTCTGCGAACGTCTTCTTTTGAAAATTCAGTACTTGGATTTGATTTGTAAATTAGGAATTGCAATAAGTGATTCCAATAGATCCATGACTCCATGATCTTACCAAAAAAATACTTAGTTGTTTAAAAATGTTTTTTTAGAAAAGTTTTGATACATAAAAATGTTTTTGCAATATTTTTTAACCTGGCGTATATGAAAGCTTGAATTATTAATTTTTAAATAAATAAACTTTGAAAGTGTACACGCGCCTTGCTCTGCCCATATACTGCACTGTTGTACCCGCATAACGTTGCGTTGTCGATTTTATTTAAAAACTCTTAACCCTCTCTATATGTACTAGAGACCCTACTCCACCTCCTACCAAAATATCATGTCGATACACGCAACAGTGACGTAGCAGTCAACTTGAACAAGATCGGAGCATAAAATTGTTCACCTATTTAGTACGGTTGGCAAATTTTACCCCATATGTGCTTAGACCTGTCCAGAAATGCATGAGATTTTCAAGATATTTTCTATTGCAAATTCATCGTAACACATTCGTAAATTTCCTAACTGAACTTTGCATCGTCTATCGTCGAAATCACTTAATTTTTGTATTGTTGAACAATTACCAAATTCGGTCACAATGGCCATCGAAGAAAAGTACTTATTACGCACACAAAAAATATCATCGAAGGCAGTGGTAGAGGGAAAGGAAAGGCTCTTTGTTCTGCCAAATTCAAATGTCTCTTTGGCATACTACACAAATTGAGAAATTTGATACGGATGATTCTTGAGGTTTTGACATTGAAGAGCTCCACATTACCTCCATATTAGCTATTCAATCGAGATTAGGAGACGATGTACACAACGCTACAACGTCGGATGTCACCTGTTTGATGCCTATGCTACATTCAAAATTGCCACTTTTGAAACTGCCAACATTTAATGGTAAATATTCAACTTATAAAAATTTCGTTGCTTCTTTAACACTAATTATTGATCGCAAATTGAATTTATCTTACACAAAAAAATTCAATCATCTTCTCAATTGTCTCCAGATCCCAGCAATTTAAACTGTCGAAGTTTTCCAAATTCAAATTAAAATTAAAATTAAAATTAAAATTAAAATTAAAATTAAAATTAAAATTAAAACTAAAATTAAAATTAAAATTAAAATTAAAATTAAAATTAAAATTAAAATTAAAATTAAAATTAAAATTAAAATTAAAATTAAAATTAAAATTAAAATTAAAATTAAAATTAAAATTAAAATTAAAATTAAAATTAAAATTAAAATTAAAATTAAAATTAAAATTAAAATTAAAATTAAAATTAAAATTAAAATTAAAATTAAAATTAAAATTAAAATTAAAATTAAAATTAAAATTAAAATTAAAATTAAAATTAAAATTAAAATTAAAATTAAAATTAAAATTAAAATTAAAATTAAAATTAAAATTAAAATTAAAATTAAAATTAAAATTAAAATTAAAATTAAAATTAAAATTAAAATTAAAATTAAAATTAAAATTAAAATTAAAATTAAAATTAAAATTAAAATTAAAATTAAAATTAAAATTAAAATTAAAATTAAAATTAAAATTAAAATTAAAATTAAAATTAAAATTAAAATTAAAATTAAAATTAAAATTAAAATTAAAATTAAAATTAAAATTAAAATTAAAATTAAAATTAAAATTAAAATTAAAATTAAAATTAAAATTAAAATTAAAATTAAAATTAAAATTAAAATTAAAATTAAAATTAAAATTAAAATTAAAATTAAAATTAAAATTAAAATTAAAATTAAAATTAAAATTAAAATTAAAATTAAAATTAAAATTAAAATTAAAATTAAAATTAAAATTAAAATTAAAATTAAAATTGAACTTGAAATTGAAATTGAAATTAAAATTAAAATTAAAATTAAAATTAAAATTAAAATTAAAATTAAAATTAAAATTAAAATTAAAATTAAAATTAAAATTAAAATTAAAATTAAAATTAAAATTAAAATTAAAATTAAAATTAAAATTAAAATTAAAATTAAAATTAAAATTAAAATTAAAATTAAAATTAAAATTAAAATTAAAATTAAAATTAAAATTAAAATTAAAATTAAAATTAAAATTAAAATTAAAATTAAAATTGAAATTGAAATTGAAATTGAAATTGAAATTGAAATTAAAATCAAAATCTAAAACAAAATTAAATCTAAAACTAGTAAAGGTGTTATCTTCGGCCAGGCCGAAACTCACATACCCTACACTACATTAAAAGTACTTTTTAAATAAATGTTAAAAAAATGTTGAGGAGGTTGAATAAGTAGAAAATAATGTAAAAAGGTCCAAAAATGTTGAAAAGTGTTGGAAAAAACTGAAAATGTCAAAAGAATATGGGAAATGTTGAAAAAAATAAATTAGAAATGAAAAACACGAAATATGTCACGCCCACTCCTACAATTCCGCCCACTTTTGTTTCAATAAATGATATTCGTGATTAACATGATCAAACCAAATTTTAGCACAATAGCTTATATAGTTTGCGATATGTGCCGTAATTATTCCTAAAATTTAGGGCGTTGACAGACCCATTGGTGCAATCCACTCCGATTTTGATCCAGAAATAGCTATTTATAAAAAACTTCTTGCACCAAATTTCAGTATGATTGCTCATATATTTCGATAGCTATGCCACTTAAGGTATTTTAATAGTATGAGAGGTTCCACGCCCACTGTTGCTATTTCGGCAGCTTTTGATTCATATGTACCTAATACCCAGTAAACCACTTACATCAAATTCCAGATCGATTGCTCCAATAGTTCACTTAAAATGGCACTTACAACTTTATGTGAATGAGGGAGGTGCCACGCCCACTGATGCAATCTTGTCAAGTTTCATTTAATTCTGAAGCTTATAGTACCTGACACCTCCACACAAAATTTTATGAAGATTACTCTCATAGCACACTATCTATAGCATTAAACGTATTTCGCTTATATGGGAGGTGCCACACCCACCGGCGCAATTGTGCCAAAATTTTGCAAGAAGACACCTTTTAGCAACGCAACGATTGCGTTGTTAGTTCTCTTTTCATAGCGTTTATAAATATTGTAGGCTATGTCACGCCCTTAAAATAAATTTTTCAGTATATTGACGTGCCTTGTATTGTTGACAACTTTCAGTGGTATCATCCCTAAAATTTTAATGAAAATCGTATGTGCCAATTTGGAGTTATACGAAATCCAATTTTTTAATTGTTGAGAAATGCCACGCCCACTTTTACAATTTCGCCTACTTTATGCGCAATTCAAAATTCACAAGATCTGTACCGTGTACCAAATTTCATCACAATATCTTCCACAGTTTACGAACAATGGCGTCATAAAACTTAAAATTTAGGGCTGTGCCACGCCTCTTTAAGAGCCTTTGCAAACTTAAGACCTAGCCTAATCTTAAGGTTGTTCTCATATTCACCAAATCACCAATTTTGATCAAAATCGCAGCATCTTTTTTTCAAAATGGACTTGGGTATATTTACATAGAGTATGAGCGGAAGGCGTGGCTGTGAACCGATTTCGCCCATTTTTATATGCTAGCAGTTTGCAAAAAGATGTGAGCTGTGTGCCAAATTTCATTGAATTAGCTTACTTAGTTTTTGCGTAAACCTGATTTCAACAGACAGACACACAGACAGACAGACAGACAGACAGACAGACAGACAGACAGACAGACAGACAGACAGACAGACAGACGGACAGACAGACGGACACAGCTATACCGACTCAGGTGGTGACGCTGATCAAGAATATATATACTTTTCCATACCTGCCACGCTCCCTTCTATGCGTTACAAACGGAATGACAAAGTGAATATACCCTCTGTGTAGGGTATAATTAAAATTTAAATACAAGTCCTTTTTCCAAATCGTGACATTTATGTGTACAGCTTATTTAATCGGTTCTTATAAATTTAAAAAAATTTTTTGTGTTTTTCACTTTGTTTGGTAATCAAAAGACACAAACTTAACACTCACGGTCATCTTATTAAAACCACTTAGAAATTTCGTTAAAATTTAATTTTCTTTATAAATTGGGGAGCACCTTAGAGACGCTTCGTAATCGAATCGTTCTCTTGAGAGAGACTCGGATAATGTTAATAACTGTAGAATATTGTCGAATAGTTTCGAAAAAAAGCTGAGTGGTGTCGATTAATTACGAAAATGTCTATTAATGTCGAAAAGTTTCGAAATATGTTAAAAATGATATGTTATGTGGAATAATGTCAAAAAATTTGAGTATCTAAAGAGCCGATAAATGTTGCAAAAGTCAAAGATATTGAAAGCTTATAATATGATAAATATAATCGAAAATCGAAGCATCAGAAAACTCCGAAATGAACAAATAATACCGAAAAACCGTTGATGTGTGTCGAGAAATTGATAAATGTCGCACAAGGTACGAGTAGGGCAATGTCGAAAAATGTAAAGAAATCTTAAGTTATTAAAGGAAAGAGGTCATGGTAAGAATGCTCAATGTGTTTGGTATATAAGCTATGGAAGTATATAAGGGGTCTAAATATAAAATAGAACGTTAGTATTACATAAAAAAAGAGAGAAGCCGCGATTTACCGATTACCGATTTGGCGTGTTCTACATAACAACAGAAGGTTCTTTAAAAAATTTCAGTCCTCTAGATGACTTAGAAGTAGAGATATACTCATAGGAAGGGCGGAAAACGTTGTAATTTTTTTTGGTTTTTCACATCTTCGTATGTCTGTACGCTGCGTAATTTTTTAGCTATTAAAACGAATGAGAAATAGAATTCTTCGTCTTTTAAAGACGTTTTCAACGATATAACTTTATATGGTTTTTTAAATCGTAACTCAAACTACAATATAAAACGTGCATCCTCTTTTGTCACGCTCCACCGTATTTGTTTAAAAAAATCGAACACCGTCTACTACTATGCTGAATGCGCAAAGCCAAATCGGTAACTCCTGCGCCGAGAAATTTTAAAACGATTTTATTCTGACGCATAACTATATTGCTTACGCGAAATTCAAACTTTGAGCTTCATGCGGTAACTGAAGATATGATTTGTACGCGCCTACCTCGCGGCTTCTTTCTTTTTTTATGTAATACTAACGTTCTATTGCTATTACAAGGCGATCGGCTTCAAAAGTGTTTTTTTTTTGCTCCGCCCTAATATGTAGGTAAATACAGCATGAGCCTTGCAACACTAAGTGTTGGCGTGAAGATCAGCGCGAGACACGACTGTCGTTGTTGGCATGTGCAATTTTCTTTCGTACCCATTGTTTCATACTAGGGTTGTCATACGTACTGATTCCATCAGTACATGTACTGATTTTTACTAATTTTCTTCAAAAAAACGAATTTTCAAGATTTTGAAATCAGTACGCAAATTTTATGCTGAATTTAAGATTTTATTTGAATAACTAAATAATTTTTACCTAGCAGTCTGTAAAATGGTCATTGTTTCGTAGCATATTTATTTTATTCATTTTGTGTTTTTATTTAGTATTAAATAAAAACAGCGAATTGTACCGTGCTGTGTAGATTTCCCATGAGGTTCTTCTAATGTGAAAAAATATGTTATTTAGCTAAAGCATTGTGCAATCCGAAAAGTTCTGACCATTTTTTTAGTTAATAAAAAATTATGGTTTACCTTAGGGACAACTCTCCGCTTTTATATATTTTTTTTGGAGATGTAGCGTATCATAAATAAATAATAAATCTACAAAAACAATTATCGGTGGGATCTGGCTTAGGAGATATAGTCATCCAAAGTTGCGGATGTAGCTTTTATAAAAAACGCTATAAGTTGAGAACTCCTGGATGGATTTTCAAAATTTGGATATCATATGAAATGTAGTTTAATTAGGTATATAAATAACTTTTTTTTTTTAATAGGCTAACATTTTTCAAAAACCCTCATATCACGAAAACTAACCATCGGAATTCAATTATTAATATCACAATTATACCTCATTAAATTACTTTTCCATTATTTAGAAATCCATCCAAGCGATTCTAACCTATAATGTTGTCTTTAAAGTTAACTTAAGTCAAAATTATGTAATCTGATTTAAAATAAAAAACAATTAATGAGGTAAAAAATTTCTACAGATTTGTACTGAATTTTTGCTTTCAATATACCTGAATATGCTGATTTTGTGCTTCAAAAATCTGACAACCCTATTTCATACACACCAATGAATAACAGAAATTTTAATTAAGTTTAACATAACTACATGCATACACATGCACAAACCAAACCTTAAATGATATAATTGACATTTACCTTAAAAAGAAAAGAGATCCTTCAGGTAATATCACTCTCCTTTCTGATGGAATTAGAGGAGTACCATTGTGATACCAAAAAATTTCTGGATGTGGTCTTCCAGTCGCCTTACAGTTTAATGTTAATGGTTCTTCGCGAGCGGCTATAGCATCAGATGGATGCTCCAATATCCTCGGCCGTTGTTGTGCTGAAAGTGATGAATTCTTTAACAATGAAACAGCAAGGAAGTTTTTGTTAAAACGGCTTAAGCTAAAAATATTAAGTGGACGAGTGGAAATTCTTAAACAATTATAAGGACTATATATAGCTGAATGGTAAGCCAACGAAAAAGAGGCAACATGTGCGTGGCCTGCATTTCAAAATGACCAAAAGCGGAGGCAGGTGTTAAAAAAACCGTATACTACACATTGTTTATTCACATTCGTCTCCTCTTTTGCAATTTAAAAAATTATATATCTTTTAACCGCCTTAATTTAATCAATTTTCATGTTAATTCAAAGACACTTTAATTTTTAAGTGTTTTAAAGTTTTTTTTAAACAAATCAGAAAGATACTTTACCGAGTCTCTTGAAAGATAACAAATAGAGGAAATATCTTAATAATTCATACGCCAAAGCCCTTATATATATAATATGTTGTCTTTCAAGTAGTTTTTAAAAGAACTGTAAAAGAGCTATAATATAAGATATTTTTTTGCTATCAGGGTATGCAACCAAATACTACAACTAGTATGCCATATATTCCACTATAAAACAAAATACAATAGATGTGTTGAAAATTAACATGTTTATTTAAATTAAATTTTTAAAATTATTTTGAATCATCAACGCTTAGGCGCCTCAGACAAAGAGTTAACCCAAGGCTACCTTGAAATCCCGTATTTTTTCGGCTGCCTGTAAGCGACTGATCTTGATCCTGATTTGGTTTTTGTATATTCTGCTTGAAGGCTGTTCAAACGTACCATCTTCTATGTTTTCTGTGGATGCGACTTGTACAGCGAATCCCTTTGGCTTAGTTTTGTATAACGAACTATGAACCACCAAGTATTTCTGATACTAAAATTTCACTTGGTTTGGCTCCTATACTAGGTTTTGGATCTTTTTAATTAACTCGTTTCGTTTAGATGATGACGGTCTTTGTGTTTTTTCCATTTGAAATTGTGCAATTATTTTGGTTCATCCTTTGTTGGTAACTTTTAATAAATCATTGTGTTCGGGTATTTTTCTCCATTCTTCAAAAGTGACTCTGATCACTCCTATTTTAAAATCTGGCTGTAAAAACAACATAGCTAATTACAGATCCATTTCGAAACTCCCTGTAATTTCAAAACTTTTTGAGAGCATTATTAAAGAAAAGTTTTTTTAAAATATCTCTCTGTCCACATGTTTTTGTGGCAGGCAGCACAACTATTACAAATTTAACTTTATTTTCGGAATGCAGCATATCAGCGTTTCAGCAAGACTGTCAAAGGTTTTGACAAAATACCTCAAGATCTTTTAATCAAACAAAACTGATGGGTTGTCAGTCCAGATTTCTGAACTGGCTTAAGTCATTTTAAATAAATCGCAGAGACTTTGTCGCTTTTGATAAGGTTAAGTCTGCCTTATTTTGTGCAACATCTGGTGTTCCTCAAGGGAGTATTTTTGGTTCATTATTTTTTGTCATTTTTATTAGTGACATTCACATTCACAAACTGCCTGGTAACTCTGGTTAAAGTAAAAAGTGCAAACTAACGTTCTGATGTAAAAAGTTTTGCTTTGTGTGAAATAGTGTTGCATAAAGCTAAATTTTTCTGTCTGATCGTGAATCCTAAGTGTCTGATCACCTGAAAGTTGAATGCCGCTTCACTGGCGTGTTGGTGAGTAGAACCTACTTTGAACATTTTGTGAACTGAAGAGGTGGTGCTCCAAACAGATGCTGTTTGCACTTTGACCTCATCTGACACTATTTTTCAACGAGTCAGAAGGTTTCCACGAGTAATTTCCTTTTTTGGTTTCTAAGCAAAAGTCAGTCGCTAAGCTTCAACCTCACGATAAGACATTTGATCAGAACTGCACGTTAGTGAAAGCAACAAGAACAGTACCCACTTCTCTAAAGCTTGCATTTTCAAAGGTTATTAACGTTACGCCTAAACGATACCAATGATTGTAGAATAGAAATGAGTTACACTAAATTCCTATCTTTCAAAGTGTATTAATATAAAAAATGGCATGCAGCTATAAAGTTTAGGGACACATTGGTACGACGCTAAAAGATGTTTGCAGACAAAGTTTCTGACAATCGAGGAGAGGACGATTTGACGAAATCCATTCTGTCTCATATGAAGTCTATGGAATCGAGATTGCGATCTCACGCTGAAGAGCAATTTAAAAAAGTGTCCTTTGGGCTATCGATCCTGGAAAACAAATTTACAGCTAAGTTTGGGTCTGAAATTGACTTAATAAAAACCGATACAGTGAATTAAATAATCCAGTTATCAAAATTGAGACGGAACCAGCTGGACTACGTAAATGCACAGCTTAAAAAACTTAAATTTGAATGTGAAAAAATTAAAATAAGTAGTAAAAACGACTTCTTATCGGATGCTGTATTGTTTAGTATTCGTTTCAGGGGATCAGAAAACTCAAAAGAAATTTTTGAGCAAATATGTCAATCTATTGATTTTGTCCCGCTGCGGGTTTGAGATATTTTCCGTAACAAATCTAGTGCTAACCAACTAAATTCAGCTGTCATTATAAAATTCTACTTCCCAATTGTCAGAAATCAAGTCCTTGGTACCTTTGGGAGCTATAACCCACAGCTAAGTTTCACTGCATTGGAAATTCGACAATTTGTTGGTGTTATATTTCTTATGTCCATTGCACGCATGCCCAGGACAACCAAATACTGGGCAAACAATATTGGAAAAACGGCAGTTCAAAATGTAATGTCACAGAAAAGATTTGAAGACTTCGGACGCTCTATACACTTCAACAATAATGAAAACCACTTTCCTACTTCCCATCCTCACCACAATCGGCTATTCAAAATAAAACTTATTGTTGAAGAGCTAAACAGCAATTTTTCAAAGTTCTTATGGAGCAGTTCCTGTCTGTAATGAACAGATTGGCTCTATTAATGCTCGGCATCCTATAAATTAATATAAAATTTATTTTCTAAGTGGTACATCGGGCTCTTGCCATAAGTTTGGGTTTGAAAATCGCAAGGAAAACATCGTTATGCCACATCAGCCAGACCTTGGTGCGGCTTCGAATCGCGTCATGAAATTGACAAGAGCAGTTCCAAGGCATCAAAACTATCGCTTGATTTTTAACTATTATTTCACTTCAATAACCCTTTTGAAGTATTTGGGAAATGGTGGATGGGCACAGTAAGAAAGAACAGAATACCAAATTGCAAACTGCCGGAAAATACGAACTTTAAGAAAAGTGCACGTGGTACTTCTGTCGAGTATGTTGCTGATTTTGATGGGACAGATATTTCGATGACTTCTTGGGTCAACAGTAAAATTGTATCTTTGGCATCATCAAACTACGCAGGAATTTTTCCAAAAGATACTACGCGTCGGTTTGACAAAGCCAAAAAATAATATATTCATATTGATCGTCCATTTGCAGTATCGAAATACAATCGCTATATGGGAGGCATTGACCTGATCGACAGTATAATCGGAAGATGTACTATTTCAATAAGAAGTAAAAGATAGCAGCTGAGAGATTCTTATCATCTTCTTAACCTAGCAGCGAACAATGCGTGGCTTTTATACAAACCAGTACACAAGGCTACAGCGTCAACTTCCAAACTTCTAAACTCAGCTGACTTTCGCCTCGAGATAGCAGAAGTTTTGGCCAAAATGGGGACAAGAGCAAAATAAAGAAACTGAAGCTCTGATATGCAAAGTGAACTGCAAGCTAAGTCTTTAAGAGGACCTACACAGCAAATTTCGAATCAGATGGTTCGTCTGGATCAGTTTGGACACTGGTCTGCTTAGACCGACAATAGACTTTTGCAAATATCCAAACTGCACAGGCTTCTCGCAAACAGCTTGTGATAAATGTGGCGTAGCTTTATGCTTCAACAAAAGAAATAACTGCTTCAAGAATTTTCATTTAAATGAGTTTTTATCGACGTACACATGTTTGATGCAGATGTGCATCATATCCTTTTCCTACCTTTAGAATTGTCAAAATAAAAAATTCAGAAAAAATCTAAAGAAATAGTTTTTATTTTAGTTTTTCTAACTAAAAACAAATCCTCGTCAAAATCGGAGCAGGTGACATACGAACAGTTAAGAGATTAAGCGCTGAAATTTCTTTGAGCAAGTCGAAGAACTATTAAACATACAAATAACTATCTTTTTGAAAGCACAATGCTAGATAGACATTGTTTGTGTTACTGAAACCTGATTCAAAGAAGAGATGGATGACAAATGCTGTTCCATAAGCAACTATAATCTAGTTAGAAATGACAGGAAAACAGGTGTGCGTGGTAGGGGTGTAGCTATATATCATAAGAAATCATTGCAACAAAAAATAAATTTTAAATTAGATAGTTGTGGCCCTGTAGATTATTTGGCAACAGAAATTAGTGATAACTTCATGAAAGTCCTTATTATATATGTATTTATAATCCAAGTATATTAAATGATTTGGAAGGTGTTTTCGCAAAAATAGCTGGATTGGCAGTGCCAAGTGAAAATTTTATTCTTTGTGGTGATTTATATATTGATTTACTGACTGATAGCACTAAATCTGTAAATCTGCTAGATAAAATTTCTTCACTAGGCCTTTATGTCGTAAACGATAATCCCACAAGATTGGCTCCAAACTGTAAATCCAGTCTATTGGACTTGTTCTGTGTATGAAGCAAAAACAATGTGTTTCACTTTGAGCAATTGCCTATTGCGGGTTTCTGACCATGATATGCTATTTTTATTTCTTTCAATAGAAGCCTCAATAATGTATAGTTTAGTTACAGAGACTTTAAACTGATAAATGTGAACAATTTTCTCTTCGAAACTTCTACTATAATTTGGACAGGGGCTTGGTATCTTCCTGACATAAATCACAAACTTGAACATTTAAATTCATTGGTAAAGTATCTGTACAATATATTAAAATATACTGTAGGTGGAAACAAAATCCAACTACTGAAAATTGGGAAGTCTTTCGAATTGCTAGAAACAATACCAACTTTTTGACTAAGAACGCTAAAAAATTGTACCATCAAAAAAAACCAAAATTGAGCCTTCCAACTAAATCGCTTAGGAATAAATTAAAGGTGATAGGTATTGAAGGAAAGACTTTGTCTGACTGTAACTTGGACGTGACCACAATGAATAATTATAATTTACAGTTTCATATTTAACAATCTAACACTGATTTTGGTACTGATGCGAGTCTTATTTCTAAATCTGGTGATCATTTTAGCTTTAATGCAGTATCTGAGATGGAAGTTTGTAAAAGCTTTTTATTAATTAAATTGAATTCCCTTGCTAGTAATAGAAAAAATGCACGAAAGTTCGCTCTTGAAAATATCATCATTGCAAGACGATATCAATCATCTTCAACAGCAATTGAGCTCTTTACAACAACATGTAAGCTCTCTACAACAACAAAAATATGACAAATGTATTGAAATTGTTGGGGTTAATAGCGTGAGTCATACAAATGCGTTGGACTGCGCGCTAAAAGTATTTTCTGATGGTCTTAAGTTAACCGTAACAGAGGCGCAAATAGAAGATTATTTTGTCAAGCAAATAAAGAAAACCAGCGATTTTGCATCAGCGACTGTGACCAAATCGGTATTATGTGTTAAATTCTGCTCTCGTTTAACTAAGAAAAAAATTTTAAATGAAAATTACAAAAATAGAAAAAACCTTACCACTAAACTTTTTGATTGTAGCCAAAAAGTTTCAAATATTTATATTAATGATAGTTTATCTATTGAGCAACGCATTTTAATTGATGCAAGTCAAAAAGTAAAAAAAGAGAAAAATTATAAGTTTCTTTGGATTGGGAATGGGAAATTCTTTATGCGCAAAAAGGAAGGTGATGAGGTCGTAGTCATTAAATCATTGGAGGATCCGAATAAAATTGTTAGTTTGAAATTATTGTTACTTTTCTAACTTTGTGAAAAATGGTTAATGATAATTTAGATACGATAGCAATTTTAGATACCTTACCTTCTGTGCGTTGCAAAAATGTTCTTATTATATCATTTCTCGCTCTACTTCCCTCCCAAATATTATTTATCTAGTACACCAGAACATAAGAAGCATAAGAAAAAACTTTGACAGTTTATTTTGCAAGTGGATTCGTTTGCAAATAAGCCGCATTTTTTTTTTTTGACCGAAACATGGATTTTTAATGAGGAAGTGTCCCTTTATGAACTGTCTGTATAAGCTTTTTGCTAAGTGCAATAATAATTACTCATCAGAGGGTGTAGCTGTTAGCAATGATTTTAACTGTGTTTTTGATCCTTTCAATTTGTTTAGTGCTGATGTTTTAAAAGTTAAGTGCAAAATCTGCGGCAACAACTTCAATTTTTACTGTATATACAGATTTATTAATTCAGCATCAAATGATACATTTTTAAACGAATTAAACGAGCGATCTTTCTGAAAATGTTGTATTGCTTGGTGATATAAATTTCAACCTACTTGTTGATTATGATTTTTTGGATAAATACTTGATGACTCTTTCTTTTTTTGGGCTAGAGTCTTGCATTAATATCCCAATGCGAATTACTGAAACTACTGCAACCTGTATTGACCACATTTTTGTGCGTCTAAGACAGTCAAGTACCATTTCTTGTTACAGTTCTGTTGCAAACTTAGGTATATCGGATCACTGCATGACTTTCTTCAGTTTTCATAATGCAATGAAGGTAGATAATACTACATCACCTCAAAGTTCTACTTTCGTAGAATTTGGTTTTGCTATGCTTAAAGAACTTCTTAGATATGAATGTTGGAAAAATGTATGTAATGAGTCGGATGTTAACAAAGCTTTTGACAATTTCAAAGATATTTTAACTGGTCATGTCAATGCCTGCTCTACACACAGGATAAAGAATGGTGATAAATTGAAGAAGTTGAAGCCTTGGATTTCCTTCGAGTTTACAAAGAAAAAAAATAAGCTATATAAAAAGCTCAAAAAAAATCTGGTAATCATATCGTTAAGACGCGGTATAAATTAATGTGTAAAGAAATAGTCACCAACACAAAAGTTTGCAGAAATAGCTATAGTATTACTCCAATGAGTTTCTCAAAGTTCAGGGTAATACCAAAAAAGAGTGGAATAAAACGTTTACTCACGAAGAAATAGGTACTTTAAAAATTTTTGATGTTAATATCACAAACGTTATTGCTAAAGCAAATGCTTTTAATAAATTTTTTGTAGAAATAGGCAATGAGGTTGTTTTAAATAATGGACTTATATGCCTTGCAATTGCACAGCTGAAGAACATTGGTCTTCTGATAGTTTTTTTTTGATCCTATATCATCTATAGAGTTGTACCGAATTATTAATAGCTTAAAACATTCTAATTCTTGCACCGAAAATAGCTTTTCGAGAGTTTTTATTAAAAAACATTGTCGATGTCCTTTGCGACCTTTTAAATAAAAGCATATATGCAGGCATTTTGCCACACTTGCTTAAAAAAGCTGAGGTTGTTCCACTTTTTAAAAAGGGTGCCAAATCTAACATAAATAATTATAGACCAATATCCATTCTTCCCGTTTTTTCTAAAATATTTGAAAAAGCAATTAAAACTAGGATTCTGAAGTTCTTAAAAAGAACTAATTTTCTAAGTGATTCGCAATATGGTTTCCATGAAGGTATGTCTACAGAAGATGCTCTTCTAAATTTTTGTAATAATGTATACTCGGGCTTAAATCAAAAAAAAGGCTTGACATTACCAAAGCGTTTGATACAGTAGATCATGATATACTGTTGAGTAAACTTTATAAGTGTGGATTCAGAGGTCCAATCCATATTTGGTTTAGTTCGTACTTGTCAAATAGAATGCAAAAGGTTAAAATACGTAATCAGCTTAGCAGCTTTTTAAACATAGACATTGGTGTTCCACAAGGTTCTGTGCTGGGTCCTAATCTCTTTCTTGTCTTTATAAATTCAATATTTTCCTTAAATTTCTCAAGCAAGATAGTATCTTTCGCTGATGACATAGCCTTTACGTACTCGAGTGTTTCTCTACATAGTTTAGCTGCGGACATAAATCACGATTTAAGCTTATTAAAACACTGGTTCACAATTCATAAGCTCGTCCTAAGTGACAAAACAAAACATATGTATTTTAGTACATCTGGTATTGAACGTAATTTTGAAAACTTTGTTTTTCATTCTTCTTGTTGTAGGAAATTTCTTACGGACAATACTACCTGTAGGTCTACCATGAATGCACAAACGTATTACGCGAGTTAACGAAACAGATGTCAATTTTCCCTACTGAGCTAACACCCCACATAAAAGTCGTGTCAACATAAATTTCCAATAATCGATTACATTGTAGCTTATACATTGTTGCAAAATGCTTACATAGCATCCGGTCATAAACACATGAAGATTTCATTGGAAATCAATACATTTGAATTGTAAGCAATTTAAATTGATTTTTGTTTATTTCAGATATATTATTGAACTCCAAGATATATGTATTTTTCAGCATTAAGCAGCATATATTCTTGGACTTCAAGAATATTTCAAAATTCATTCGTAACTTAAGTCCAGTAGTGTTAAGTCATTCGTAACTTAAGTCCAGTAGTGTTAAGTCATTCGAAATTAAGTGGTAAATTTTAGAAGTTCAAATAATAAAAAAATAACTTAAAATATAAAAGTGATTTTTTTTATCAAACTAACAAATATAAAAGTTAGTAACTCGCGCAACGGCTATGTTCGAATAAATGTTTTACTATTGACTGGGTTCAGTCATTTAAATGTCTTGGTCTTGCACTCGATTGGAAATTGTGCTGGAGTGACCATACTAATAATTTAAAGGGATACCCGTCAGCTTTATCATTTGCAAAGGTTTTGTAGTAAAAAGTTACTAACGTGTACTTACTATGGCCTTTTCCACTCCAAGCTTCAATATGACTTAGTTTGCTGGGGCGGCTTAAATTATAACAAGTTACAGCCTCTGGTAACCATTCGAACTATTTGCAAAAAAATCTTCTAGTGAGTAGTTTGCCCTTATTTCACGAGCTAAAAATACTTCCTTTAAAGTATTTATATTTTATTAAAGTTTTAAAAGTGTTTCATATAAAATGCGGATATTTAGTTAATAGATCTAATTCTGCTTATGGACTAAGAGCAAATAGTCTGAATCACGCTGCAATTCCGAACTACAATTCACAGCATTTCATTAGATACTATTTATCTGCCGCACCCAGGCTCTACAATCGTCTTCCTGACTATATGCGATGCGTACGCAATAAACGTGTTTTTCTTAATCTGGTTAAGTTTTGCCTTTTTGAATTTGAATATCTTGAAATTGATCGATATCTTGTTTGTTGTTGATCGACTATATTAACTGGTCTATTAATTCTAAAAATTCTTTCTCTTACATAATTGCTTAATACATACTTAATTTAAAAAAATAAAAAAATAAAAAATAAAAATAAAAAAAAACACTTTTTCTGATACAGTAAAATCTTTTAGACCCCACGATTTTATTACGATTTATTAGAATTAAGTTTAATTTTATAAAATCATTAGATTAGTTTTATATTTATTATATTTTCCAAAATGATTTACGATTGAATAGTATAGTAAAATCTTTTAGACTGTACTAGTTTTATAAAAAATCATTATTAAAGTATATATTTGCATCCGCCACTAATTCTACATGAATTACAGGATGTAGAGTTATTCAATCTTTTTATATATGTTTTTACCTATTGCAAACACAATGAAATGTAAACATTATAATATGTAGAAAGAATGTACTATCAAAAAAATAAAATAAATAACTATAAATAAAAAAAAATTTCGACGTTTGTACATATAGTCTTGATTTGCGGAACTTTCTTTTGACAAAATTGGGAGTTACAAATCTGAATTGGAATCTAAATCGGTGAAATGTCGAAACAGCTTAGCGAATATTTTCAATATGTCTCATAAAATTTGTGGTATTTCTAGCTGTTTTAATATTTTTTTGGCAAAGTTTACATTTATAAGACTTATCGTCAACTTTTTTATAGTATTTCCATACGTACTGAAAGAACTTTTTATATAAATATTAAAAATACGTTGAAAAGGTTGAAAAAGTGGAGTTAACCTACCAAATTTGGTTGGTTAATAAATTGCTAAGTTGTATTATGAAACTGAAATTGGATAGTTATCCTGAAATCTTTAGCTAACTAAACACTGTGAAACCGGCCCTTAATGACAATTTCGTTAAGAACTCTATGTATCAAAATGAAACCCGTCATATGCACTCTGAATCCTCAAATTTATTAAATAATATTGAGTTTACGGCTGCGAGTGAGTCTGATATTGCCAGATATATAGTAAAAATGAAATCAAATATACTTGGTGAAGATGGTATCCATTTAAAATTCATGATGTTAGTACTGCCCTTCATACTGAGTCCTCTTAACCATATAATAAATCACTGCATCACAAGCTCCTGCTACCCTGAATTGTGGAAGGTTGCAACGATTATCCCAGTTGCTAAAACATCAAGTGCGAGTGAGCCAAGTGATTTTAGGCCAATCAGCCTACTTTTATCTCTCTCAAAGGTGAGTCGTTGATGGTGGAGCAAATTTCTACACATCTAAATAGATATAAGCTAATTTCTGAATTTCAATCTAAATTCCGTCCGGGTCACAGCTGCTCTACTGCAGTTTTAAAAATTACGAATGATAAACGAACATCATTTGATGAAGATTATGTAACTCTGCTTTGTTAATTAGACTTTTCAAAGGCTTTTGACAATGTAGATCACATAGTACTACATTAAGCGACTTTTTTTGTATTTCTGAAGCTGCTGTTAAATTTCTTGAAAGTTATTTGGATGGTAGGATGCAGAGAGTAAGGGTTGGCAATTCGTACTCCAAATTTAAATCATTAACCTGTGGGGTACCCCAAGGCTCAGTCCTTGGCCCCCTGCTATTTTCTCTTCTTTTAAATGATATATTCTGTATTTGTGATAGCATTTCTATTCATGCGTATGCGGATGACCTTCAACTCCATCTGTCTCGGCCAATTGGTCTTGTTGAAGATCTCAGCTATAGGGTGAACGCAGATCTTGAAAGCATTACTATAGCAAGTAGGCTGCTCTAAATAAATTGAGCTTAAGTCCATTAAAGTCATTTGAGTTGACAATTTCCAAAAAATGCTATCCGTTTGAAAACCTACCAGGTATCTTCCTGAATAGCAACAAATAAAAATTTGTTAGCAAGGTTACTAACCTTTGATTTGTGTTGAACAGAAGCTTGTCTTGTGAAGATCATGTCAATTCTGCTATTAGCAAAGTCTACTACACTTTACGCAATTTGAAAATGACTTCTGAATGTGTGCTGAGGTAGCTAGAAAACGCCTGGAAGTGCAATTGATAATTCCAATAATAGCTTACTCTGAAGTTGTATACAGCAGGCTAAACTGCCGCTCACTCCAAAAGCTACAGCTTGCCCACAAAAATGTCAACTGTTATATGTATGGCCTTTAAACATACGATCATACGCCAACTTTTAGCAAGCGTATTATAAATTGCACTATAGTGGACTTCTTTAACATGAAAAATTTACTGTTTTTGCATAAGATTGTATTCACCAGGACTCCATACTATTTATATGAAAAAATTATTTTTTGTCAATCAATTAGAAACATGAACTTTATTCTTCCAACATTTAAGTATTTAACCTCGCCTAAACTGTATTTTGTTAGCACAATTCGACTGTGAAGCTCACAGCAAAAAGCTTAAGCAATTCATTTTTCTTCCCTTTTCTTGAATATGAAGACTTTTTCGTTTTCAATCCATTTCTTTCAAGTACTCTTCAAATTTTCTTATGCATATTATATTTAACTTTTATTTATATATTAATATATTATAAGATCAAATATATGACCATTAAGTTGAAATTAGTTTCAGTGATTTAAAGTCGTGATAATTTATTATTGATTGCATTTAAAAGAAACATGTACAATTCTTATATGCTAATACTTTAATGAATAAATGAAATGAAATATATTACGTTTTTTTTTTGAAAATTCAGTAGTTGAATTCCATTTGTAAATTAAAAATGGTAATAAGTGACTCCAATAGAGTTTTTCATGATCTTCACTAACTTGTTGCTTAATAAACTTTTTTTTTAGAAAAATTTTGCAATATGAAAATGTTTTGGCTTTTTTGAAAAACCGAATTTTTCTGCCTAGATACTGCACCCGCTAAACGTTGCACTGTCGGTTTTATTTTAAAACCGATATTCGTCTCTATGTATACTAGAGACCCTACTTCACCTCCCACCAAAATATCATGTCGATATACGCAACACTGACGTTGCAGTAGAGCAAAAGGTCTCACTTATGTCGTAGCCGAACATTGTGAATATTATCATAATTTCGTGTACTTAAAGTTGGCCTACTGGAGGCACCTGACTCCTATCCTGCTTCGATGTAACGTATGTTGTTACTCTGAATGGAAAGCCTGCGTTCATTGCTCCTACCATTACTATTATTGGCATGCTGTCGCCTTTTACTGATATTACGAGAAAAATTTCTTGTCTATTTTGGTTGCATGCGTTGTCTCTTCTGTTCCTATTATTATTAAAATTGTTACCATTTCTATTGGAACTGTTATGCCGTCGAAATTGTCAACTATGGTCTGCACGATCATTCAGGAGTATATTACCATTGCTTTAGTTGTCTCGCTGGACCTCTAATACGATGCTGACCGCAAAAACTGTTTGTTTGAGACGTTCATCTAAACCGTTTTTAAAAATAGTCCTGTATCCACCCGAAATACTAACACGTAATTCACTTATTTCAGGCTTATTTGACTTGAACACTAAACTTAAAGTTTTATCTTTGTAACCCGTTTCAACCGTCACTCCTTTGAGGGACAGATGACAATTGCATATGGATTTGTACTACAGTTAAATTTCTTTTGTACCTGCTTGAAGTTTGCTTTTAAAATTTTGTTTCTGAATTTACTCCTGGCATTAATGATATCAATGGTTCAAGTTGTGAATTTAATGCTGGTAAAGCAGTTTTTCTTGTTGAATGCCACGGTTTTACGGTTTAATTTTTAAATTTCAAAACATGGCAAAAATTGCAATCTTTTTCCATGCAAACAAACTTAAAATAACTATGATTACAACATTCAATTCCAGGATCGTATTCAAATACAATGCAATTATTTCATAATGTAGTTGTTTTCATTCTTTATCTATTAATTAATTGACTTAAACGTCTATTTACATAGACATATCGACACAATTATTCGATATTTTTCTTTTTTCAACTTCGATAACTCGTCAGGCTCATGAAAATAATTTTATCAATATTTCAGTAGTTTATAATTCTTCTTCATTTTATTCTTTTTCAATTAAACAAAAAAATGTTCATTTAAATTTTAATTCTAAACAAAAAAGCAAACATTTTGATTTTATTACATATTCCATGTGGACAAAAGTATTCGCCACTGATTACAAAAATATACATAAAACAAAAACTACAAAAACCAAATATTACGTTTGCATACCATTCTGTTTAATAGCTTCTAACAAACGCTTATGCATCGAATGGAGCACCAGCTTTTTGCTCAATTCTGGATCAATTTTTCGCCATTTCTTCTTCAGCACGGTCTTAGGTTGACTTTTTGGGGTAATATAGTGCTCCCTACTTCGTCTGTTCAAGTGGTCCCACAAATGATCGATTGGACTTGAGTCTGGTGATTGGGATGGCGTTTTCAAGGTATGAGGTGTATAGTATTGTATTAGATCCAGAGCGAACAATATCTGCTACGAGCTTTGGGTCATTGTCGTGTTGGAAATAGTAATCTGCTGCTATTCCTATTTTTCTGGCACTTTTTTTAATATTTTCTTTTAAAACATTTAAATGACGATATTTATCCACAATTTCATCTATTAACATCAGTTCCCCAACACCAGCAGCGGACATACAGCCCAACACCTTAACTCCACCACCCCCGTGCTTAGCACTGGTTCGGAATTTTTTTTCTTTGAGGGCGCAATTGTTACCTTACAGTTTGTAAAGGAAAATATCAAAAATGGGCGTGATGCGTGAACAGACATCCCTACCTCCAATACACAGTGAACGTTCTCCTGTTGAAAAAAAATGGAGTGTTCCTATGACAACGAAATTTTAATTATGAAGAAACTCTCTAAGGTTGAAACAATGATTCAACCGACACGTCCACCTCGCATAGTATATATGTATATCTGCCCACTAAGAAAGGATATGGAAAGAGGTACACACGAGAAATTACAATTTAATAGCATCTATTGTAATATAGATAAGATAGATTTTCTCTCTGATTCGTTATCTCTTGCCAAAATATTTTAATGTCCATAACTGTAATTGGTTGCGCCATTCCGGCCATACAGTTCCTGAGAGGCATTATGTGAGCTTTTCGCCGAGTCCAACCAATTGACTCAACTTGCGTATGACCCACGTATATCCCACACAATGGGGGGCATAGCCTTAGAACACAAGACATCTTTCTGAATTGAAAAACATGAAGTATCTGTCCTTGCACCTATTAGTAATACAGGCCATTGCACCATTTCCGCTACTTTTCCAAATTCTAGTTCACGCGCTGTCTACCCAAAAACTACAAAGCAGACTGTATGGGTTTATGGTGAAGCAAATTGGAATGCGTTATAAAATTTTTATCGTAATATCAATTGGAAATTGTGTTTTTTTGATAGAAGCATAAATGCCGTGGCTTTAATGGTGCAGTGAATTACTTTATTGACTATAAGGTCCTTCATTCCTTCTAAATATAAATGAGATCAAACGACCATTCTTGGTTTAATGAGACTTTCAACCTTGCAGTCATGTCAAAAGAGACAGAGTTTCAGAACTGGCGTCTTAACAGAAATGAAGCTAGACATCACCGTAGTGCCACGATTCAGAGTGCTACCGAAAGGTACCAAAAATTTTGAGAATTCGTTAAGAGAGTGCAAAATAATTTTTCATCGTCTAGGGACAGACTTAAAGAATAATCAAATTTTTACTGACGCTGTTGATAAAACTTATCATTCAGCAAGCGTCTTTGCTAAGAATGTAACACTTTCATATATCAATCAACCACTCCCCTGCGTTGAGAATAAGTCTACCGCATGCCGAACGTTCACTTTGGACTAAGGGCAGACAAAAGCGCCAGATAGTTTATCAGCTCATGTATTGAGAAAGTGCGCCTCAACACTGGCTTGACCATTGCGAAATATATTCAACATCTGCACTTGTGAAGAATTTCCATCATATTGGAAGGTAACTAATGTGAAACCAGTTCCCAAAAATACCGGTGTTACCAACCCTAAAAGCTACCGGCCCATTGCCACAAGATTTTTTACTCATATTGATTTAAAAAGCACCCAAGCTCTATGGAAATTGAGAGAAAAAGCCGTTCTATGAGTGACACACTCTCAAATGACCGATAAATAGTCTTCGAGTGGGGTCGTGCAAGTCGGGTCAATTTTAATGCTAGCAAGACCCAATGTTGTTTGTTGTCTCACAGACGAATGGAATATTCTACTCTACCCGTCAATATAGCTTGCGTTGACTTTTCGAAATTTATAACTCTTGACATTCTAGGTAGGGATCCAACCGATTCCGATATATCGGAATATTCCGATATATCAATATCGGTGATATTTATTTCCCAATACACCGATATACATATATAAACAAAATTCTTGTATCTTGTGTGCCAAAGAGTCGAAATCAATTAAAATCACTTGTCAACTTGCTATTTTCACAGTAAGTACCAGAGAACAGCATTGAGTGGCTCATTGCAGTTGTTGAGCTACTACAAAAAATATGTAACGTGAGTGTGCATATTGCATGCAATAAGGGGCCCGATTCCGACTTGCGCTCACTAATAGCGAATACGAAGATAGCATGCTGTTCATAAATGTGAGTGTAGCTCGGACCTCACGAATGCTAACGCGTCTGAAGCTCACACACACATTCAACATAAAAAGTTGAACGGCTCGAACCACTTATGTTGAAGTGTAATAATGTGTAAGTGTGTAATGTTTGTGACAAAAAAAAACGAAATACTTCGTTGCTGATTCTTAATAATGACGGTTGTGAAAAAAGGTTTACTTTTTATAGCGAAAATAGAAATTTTACTGCAAATACGTACATATGTGTATGTCTGTATGTGTCGGAGTTGGTATAGATATGTCACTTGTTAAGAAAATCACTTGATCAGTAATGAATGAAAATGTAGAAAGCTACGAAAAGTATGTTTGTGAAAAATAAATTAGAAGAAAAAGGAAAACTTAGTTTGGAAAAGAATTATTATTATTCTGGTGTTCAAAGGTTTAACATTCGAAGTGAATAAGTGTAGCCACCGGCGGATCGCTGCAAATTTATACATGGATCCGATATTTATATATATATATATTAAAACAACACACAAAGAACAAGAAAATTTAACGCGCTTTGTTTTTCTACCAAGATTAATAAGAAAAAGGTCCGTTGTTGATCCATTTTCGGAATGGTTTTTTCCTTAATCAATGGGAAAATTCGAAAATTGGTTTCGATTTTCGGGAAAACTTTTTTTTGTTCCAATCGATAGAGAAAACTGGAAAAAAGATTTTGGACATCCCTTAGGGTGACTCCAGAACCTAGAATCAAAAAGCTTCATTGCCATGGCCCAAGGGCACTACAAATTATGTCCAAAATTATTTTTTGAACTTTCTCTTGGGTCGAAAATGGTCTTTTTCCATCGTACTGGGACACGCAAAGTGATTGGCGTTGGAACAACAAAATGCTTAGGGTCCACCCTAAGTGATATCAAAATCCATTTTCAACTCACCTCCATCAATTGGTAAAAAAAAATTTTCTCGCTTTCGAAATCCATCTATTAAAAAACTTAACAAAATATTCCAAGAATATTTTTTGATACAATGTTTGCACATGACAAGCTCACTGCTATCCTCTGATAGTTACCTTACCAAGTGAATAAAGGGACTATTAAAAAAAAAACCCTCAATTCACGGAACGGACTGAAAACGATATTTTCATGCCAAATATAACTCTTTCTCAGGACCTAACGAGCTGAAATTTGGGCTGTGGTACTATCTATCATTAAAGTACGGATGGTTTTTAAATTTTATACCTATGTTATAATATGTATGTATGTAATATTACTAAAAAGCAGTGAATATGGAATTTGGGTTACTTCTGGTTTAGCATACATCGATTCTAAATTACAGCCCAAATAGTTCTCCTTCCAAATTTTTTTAGAAACTTAAACTTTTATAAAATTTGGTTAAAGCCCTTCGTACATAGCTAAATGTGCCCGTTGTCAGAACTCTTGCGTCAACTGCGGTAACTTTTCCTAAATATCGGTATCGGCGCTAAATTTTTGTTAATATCGGTATCATATCGGCAAAAACGCGTATCGTCGCATCCCTATTTCTAGGCACATTAATTTAATCGGATCTGAGGTGGGACAGATCATGTGTTCGGTGTGTCGAAAGAAGCGGCCAATTGTCTACATTTTTTAAAACGGTATGTGCAATCACATAACATAGTTATATGCATATTTCTGTTAGCGTATGGTCAATGCACTACGTAGCGTTCACCTTAGCAGAACTGCTTACTTTGCAGTTCTCACATTTATTGTAACCATAGCTATGCGAGGTCAATGTACTGCGTAGCGCACTATCGCCTTAATTCGTAATTTGGCCGTACCATTAGATTGAGAAACAATCTTCTTGTGAATGTTTTTCCTTTTCCATCCTCTTCCCACTTACTTATCTCCGTTTCTTACAATTCAACACGATGCATTACATTTATAGGGACGTTGGCTTATGTTAAAAGAAAAGTTCAATAACGACCTGAAATTTTGAGGAAATCCCATCCGATTTTGGTCTAAGCGACAGCGTTTCGAGACAAAGGCCAATTAACTGAAAATTGACTAGGTTGCAAACGCTATTCTACGACTTTTTTTCTCAAGTCTGAGAGGTTTGATGTCTGAAGCAAAGTTTTTTTCTTATGAAGAGCTCCAGCTCCACATTTAAATACTCCTGTGGAACATTTTATTTAAATTTTTTGACAAAAATTGCAAACGAGACAAACGACTGCAGAATTATTCAGACACATAATATTAACAAAAAAAAACATAAAGGAATTGAATATATGGAGTAAAAACACAGTTGAGCCTTCAGAAGTCTTGTTGTTTGTATAAGGAATAATTTTGCCTAAGACAGCATTCTTTCTACGTAAATTTATTCAGAAAATATGACTGGTGCATTTTCCACAGCTGCAGAAATAATGTAAATGAAAAAACAATTTTGTATTTCCATTAGGAACTTTGCTTAAGACACCAAACCTCTCAGATTTGAAATAAAAAAAGTCGTTGAAGAGCGTTTGTATTCATGTTTACTACCGGTTAGCTGACCGTTATCTTATTGAAGATTGTACAAAGTGCAATTAGCAATAACAATGGTGCCATAAAATTTGGATGAAAACTTGTCTGGATAACTAAGTTCCAGATAATATACAACTCCATTCATCCGTAGGTAAATGGTGGAAGTATGACTTTTCCAAGCATAAGCCTCTTTAGCAGAAAGACATTCGAACTTAATTAAAGCATTCAATAATAAAGCTTACCTGAAATTCCATTAAGCATCAAACAAGAAATAAAGACAATCAACTTATTCCTGAGAAGAGTACATACTTCTTTAGATTTAATCATATCTGTTATCAGAGTTCTGAAAAATAAGATGAAAAGCATTAATATAATGACGCTCGGTTAACAACAGCTTTTGGCTGTGCTTAGCACATGAAATCCATTCAACACATGCGGATGTAAAAATACTAGTTGACATTTTTTTATTTTTAAGTAAGTGATCCAAATTTCATGTTTACATGTGCTAAACATATACATATATCACTAAAAATCTAAGTCAAACAAGCAAATGAAAACAAACAGAAAAGGGAAAGCCCGAGGCAAAGAGGTAAGTTGCCGCCCCTACCGAAAGAAAATATTGTGATTTTTCCAACATACAACACTATTACTAACTAAAAATAAAACAAAAAAATACGTTTTTTGACATCTCCGCAACCCTAGGAAGACGAGATATATTTACAAAATCTGCACCTACACCTTGCATTTTACTATCGCCAATTATTTTCCTTTACTTAATAAACAAAAAGGGCCCACCACAACATTTACTAAATTTCGTATTATGCTAAAATCAAAATTTTAATTTCAAATTAAGAGGGCCATTGTGCCGCTCCTGCTGGGTACGCTACTACTGATCTGTGTCAAATATGGAAGAGAGAGAATCTAAATTGTAAATTTTAAAAAAAGGAAATTTTATTGTAACCCCGAAAGCCCCACAGACAAACGTTTGTTTTCGTTTAATTAAAACTAATGGCACTATTTTGTAAATCACTGTGATGGAACTCAACGACTTGGATTTAATTTCGGCATTTTATTAATCACCATCTACGATGAACTGTCAGTCAGCTACAGTTGAGCGTTGTCAGATGTAGAATAAAATGAGGAAAATTTTTGTAAATTTGTGACAAATTCAAGCCTTAACCAATTTTCGTTATCTGGTAACGATATCAGCTGTTCGTTTCGTTTATTATTGAATTGTTGTCACAAATTTCAAATGTGCAAACTAAAAGTAAAAGTTCAATTAAAAAGAATAAAAAATGCTTTTGTCTAAGGCGGCTGGGTTATTAAACATTCCTTTCTTTTCTTAAAAAAGTCTTAATACATCATTTGCATCTGCAATGGCATCTCAAGAGCAAGGGAAGAAATTGACAGATCACGTGAAGCAAACCGTAACGTGGCGTTTTACAAAATGCCACATTGCGGACTTTCCGCTGCGTTATTGCGTTACTCAACACTAAATATTACGCAATGCAGGGTTATAAATTACGAATTTCAACAACGCAGCGCGAGGTGGTATTTGGTGGATTTACAAAATGATATTAATTACGGGTGCCAGATACTCGTTCCTTTATTTTGGCTCGTCGTACTTGAGCTCGAAAAGATTTAATAACTTCCGATCTAATAGATCGGTCAAAGGGTGTTGTAGATAAAAGAATAAAGAATAAAATGTTATTTTTTCAATTAATTCTAGTGGGAGGAACAGGATGTTGGAACTATTTAAACATTTAATTTGTTATTATTTTTATTTGTTGACAACGGAAAACTTTTTTTTTAAATTTATTTCGAAAGCTTACGTTAAAAGCATCTAATAAAAAATTCGATATTGATCGGATGAGCACAACTGGAGATAATAGCATTCAAGCACACATAACAAGATTTGAAAAAATCCAGCCAATTATCGAAAATTTCAAAGAGGATATTTAAAACAAAAAAAGTTTTAGTAAATCCTCAGATATATGCTGACAAACTGAGTTAAAAGATACAAGAAAAAACTTTCATCGCATTTGAAGAAATCGAGGTTTTTTTCCTGAAATCCGTGCGGGTTCTAAAAGAATGACCGATATGCATCACAACGTGCCTGAACCGAGCAAAAGTTCAACTAAAATTAATCCAAATTGCACGGTGTTTAAAATTTAAAATCAGACATTTCCTTTTCTCGAGACATCGGCATTTCAGTTTTCCGTATGTATATTAGAGGGGTAAGAAAAAATCTTTTTGTTTTTTCACGATGTGTTAGTGGATTAAAATAGCCTTATATGTCTAGACAAAGCTCCTACAAAGGATTTTCATTAATATTGAAAACTGAATTAGCGCCTCCTGTTTTAAAAAATGTTGATTTAAAATTGGTGCAAGTTAAAGGAGTTATCAAATACTCCAACAATGTGGTATGGTTTTCGGGATATTATCGATCGAGGAATTCGAATTCATGATTAGTTTTTCTTCTTCTTCTATCTTTCTTATAAAAAAAAACTGAGAATTAACCAAACAACATGAAAAAATACCAAATTTCTACTTTCAAGTTTCAAAATCGCTCCATATCATTTTAAGCAAATAAGAATTTATTAAAATTAATGCACCATTTTTAACTTAAACTTAAAACAGGGGGCGCCAATCTAGTTTTCAATATTAATGAAAGTCCTTTCAAGGAGCTTTGTCTAGACATGTAAGACTATTGTAATCCGCTGACACATCTTTAACCAAACATCAAGCTTTTTTCTGAACCGCTTTAATGTACATGCTTGTGGGTCCTTGGTTAAAACAGTCGTATGACACTTTATGTGAGCCACAATAAAATTTCAGCCGATTTTATAAAAATCGCGAGGTCGCGAGTGTATTTTGAAGTGTTTTATAAATGTTTATTTTTTTATGTATTCTGAGTCGCTGAACGCGATGCAGCCACTAATTTGTCTAAACTATGTACATAGGTTTCTTGTGTTATGTTACTTACCATTTTTTTTGAAAAACAATTCTAAAAATATTATTTTAGTCGTCCTCAAAACCTCAAAAAAACTTTGTTTGTTGTTTTATGGGCTTTAAAGGTAACTTTGAAGAAAAAGCCTACAAAAAGAAATTTAAAAATTTTTTATGTAGGTATGTTAAGTCATTAGCAATTATTCATGGGAAAAAATTATTTTCTCTTAAGAACCAGTGAAAAATATCTTTCATATTTTTTCGTATGGTGGGCTTTGTTTAAAAAAAATGTATTTATATTGTCTGATTCATATTGCCTCATTTAGAATTTTTTCTCTGTTCCAATGAAAAATGGTGAATAACACAATAAATAAAACAATTTTGATATTTTTTTTGTAGGCCTTTTAGTCAAAAATACTTTGTAAGCTCACACAACGAAAAAAAATATAAAAATTATATACGGTCATGAAAAAAAAAAACAAATTGAACTAATTTTTGTCGAGCTTTTGATCGGTTCAGGCCCGTGTTGTTATATGCATAAACTTAAATAAAATATTTTTCTTTTCATACAAATCTCATTTTACAAAATTTATATTTGTTTGATCCCGCAAAAAAAAATCCTCGTGAGCGTTAATATATAAAAAGTCTTTTGTAAACGGTATATAAATTGGACATTATCTCCATGGAAATATTGCCAAAAGTCTAATATTCCTTTTTAAAAGCTGTCATTTGCTAACTGATTTTTTCTTATTTTAATATCTATATGTTAAAAAATAAATATGAAAATTATAAGCCGACTATAACAGAGGGAAATTTCTAAAAATAACCAATGATAATTGCACAGAAAGCGGTCATCATAAACAGAACTGCTTGCACTGATTTTAAATTTAGTATTCAAAGTATGTGAACTTAATAATAACACGAGTAGTATGAAATTGCTTTTGAGTTATTGCCAATTGCCTTTTATGTCTTAACCAAATTTTTTAAAAAAAAACCTTATTTTCAAAAAAAAAAATTTTATATATCTATATCAATATTTATTAATAAATATTTTTATTTTTAACTGAAAGAAAGATGACCCCTTAAGTTTTCTGTAGTAAGGACATAAAAGTTTATGGACATTTTCATAAAAAATATCGTTTAATAAAAAGACTGAACTTATTCAGCAGTTAATTAACTTAAAAAACTCAAACGCAATTTTGAATAAAATAATTTGAATTCAAAAATCATCTGACTATAACTAGCTATTCAAATAAGATTGGACATGGTAGGAATTGAAAATGGAAGCAGTCAAATCTGAAAAAGCGCTTAGTGTGTCAGCTAACATGGGTCTCAATTTTTTTTCCCAAGTGTCGTAACAATGTATTGTACTGAAAATATAGCATTTATATAAATAACTCAACTGTCAATTTCAAACGTGTTTATGTTATAATTCTCTTTTGGATTAATTGTTTGAAAGCTTTAAAATTATAAACTTTACAAAATTCGAAAAGTGTATGTAAGCTCATAGTGGAAAGTTTATCAAAATAGGTCTAATACGTTATATGATTCAAATGACAGTGTATTCCCTTGCTGCCATATGTTGCCGCATGAAAAATATTTGAATTTTACTTTGATGGATGGTCTAATTCCAACCATAAGTGGCTGCGTTAATTGGTCGAGACAGTTTTACACCCCAAAAATTAATTTTTGATACGTACAATAGCAAATAAGCAAGACACGGTGAGCTTGAAATACGTTATTATCGAATCACAAATTAATCCAAATTTTTTAATTGGAACCTATTCTACAGGGCAGAAGGAAACATTTCCCGTAAAAATTAAAATCTTTTAGAAGTGCCCCAAACTGAAGTACTTGGACGGCACCACAATATTTTTACATTACAGAATAAACTAAAAATGGTAATCAAGGTCGGAAAAACTTACAGTGAACGTCAGTTAAAGGGCTAAAATCATAAAAAGCTGAAAAATATGAAAAAAAGGTAAAATAGGAAAAAATTTTTCTCCAAAAGGGGCAGGTCCCCGATTTTAATTTTTACGGGAAATGTTTCCTTATGCACTGTAGAATAAGTTCCAATTAAAAACTTTGGATTAATTTGTGATTCGATAATAACGTATTTCAAGCTCATCGTGAAGAGCGTTTCGTTAAAAACTAAGATGTTTCCACGATTTGCGAATGATTTTGCGATAGCATTTTGGGACTGCGAATGGGTTTTTTTTAAATAAAATGTATTTAAATTGAATATGATGCATGAAATTACAGAGGAATATGCACATACACCAGTGGGAAAAAAAATTTTTCAAACAAAAGCGATTAACACTGCTTAAAATTTGATTACCGTCAATGATTGAGTAGTTTTTACAGACATAAAATTTATATTAATATGTAACTCTATGTTTGATAGCAATACGTGGAAGCATTGATTTGCCCAAAATAGGTAATCTGGAATACAAATGCTTGCAGCATCTTCTTTTTTTAATAACAACAGTAGTCATTTTTAATTTAAACTATTTTTTGTTAAATTTTGACTGAATTTAATTTGCACACCTTCATTTTTTAGAAATATATGTTACATACATATGTATGTCGAGATGGTCATCATCAAGAAAAATTAAAATCTACATACCTGGAAACTATTTACATAGGAAAATTTAAGTTAGGCAAAATCCAATATCGTAATATCGCTACTTTGATTTTTACTTTGCATTTCAAACACAAAATAAAATAAAAATAAAAAACAGCAATAGTAGAAAATATCGATTTTAGACAGACGATTAAGAAATGCTTTACTCTGTTGTAATAAAAACCACCCTTCTTCTCTAAGGGTTACAGTCAGTGTTGCATTTTATAAATCAAAAATATTTTGGGTAAGGTTTGTAAATAAAATGCAATACTTATGTTATACGAAATAGTGAAAAACATCAATTTTGTGCGTTAAAATCAACATTAAAATGTTTTGTAAAAGTTTTGTGTTATAAACAGTGTGTTCCATATAAATTTACCCAGGGCAATCTTGAGGATTAAGCAAGATAGTCGCAAATTGTTTTGGGCAAAAGTTAGGTTTGTAGGTAGTCAAATAACAGTGACATTGGGTCCAGTTTTCAAGGTTTTGACTGAAAAAATTTTTTCTAGAATTATTGGTCCTTACGTTTCTGTCAAAATCAGTTTTGTTCAGAATTTAATTTTTTATATTTTTTCTCCAAAACTTACAATTTTCAGTAAAAGTCGCACATACTAAAGATCGCTTAGCATTGGTCACAATATTCAAAAAAATAGTAGCACAAAAGGGCTTATAGCTTCTTTTACATGTCTTTTAATGACAAGTAGAAAGACAACATATTATATTCGTAAATTCTTTTTAGAGGCTAACAAGAGCCATTCGACGTATTAAGCAGGGGTTGAAATAAGGTAAAATCATTACTACAGAAAAAAATTTTTACTGGCAATTTTTAACAAAACTTTTATTCGAGATTATTCAAGTGATTTATATTTAATATATAAGTAATATTAAATAACAGATATCACGGCAAAATCGATTCAATTTAGAAGATGTAATTTAAGCGATTCACAGAATTAATTAACAGTTATTATCACGACAATACCGAGTCTTAATCAAAATTGAAAATTAATAGTGAAATTTTCTTCAAATTCATCTTCACTATTTTTCATTTCTCTTCCATTTAAAACACAACAAAGTATTACGAATTTGGCTAAAATCTTTAATTCAATTTTTTACAATTTTCTGAAATCATTACTGCAATTTTAAAGTCATTGCTGCAGGAATAGGGCATTACTGCACCTTATTTCAATGTCCGGTATGAAGTATAAAGTGTTCCCCTCTGTGTTATTTTTCATGAGGCTCGATAAAGTATCGATCTGAGGTGTATGGAAGACATCTTAAAACTTTTTTTGCTTAGAAATATTAAAGATAATAATAATAAAGCAACATTTTTTATGTAAAAAAATCTTAAGTCGTCATAGAAAATAAGTATTTTCCTGAGATTTCTGACCAATTTTAAGAACTCTTTAGACCTTACTTCGATTCGTCAATCGACCGTGCATGCCTGTAAACGGGCTTTACAAAACCAGATGATACTCCACCACCCTACAAAAATTGCCTCCAAGGTCTAGAAACCGATGGGCAAAGTTTAATGAAGAAAAACGAAACAATGCTCGGATAACACATTTAATTAACCAACAATTTAATAAATATGATGTGATATAATTTGAAATGAAACGTTTCTAAAGCCTTATTCCATTAATCATATAAAAAAGGCATTTTACAAACAAGGCATATAGTATTTTAAGCTAAATAGAATTCGTGGTAGTTGCGTCTTTCCCATCTCATTTTTGCCTTGTTCGAATTTTGCTCGTGACGTTCGACAGCAAAAATGTAAGTTTAAGAATTTGCTTCAGGGACAAGAAGAAGGAGCTAACAACGTCAGTCCAGTTCAATGTTTTAGTGGAGTTTATGGTAGTTAAAACTGTGGACGCAAAACAAGCGTCGAATTACTTATGGGATCGGCTTACAGCAAAGTTAAACGAAAATGGTCCTCCAAAGCGATCGATGAAAGAATGGAAAAAAGGAAGTTAAAACACATTCACAAATTTGTAGGTGATTCTAAAACTATTAATTAATAGGTTTGGGCCGATTAAAAACGCACCTCAAATCGAAAATAAGGGATGCCCCTTTCATCATTGGTGCGCCGTTAAAGGAAATAGAAGTAGTCCATTCCATTAATGCACCGATAAAAGTAACATTTTCAGCCCATTCCACTACTGACAAAGATGCTGTCATCGTTGTCACTGATGCGACGCAAACGCAGTCAACTTTGCCTAAAAGGGAGCGACCTTCGTTATTTGCACCTATGAAAAAAACCAACATGTCATTGTGTGAGAAACAATTGGAAAATCAAATCCAATACCACCAAAGCTCCATAAAAATTTTGACTGAAATAAATAATAATTTGGTAATGATAAACCATGCAGAAAAGCTATAAACACAATTTAGCCAAACAAAAATTGGATTTAGCAAGGAAAAAACTTTCTTTGAAAAAGAAGCGACTGGCAAAGTACTGATTTTTAGTTTTAAAGACTGAGATTTTTCTTTGATTATTTTTATCTTGCTTATAAGTGAAGCCTTTTTTTATTTATAACATACTTACATAGACTAAAATATATTTTTTATTTCATAATTTATCTTATTTTAAGTGAAGTTTTTCATATACATGTACGCAAATTTTTTTTTTTTAAATAAAATAATAAATGTGAATTCAACGTAAATTTCTTATTATTTCATTTCTTAAGCAAGGTTTTCATAATTGCCAGTAAAATTATTTAAAGTATTTACAGAGAAATCCATATCGGGTTCATCGTCAATGATTGGCGTTGGCTCAGGAACTTTGAAGTCTAAGTAAACATTGTGCAACGCATAGCAAGCCTTCAAAATTTTTATAACTTTAAGGGGACTGTATTGCAACTTACGAGCAGCTAGCAGGCATCTAAAATTACCTTTTAGGACCTCAATCATCAGCTCTATAATAGTCTGCCTTTGCAAAATTTTTTATTATAAAATGACTGCGGAATTTTCTTGAGCATTTTTATAAGGTGTCAGGATCCATGGCTCAAGAGGATGGCCAGAGTCTCCTACAAATAAAACTTCAATAAAAGCTGTTAAATTTCTGTTGCTCAGCCTTACCTATCAGCCAAGAAAACCGTTCGCCATTGTCAAATAAGCTTTTTAAATACTGTCTATGTGAGAGTCGTGTGATGACCATCCATATAGAGCGTTAACTGCGCGTATTCGCATTTCATCATCACATATCTTTAATAATGCTAAAAGTTGATACGATTATTTTGGTAAAAATAAAGTGTCATGAATTAAAACCTATTAAAATACAAATGCTCGTTTAGTGTTGGCTGCACCATTGGGATGTGCGTGCCATCTACAGCTCCAATAACACCGGGTATCCCAGTCTTTCTAAAAAATTATGTTTTGTGCGTTTTTTTTTTCTGAATCTGTCATGCCGAAGTTTATGTGTTTTGGACACAGTACTTTTTCGATTGCAGAACATACCTCTGTTAGGCATGAAGACATGATTGCGCCAATCCAGTGTTAAGATCTTCACCGATTTGATGTTGATAGCCGCCTTGCCCAAGAAATTTTAATGTCGTTGCTAGTTTAATTTCGGCAGTAATAGCATATGACTGTATTGATGGTGCAAGCTTGCTTAAATTTTTATTCAGCACATAGGTAAAAGCTTCTTTTGAAAGCCGGAAATTTTCAACATAGCTGCAAAAAAAACTAATACTGCTATTATCACGGAGTGGGTGTAATGGATGAGTTCTGAAAATCACCCGATTCATGATAATAGCCCATTTAAAAAAAAATCGGTGGTTCACACCTTAAATCACTAAAGTAGAAAATATTTGTTGATTAACGCATTGCCCGAATTCGATTCGCGAATCATGATAGGCGCCCAGGTGTATTGATTAAATCAAACAAAATTTTACATTGGCGCACTGTGTTTATATTTTGCTATGATTCTTAACTGGTCAATGCAAAAAGTAAAATATAGTATGCTTAAAAATTCTTTATCGTCGGCTTACAAACTTTACTGGGAGCATCATGTAGCGGTGGTTGAAACTACGAGTAGTATAAGCAGCTAGTTGCCCATTTTTTCTTCGTAATACATTTTGCGATTGTAATTTTATCGTGTTTTTGGCAGTTACAGTACAGAACAGGAAGTTCAGTTAAAAATTTAATATTAACGCAAAGAAAAAAGTTCTCATATTGATTCTTCTTGTTTCTTATCTCCTCACAGAGCATGGAGCCACCACTCTGCGGTTTGTAGCGGTTGCCTTAAACTCTCTAAAACATTTTTCCGATTCACGTATTTCCTGTTCTAGCGATCGTTTCCACGATTATCTAGAGCGGCCGCGTTATCTGCTACGCTGAGGGTTCCACTCCAACGCTTACCGGTGGTCTTCAGTTGGTAGTTTTCACAACGTGTGTCCAATCCATTTTCATTTTCAAAGTTTGAATTGAATGGAAATAGGCTCTTCACGGCATATGGTGAGCAAATCAACATTCGAGATGGTCATAGGCCACAAAATTTTCAGAATTCTGCGAATGCAATTGTTGGTGAACATTTATTAATTGTAAAGTAGAACGCCTTTGGTAAGCCAAGTTTCACAGCCGTATAGAAGAACTGGCTTCACTCAAAGACTTTGATCTTCGTTGCCGTTGACAGGAACGAAGATTGCCAGACACTATGAAGTTGAGCAAAGGTACCTTTCTCTTTATTGATTCTGGTATGGATGTCCTGATTGGTACCGTCACACTGTGTAAGATATGACGAAAATATGAGCACGTTGTTTTCGAAGGCGCAAATCAATAGAACTACTTTGTATAATTTATTTAACAGTAGAAGAGTTCTGTTAATTGACTCATTAATGGCATAGTTTGGTCTATGGCCATTTTATAGAGAAATAAACAAAAGTAGGCAAGTCTCTCGAAGGAATATTGAAAGAAATATAGCTAAGGATTATCGGGCAATATTTTTAACCATTTATAATGTTATATACATACTTATGAATATAATGCTTTTAAACGAGTGTCGTTTTTCTAGTAGCCCAGTCAAAATAGACATTTAGGTTTGCAACAATTTGAATAGAGCTGAAAATTGGTACACATCTTAAGTTTTAATTATTAGAAACGAAACATCAAAAGTCTCCACCTACTGAGTGAAAAATTTTTAATCAAAGCCAATAATATCGTTTTCCTTCATTTTGCCCTTAAGCCGTAAGTGTTATAGTAAAAATTGATTAGAAGTTGTAGATCATAAAATTGTCTGCAAAAATCGTTCTAATACCTTTTTTCATACCATTCTTGAGATATTGCGATTTCAAAAATTGGCAAAGTTGTGTTTACCTATGAGGTAGTGTACTTGGCGCATTTTTTTTACGTGATTTCCCTAGTAGGTATACTCCACTATCTATTATGATGAAGTACCACGCAGTATTCTATTGGTTTGAGAAATGTAACTAATGGTAATGATCAAAGTGGATCGGATTGGTGTTGATTTCTGGAAATTGTGACTAAGGCTAATAATTTTTAAATACTACTTCACTAGTCATGCCTTCATCTTCGCTTTCCTCTTCTTCTCTTTGCTTTATTTCTGTACAAAGTTCTGAAAAGCAAATGTAGCAGTTGTCTCCTCATTGATATCATAACTATCCTCATCTGTTATGTAAATTTGATTGAACATTGGACCACGACTGGCCTTGATAATTACTACATATTGGTGAACAAAATAATCCAACTTTTTTACAGCTACAATTTTTACTGCCACCCTTTTTGCAATTACAATAAATAGTATTAAGAAGTTTTTCTGGAGCAGGCGGGAGAAGAGTTTGAATAAGCGCCAAACTATTAATTTCCAACCCCTTACTTCTGGGTTAATTTCATTGCCTGGAAGATTGAAGATGTTTCTGTAATCCGACGACTTTTTTTTGCAGCTTTAATGTTTTTCTTATTATCAGTATAACCATCAAATACTACAGAACGTTGTAATCATATGTCTATGTACATACGGAACGTATTCATCAAAAATAACAGTTTCTTCTTCCATCGATGATGTAGTTTCTTCTCGATTCACACAACACGGTGTAAAATATATTTTCCATCAATGATGTAGATAGCATTTCTGTTATCAATTTCAATGTTCACACATTGAAAGCAATCATAAATGGCTGACTGAATGAACGTTCTGTGTTTTACGCAATGCGTTGAAATATGCATGCACTAACAGCTAGAAAAAACCTTTAGGAAATTAAGGAGAGGTGAAGGAAATAATTGAAAAGAAAGAAAATGTAGGAAATATGGAAAGTAAATTGCCATGCCTGAACCGGGTATCGAACCCGGGACCTCTGGATTGTAAGCGCAGTACACTACAAATGCGCCACAAGGTCGACCATTTGAAAACATTTTGGAAAAAAATGCTTACTTGGGAAATCACATTTAAAAAATGCAGCAACTATTTTTTTGTTTTGCTTTAATTGGGGTGTGTGTACGCTAGCTTGCAACTATAGTTATGGTTGTGCATTAGGGCGGAGCAAAAAAACACTTTTGAAGCCTCATGCAGATGCAATACCTATTTTGAAACAATACACCTCAGGAATGGCAGCTTGTACAGAAAAAGATCTGAGCGCCATTTTTATGGACCAACTTTTACGATAGAACAATTCAAGCAAAATATTATTCAATCAAAATATTGTTCAATTGATAGAACTTACCGTTTAAGAGAAATATGCAAAAAACCGATATGTCTCAGTTTTGATCTTCAATAAAATTTTTTCCAGAAGTAGGATCCGTAGGGACTTTTGACATATCATTTGTAATAGTGTATTTAAGACATGTACCAATTTTCAGCTCTATGCGAATTATTGCAAACTTGAGCCGTTTTCTCTGTTTAATTTGACTAAAGTATAAAATCTGCAGATGGATGAGCATTATATGAATGAATTGGTTCATGAAACACAATGCATATTTGAAGAATTTTTTTTGAATACGATCAAGGCGATGAAAATGAGTCATGTACATGGGTCATTCCATCTATAATTACCCTCATGTTTTTTAAATAGGCTGAAACTTTTTTCAGTGATTGGTCTATGATGTCGAAGATATAAAAAAATCGATAAAATTTTTTTGAACAGTATTATTGCTAAAAAAAAAGTTTTAAATTGTGTTAAAAAAAAACTCGTAAGTAAAACAAAAAAATTCATTGATGAATATAAACAAACCAACACAATCCAAATTAGCTTTTATATTATTTTTAGGTAGTTGTGCACTAATAGATGACAAAAAAACTGCAAATCTGAATAAATGAAGGCCTGAACGGTTTCTATGTGGTAAAAGATAAAAAAATTGACCTTCCAAGAAAACATCACTTTCCCAAATACTCCATCATCGATTTCAGGTTTTTTAGGCTCAAAATTTTCAAAACAAATAGGAGTAACATCTCTGAAAATTTTATCCATGTTTTTTTCACCCTATTTCATTTTACAAGCATTTAAAGTTAAGATTTATGATTGTTTACGCGAAACTCAAACTTTGAGCTTCATGCGGTAACTGAAGATATGATTTGTACGCGCCTACCTTGCGGCTTTTCTCTACTAACGTTCTATTGCTATTAGAAGGCGATCGGCTTCAAAAGTGTTTTTTTTGCTCCGCCCTAACGTATATACATATGTGGTAATAGCCGAAACATATGTCACCAATTACCAGGTTAAAATGTTCCATTTGTTATATTTGTCATGTTTGTTGAATAAAAAGCATTGATCAATTAAGTAAACATTTTACGATAATATTGGTCTTTGCGAAATGACTGCAAGTTCAATGTAATAATTCTTAAGAAAACTATTTTCTTTATGCTTTTTACATTTTTTCCACTGGCAGCATGTACTCAAATTAATAAATGAATGTGCATCTGGATGGAACTTCAGCTTATCTAATGCTGGATTGCATGCAAAATTAATCACTGGAGGTTGTCCACACATCAACAGAATAGTATCAACTGCAGGTAACAGTTGCTTTTGAATCAAATCCTCATTAGTTTTGCGTGTTTGAAAAAATCACTAAAGTTATTGTATTGTTGTTACTTTCTGGCACTTGACAGCTGTCGCAGTTTTCACCGTGGTAAACTTTCATTTTTGAAAGCGCTTGCTTACACATACAATGGCCTGTGAGTAGTCTGTTGAGTTGTTTGATTTCGACGCGGCCGAGGTTCACGTTTTTGCTTTTGATCCAAGGCACTTTGTTTAGAGATGGAAATAATTGCGCATATTCTTTTCCTTTGTTTTGTGTTTTGCTGATGTATTCATCTTGCCATTCTGTCAATAGCTGTGTTTTCATTTTATTGATGGAGTCTTTTAGTGTCGATTTATATATCAGTTTTTCACCGTCTTGTAATGCAGCTTTTGCTGTTCGGTCTACCTCTTCATTTTGTTTAATGTTTTTATTTCCCGGCATATAGTGGATTTCGAGAGATTGAATTTGGCTGTTGTTTATTTTTTGTATTATGGTATTTGCTATGTAGTTATTTAATGTTATTTTTTTAGACCTTGTGCGCCGCCTTTGCTATCTGTAAGAATAGCTAGTTTTTGGAATTTTTTTTTTTAAAGCAAAGTTTAGAGCAGTCTTCATAGCTAGTAGTTCCGCTGAAGTGGATGACATCGTAGATTCAATAACAAAATTGTTGTTGGTTGCTTCGTGAAGGAAAGCAATTCCCACTTTACCGTCTGTAAACATGATTTCGAAGTTTTTGTTGGCTAAGTAGTTTAATTTTTCTTGAATGAGTTGATTTGTGATTGAGTTATTTGCTTCCCTTTTTTTGTTGTAGGCTTTTTTAAAAAGTCTAATTCCAGTGAAATTTTTTTTGTGTCTAGAATAGAACTTTTAATAGGTTCAATGTTATGCCAGATGTTTCTAAATTTTCGAAATACTTCACAGTAGCTCGTTTTCAAATCTGGATGTTTTGTTAGGAAATCGCCATGGGCATTTGATAGGTGAAACATTTTGCGATTTCTTTTGCAGTATAAAGAGTAAATCTATATTGCTGAGCCATTTTTGCTGTCATATGCTAAATTATGTGAATAGGAGTAGATCTGATTAGGCCTACAGTCTTCACCCGCATATAAGAACCGGTTCTTCTATTAAAATAGAAGAACCACTGGCTCTTCTATTCGTTTAAAAGGACCGGTTCTTATATTCGGGGGTTAGAGTGTAAGATAAAAATTTATGGATTTTGTTGCAAAATTATTGTTGCATATACGAATATGACTTCATATGTTTGCCGGGATATATTTTTTTATTTTTACTGGGATATATTTTATTTTTTTACTGTCAAATGTCAAATATATTCCGGATATTTTTTCTGGGATATAATTGATCAATATTAAATGTCAATCTCACTACATTCAAATTTAAAATTTAACAGCAAGCGTGGGTGAGCAGCTGAAACACATTGAAAATATTTGCCTTTTTAATGTATGTGCATTAAAATTATATTTTAATAATTTTTAAATTCAAATATTTAATAATTTTCAAATTCAACCCCAACAGGATGAATATTTCTTCCAGTGGTTCTAGGAAATGCTATACCATAAAACAAAAGCTTGACATTTTGAGAATGTATTCACCAAATTCAAAAGGCAATGGGTTTTTTTCTATTGCTAATAAAACAGGTGTTCCAGTTGCAAATATCAAACGTTGGTATCAACAGCGGGACCAACTAAAAGAAATGGTGAAAAATTTCGATATTTCAATAAAAAAAGCAAGGAGATTAGAAGGAGGAGGAAAAAAATGTGAATTTGATGAAATGGAAACCCAATTAATTGGTTGGATACTGTATAGGAACAAGAAAGGGTTACGAGTTAAAGATAAATATATTAAAATGAAAGCTCTGCAGTTTAGTAAGGAAATTTTTGAAACTTCTGGAGATATAATATATGAAAATTTCATAGCATCAGCAGGTTGGTGCACACGTTTTAAGAAACGACATAACCTCGTTTCAAGACGGCAAACTACTTCAAGAATTCTTCCCGACAATGTAGAAAATATTATAAAGGATTTTCATACACAAATTTTTGATATTATACAGAAGTATAACATTCAACCACGGAATATAATTAATATGGATCAAGTTCCCCGATATTTCGAATCGGAGGCAAAATTTACAATTGCATCCAAAGGAATACGGAATGTGTTATTGTGTAAATCATCTTCGTCACACAAGAAATTTACTGTTACTTTTGCAATAAATATGGAAGGTAAGATGTACAAACCACACTGCTTATTTGCAAAATTAATTAAAAAACCTAATGTTGCGGAAGGTTGCTTGGTAGATGTTAACCAAACAGGCATGTGGAATGAGGCTATTCTTAATAAATACATAGAAAATATTGTGTTCAAACGCCCTGAAACGTCCTTTTATCATCAACCAACTCTTTTACTGTTAGACCATTATGGTCCTCATGTTACGTTAGCAAAAAGTAAGCGACTTGAAAAATACAATATTTTCATCATTTTGATCCCACCAACACTTACAGGGCTCCTTCAACCGCTTGATGTTTCTGGTAATCGCAGTTTCCAAGAATCTTATAGCACATCTTATGACACTTATATTTCGAAGGCTATAGCAGATAAAGAAATGCAAACAAAAACAGGAAACGCAAAAGTACCATCTTATCTTATTGTCTCACAATGGGTTATGAATTGGATTAATAGCCAAACTCCGGAAAATATAAAAAAATCTTTTATATTATGTGGAATTGGTCATAAAGATAATTTCAATATTAGTACATTACATGATCCATTAAGAAAAATATTGGTACCAGTATTTGATCGAGAAGAGTGGGTTGAAACTTATCGTGAGCTGATTAATGGCATATGCTATTTTGATGAAGATTGTTCGGAATGGTTCTGGCCTCCAGATTTGACCACAAGTTTGCTTAGGTGCATAATGCATGTTAATTGCGTAGATAGTTGCACTTTTTCTGAATGGCTAGAATCTTATCTTCCTACTCTACTAAGTATTATAGAAAATAATGAGGTGATAAGTGAATTTTTGGATGATGACGAAAAATCTTATCTTAGAGCAGGTAAATGTAGTATATCTGGCATAGAAATAGAAGCAATTTCCATTAAGGAAAATTGGAACATTAAAGTGATTAATCTAGACAAAGAATGCGTTAAAATTGATGAAATTTTTCACACAGTTGAATCTCCAAAAAAAGAAATAACTATTATTAATGCTGAAGGCTATTTTGGTATAAAAATTTAATTTTATTTATATAATACACAAGATTTAGTAATTATGTAATTACTAAATATAAATTATAAGTTAGTTGTCTTTATGTACAAATGAAAGTTGATAGTACATTATATTAAATTATTATTATTAGTTTATTTTGTTTTGTTTTTGGTTATGATTAGGTATGTTGAATAATAATAAATGCCTTTTTTCGTTTTGATTATAAAGTGTGTGTGTTTTTTTACATATCCGAATATAACTATAGTTATTTTATTCGAATATAAGAACCGGCCCTTATATTTGAAGGCTCTTTTATTCGAGGTAAGTAGACCAACTTTAAAAATGCCAAAAATTTTGAACAATCCGAATAGAAGAACCGGCTCTTATATGCGGGTGAAGACTGTAGGCTTCTTCTTAAGTTAGCGTTGAGGACCGTTTGAAGTTTTGTTTTAGCCGTTTTTGTGATATTTTAAAAAGTTGGATGGCTTTACTTGGATGAATGCCAAATTTACAGCCATTAGGTATTTGTAGGAAATTGCAAGTTCTGTTGACTTTGGTAATTATGTGGTTAACGTGTTGTGTGGTAGGGTTATTGGCTGCTATTATATGTCCCAGATATTTAATTGTGTTGACTTGTTCAATTGTGGTGCCATTAAGGTCGATGTTTAGATTTCTTTTTATCCTGTTGAAATCAATCACGTTTGATTTGTTGGGATTCAGTTTTAGGCCAAGGTCTATACATTTATTTGAAAATGCATTCATTTTGATTTTAAGTGTGTTCTTTACGTATTGCCAGTTTTGATCATAGCAGGCGATAAAAAAGTTGTCTGCAAATTGGAAGAGCAAACAAGAGATATCAATTATTTGATGTAATGAAGTTGTGTAGAGACTAAATAATATTGGGCTTAGTCCACTTCCTTGGCATAAACTTTTATTTGTTGTGCATTTTTTTTGTCTAAACATAGAATACGCTTTTGCAGGAAGTTTGAAATCCAATTAATAATTTTTTTATTGAAATTGAAGTTTAAGAAATTTTTTCCAACAGATTGTTTTTTGTTGAATCGAATGCTTTACTTATAGTATGTTTAGGCAGGCTGCAACAGCTGGCATTTTATTTTTACGCAGTGCACATATGTTATTAATTAGGTCGTTAATGCACATTGCTGTTGAGTGGTGTTTTCGAAAAGCGTAAGATCTGGCTGGTAGGATGTTTTTTTCATTGATGTGGGAATCCAATCGACCTTTGATAAGTCCTTCTGTCCTGATGATAAGTCCTGATTTTCAAGAACACTAGCAGCAGACATATTGGTCGGTAGATATTTATTTCAGCTGCGTTACCTATTTTTTTGGAAAAGGAACTATTTTTTATATAACTCCAATCGTCTGGTATATTTCCTTCTTTCCAGATTTTTAGTAGTGAGAAGTGTAGTATTCATTTATTATGTTCTTGTAGGTTTAGGATCATGCGATATGGTATATAGTTGTAGCCTTTAGCGGAATTTGGATTGCGGGTGTATAAAAAGGAAGTGAATTCTTCATAAGTGAATTCCAGCGTATCTGCGATAATCTCTTGGTTGGGCTGATTTTTTGTTGTAATTGATATTTTGACCGATCATTCTTAAAAATTCAAGTTGTTGGGCCCAGTCCACAAGTTTGTTATATTTTTTTCACTCTTGTTTTTTTTAGGTTGTTGATTTTTTTCCACATTTCTTTTCTTTCATTGATATCGGTTTAGATATTGTGTTAGTTGCTTCTTTAAAGCTATCTCATATTCTCTTTTTTATTTCATTTTCTAACACTTTTTGTGATTCTGAATATCATGGCTTGCAGTTTTCCATTTTTTTATGATGTAGATATTTCTGTCTGGCAGCGTTGCGTAATCTTATCAGTTTTTCGATTTCTTTAGTCCACCAGTTTTTGGGGACGAACTTATTTTTTCATCAATGTGAATGGTATTTTTCTTTATTATCTCTTGGAAGGAGGAAGTTATGTCCTTGATGTCTTCAACTAATGATAGTTTCGAAAATTCGTCTAGTATTTTAGAGTGTAATTATTAACATTGTTTTGTTGATGTATTTGGGTGTCCCGAAAAGAGAATTATTATTACAACGTGGTTGCTGTTGGTTATTTTGGAGTTTTTTTTGACCAATAAATCGTATTAAGGTTGCTGTTGTTATTGGAAAAAGTCAAGTCTAGAATTGATTGGTTTGGTTGACCAACGTTGAAAGTTGGAGTTCCGTCATTTATACAGGTAAAGTTATTATTAATGATAATATTTTCAAGAGCACGTCCTTTAGCGTCACTTGCTCTACAGCCCCAAACCGCTGATTTTGCATTAAAGTCGCCGCAGATGAATGAGTTGCTGGGCAATGTGTCTGCAAAATTAAAGATTTTATTTATTTCGTTTTAAAATAAGAAGGTGTTGTGTTTGGCTCCGCGTGTATGCGAGAAATGTTGAGGATATTTTTAAGGCTTAGGGTCGAAATGCCTATACTTTCAGCTTCAGTTGGTATTATTAAAATATTAAATTTGATGTGTTTTTTAATATAGTGCTACAACGCTGCACGATCCTATAGTGCCAAGCACTCAGAATTCCCGGCTAGGGTCGCGGTTTCCCTAAGCCACATCTAGGCGTACGCATAACAAAAAACTAAATTCCGGAAATATTTCGGAAAAACTCACAAACGGGGAGCAACATCCCACAGGTCCTTACTACTTACGTTTATATAGTTTTCTTTCATCTGCATCATCGTCGGATCTCCACCCTGCCATCTCCCCTAAAATTATTAACCTAGTAACCGTTCATCATTATAATTTGAAATAATAATTTATCTTTTTTTTTTCAATTCAATTCCAATTTATTTTTAAATTTCGTTACTTTTTCTTTTTTGCCGTTGTATTACACACACGCATATATTAAATTTTTTTTTTTTCTTAATAAAATTAGATAATTTTATTCAGTTTTTTTTTCTGAATTGAGTGTTGAGATAAATTCGCAATTTCGACAAGAAATTGTGTGATACTTTGAAATATCAAAGAATAAATACAACCAGTGACGTATCCAGGATTTTATTTCGGGGGGGGGGGGGGGTTTGGATATGAGATTTTTTCTACGTAGTGTATATTCTTTGCAAAATCGTTTATATACAGTGTCCGTCAAAATATTTCGGGGGGGGGGGCGGTTCTATCCCCTAGCACCCCCCCTAGATACGGCCCTGAATACAACCCTGGTAAACAGGTATAGTAAGTTGTCTGTCGACATTGTATTAAAAAAATTATTTTCTCAAAATTTAGTTAAATGGAAAAAAAATAATGTTTTTGTGAAAATTTAAGGTGAAATTGTGGAAGTTGAATCGTTTTCAAATTTACTAGATCAAACTAATTCTCAATTTAAATTCCTTTTATCCTACTAAACATACCAGAATACGAATTGTAATTTAAATTGGAAGTGAATATTGTAATTACAAATAAAAATATCTTATACTTATACTACTTTACTGGCGGGTGTAGTTGTTGACAGTTCTGGATGGTGATGATGTCGACTGCTGCGGCTGTTATTGTGGTAGCTGATGTAGTTGCTGCGACTATTGTTCTAGTTGTAGTTGTAAGGTCTTTTTCTTTCGTAATTTTTTCTCATTGATTTTAAATCATCATTATGCTTAGTTTCTTTTGCTTTCTTTTGAGCTATCTTTCTTTAATTTTCTTCGTTGTTTTACGTCACTATTTGTGTTTTAGTTTACTTTTTGATTTATTTGAAATTTTAACTGTCCATACTTTTTAATATTTCGACACATTTGTTGGTTTCATTGGATTTTGTTGTCATATTTAGTTTTCTTGTTTTGACACTTTTGAGTTTCTTTTTCGATTTTTGTCTATGGTTCTTATTACCCACTCGCGGGAGCGTCTCCAATGAACACTATTTCCTTTCCGCTCTTATAAGAACAATTATACTTAAATGTGTTTCTGGCAAAATATTGTAGCCATTCCATCAAAATGATTTTTCTTTAAAAGGTAATTGCGTGCGTGGGTCCTTTGTTTTTTTGATAGGCGAAATTTTCTTTCTTTTGTCATTATATATTTTTTTAATTATTTTTTTTTGCTGTGTGTTTGTAGCATATTTTGTCCATGTTTTATTTATCATTTTATTGACATTGTAAAAATATAATCTTTAGTTGCATCAAATGCTGTTAAGATTTCTTTATATTTCCACGTTTTGTATACTTTTAAACAGCACAAAATTCGAAACCTTATAGCCAACGATATTACTATAATAAATGCAAACGTTTTGTTAGGTTTTGTTTTTTTGTATTTTACTTTTAAATCGAAGAATTAAATAGGAATTGCACTTCTTTTTAATTCACGATTTTCACTTAGTACTTAGACAAGATATTCTTGATCAAATTTGCTTCAACATTGTTGCCACTAACGGCAAAGGAATAAATTTTTCTTCTTTCACCACGAATTTTTTTTTTTTAAATTAATAATTTTTAATATTTGAGTTCTTTTTTCTTTATTTTCGTTTAATTTTGCTGACTCCAGCACGTCGGCACGTATTCATATTTTCCGCCTCTTGCAAAAATTTTTTCAACTAACTGCTCGCCTGATGCCGCTTGTCCGTCCACCACTAGCGCTACATATACATACATCAAGAAACTAACCGGCATCCTTGGCCCATTAATGCCTACATTTGGGTTTTGACCTGTTTGACATTTTTAAATCTTAACAGGTTTGACATTCTTAATTTTGTTTAACAAGTTTTCTTACTTTTACGTATTTCAGAGCTACAAGGTGTTTTAAATTTTGCATTAGCCTCACATTGCATTGAAATGAGAATTCGAAATATCCTTAAAAGTTTTAAACAAAAGGAGTTTAAGGTGTTAATAGAGATGCCAGATTACGCATTCCTATTGGTCGAGCTGTCAAGCCAGGTGTCAGGTTGCGATTGGGCGATTTTATCGGCTGATTTGAAACATTTTCATAGCTCAATTGAAGTTCCTACTGCAGCCGATAGATGGTTGAAAATAAAATTTGAAATTTTCACTTCAATTGAGGTATGTGCCCGTATCTTTTGCGAATCGCAATCGCGTTGACAGCTTGTTTACGTCTTTCTCATATTAAAAAAAAATCAAGAGAAATCCGTAACAGTAGATACCCACTCCACCAAAGTTGTCTGCTCGACTTTTGTGGACGAAATTGTAATTAGCAAGGCTAGAGCAAGCATTACCGCTTATCCATATTTCATAGATTATTGCTATAACCATTTGATTGATATTGAGGAAAATATCAAGCAGATCTTTGTTACCGCTTTTTTGAGGCTTCGTATGTTATATTGTAGTAGTTTAATTTGTTTCATTTCCACCTTTTTTCTGAGAAATTGATTTTGTGTCATCTTCAATGTTAAAAAATTTTAATTTGCTTGTAAATGAGTTTAATAAATTTATAGCGTTTTGTAGCAGTCTGACGATAGGATGGAGATAATTTTTATATTAAATTCTTTTAAGAGTTTTTCATAATCTGTGACTCTATGTTTGTTTATTATTTCCGGTTTGAAATTGGAACAGGTTTCTTTTGTCATTTCGTTGGCTAATGCCATATTAAGTTCTGATTTGGTAGGTTCGTCCTTTTTCTTGGTAAATGTTTTTGCAATTTTTGCAAACGAAGTTTGATTATGTAAATATTTTGCAGATGCGTGTGCATTATTTATCAAGCTTGGCTTATGCTTCCAAGGTAAGGCTGGGAAGTTAAAATTGAGACTGTCCATATCTAGTATTGAAAATCTGTTAAACAGGTATGGGTATTTACTTTTAACCTCTGATATTGCCAGATTTTCTATGGTCATTACTCTTTGAATGGAGTAAGCCTTAGTACGGGCTGGGCATTCTTTGTTAGTTGCGAAGTGCGATTCTTTACAATTGATACATTTTGTTTCTGTGTATTGGTTGTTTGCATCGTATTTTTCTGCACATTTATAGCAGGTACGGTCTCCTTTGCAATGTTGGGAAAAGTGTCCAAATTTATAGCATCTGTAGCATTGGAAAAAATTTATGAAATGTAGCACAGGTATTTTCGTGTAGCCAAAAGTATTTCCTGTAGGCATTTCAAGTCCTTGGAAAAGAATTTTTTCACGTCTGATTGGTATTTTTGGATCGTTATTTTCCGGATCTTTTCTTTCGATTCTCATAAATTTTTTAATAGGAGTGGGAGATGAGATTCCTTCCTGTAGCTCAGACGATTCGATATCTATTGAGATGTTTAAAATAAGACCCATTTTTCCAATAAAATTTGGGAAGATTTTAGGGTAAAAACCGTGCTGTTCTAGTTAACCGTCCAGGATTAAGCTGTTGGCTGCTTCAGCAGTTTTGCAAGTTATTTTACAACGTCCAAAACCTATTTTTGCTACTTCTAAAATGTTAGGAATTTTTTCCTTAAGTAAAATTTTGAATAAAGAAATAGTCCTGATTGCTTTTCTTGCTTCGGCTGGCGTTTTGTTTGTATCCACGTAAATTATATGGACCACGGTGAAAACTGTCATAGAAAAGTTTTTCGTTTTTGCATTGGTATGTTCCTTCTGTGCGAAGGATTTTCGTTTTTATGGGTTCTCCATTGCTGTTATTGTTGCTACTGCGACTCCTTCTCTATTTCTAGTCTTTGGCGCACCTGAAGGGTTTCCAGTCCCCTACAGCTTCGCCATTTTGTATTTTTTAAAAGACGCTTATGGCGTTGCTTGGGTTTTGTATTTTCTCTATTACTTGAAAATAGTTAAGATAAAATTTACCTGGTTTCTGTTTACATCGTTCTAGTCCTGGTCTGGAGGCGTTTATGTATATAATTTATTTTTCGGTGGCCGCCATTTTTCTTTATATTCGAGCTTTTTCTATTTATTAAGAAATTCAACGCACGCACAAATCGTGTTTAAAATTGCAATTTTTGCTATTTAGTTTTATATTTTTCGTAGGGTATATGTACTTTGTCTTAAATTTTTTTGGTGGTGACGCCAATATCAGCCATTTTCTGTTTTAATTTTGAACTTATAGTTTTTTGTTTTTTCCATTTTTTCCTATAGCAGATAATGCGTCCGTGCAGTCGAACTGTCAAGATTCGAATGTACAAATCCTTACGTAGTCCAAGTTTTCCAATTCAATGAATATTTTTGTTCGCAAAAATGTGTAGTGAAATATTATATAATATATGTCAGATGAGGTTACCATATGTTAAGATTTTTACCGAAAAATAAACTAGAAGTATTTATGATTTTATTTTAATAATTTTTAGAACTTGTCTTAATTACATCGATTTTTTTGATATATAATAAAAAGAATTTTTAAATGTCCGTATTTTGGACCAAAATGCCCTAAAGTCAAGATTTTTATTAGTCACCAAGGGTGGGTGAGTTTTTAAAAGCAGCGACGCGAATAATTTTTTTGCGTTAGTTGTAGAATTCTGCCGAGATCTTCATCTCTTTGGATGATTTTTGCTTAAAACGAAGGCTTATGAAATGTTGGCTGTAAAATCAAAAGAAATTGACGCCAATTCAGATTTGTTTCTTTTATTTGATTATTATCGACGATTTGATTTGAAATAATTTTTGCTGCTGCTATTTCAGCCATTCGTTACACTACCTTCCTCCACTAAGTTATAATCGAAATGGTTGCAGACATTCATACGTGCTAGATGATGGCAAAATTTTTTTCCGCATTCTTGCTGCCAGTGGATGTGCCGCTTTACATGACAAGTCGTTTCAAAGCGTTGATATGAGTTCAAATCCAATCTTTTTCAATTATCGGGTACATAATAGCAAGAAGCCAAACAATACTCTCGGCATACGTGTATGTAGAAATAATTATCCAGGTTCCAATTCCATCATCGGATATTCAGTTACTTATTTATGACTCTGTTTTACTTTTTTCATTTCTTTGGTTTTAAAATTGGAGTATAATCTAAATTACTTATGTAAATATCAATAATCTTTTTCAATTTAAAAAAATATATTTGCAATAGAGCCAGAAGTGGATATCTATATATTTATTCCTCGAAGGTAAGGCTTAGTTGACGCGATCTACAACAGCTACAGCAACGAGCAGAGTTGCGGAAAATTATTGGATCCCGAATTCGTTGACCATAAGCTGAGATATAACCGTGGAAAGATTTCCTTTTTTTCAACTCTTTCAAGCATTGCACTGATTAACTGCAAAAGCCTCGCCATAGCGAGAAAAAAAAATGTACATACCTACTTCTCTCTCTCTCTCTCTCTAATTGTTATTGTTTTGTTTTCAAATTAAGCGTTGTTGTTACTAAAATATGTATGGGTGCGTAATATAAGTGGATCTTGATATTTGATGAGAAAGAGCGAGGAAATAACATAAATTGAAATTGAAAATTGAGAAAAGAAATTGAAAAAAAAAAAAAAACTTCGTGTTACACAAGTTATTGTTGTATGGAAACTTTTATTTTGGATTCATATTTTTGGAAGTTGGGCTGCATTTTTTTAAAAGATGTAATGAATATTAGTGGAAAATTTCGGCTTTTTTATTATTAAAACTAAGAAGGCGTTCATGTATTGCGTAACACAATTTGGGGGTCTTGAAAAACGTTACGATGCATCACAGGGGAGGGGGGAGGTGTTTCGAACGACGCGTTACGTAACATTGTTTTTGAAATGAAATTTCTTTAGTGAGAGTGACTTGAAATTAGACGTGTATTATGAAACGCTTTCTTTATATGTTTATTGAATAACAAAATGAAAATGTTTTATTAAAATGATAAAAGTTTACGGGATTCTAGATTAGCTACAGCAATAAATAATACCATGAAATTATCACCTTCGAGATCGGTTAACCAAAAGCTGAGATATATAAGTGTGGAAAGATTCCCTATTTATATCAATGTTTCCAAGCAATACACTGGTTAACTACCAAGGCCTTGCCATGGCGAAGAGAAATACGGTTAGGTAAATATGGCCACTTGGGTGATACGTAACATCTAGGGGAGGGGAGGTACAGAAAAAGGTTACGGTGCGTTACATGCGGGTAGGGGGAAATTGAAATTGAGCATACATGGGTGATTGTAAAATACTCTCGCTTTTTTGCGAGCGGGGTATTACTTTAAAGCTTAAACTAAATTTGACCTTACCCTTGAAACCAATCTTCTCATTCCTACTCTTGAACATTCCACCCAATTTTTAAAAAATTCTAAGCGCATGTTTTAAAAACCCTCGAGTGGATGTTTATGGGTAAAATGAATTTGGCGTGGTATGTCCCAAGTGGCACAATTCAAGAAAATTCCAAATAAAATTTTCAGAAGGAACACCTTATACAAATATGTTTAGGAATCTTAAAGGCTTAAATTTCATATTTATTAAAGAAATAAAAAAAAAGTCCTTACTTTTTTAAAATCACATACAGTGGCGAGCATAAATGGATGAATGTTTGTCACATCAGTACTTATCACGACATAACATCTTTAATGTTTGACCTAACGTAACCAATTTTTTTGCATTTTGTTCTATTTTATTCTTTTAAATGATATCGAAGAGAAATTAGTAGAAAGTATGCCTATTAAAAGCGCATTAAAAGCTTGAGAAAAAACAAAAGCTCTGGACAAAATATTAAAAATTTGTATTTAAATATATTTTTATCACAACGTGCAAAAATGGACGAATTGCTTTTTTTAAGTTTTTTTATTACTAAAGTCGTTTAAGTTTTTTTATCTAACTCATTTTTTACGAAATCTTTTTTTACTATAATAAGACACCAAATTTTTGTTGGACTAGCTCTGCTATTAACGATGTTATGACACGGTAAGTATGGAAGTGATAAACATTCATCGTTTTATGTTCGCCACTGTATGTATTTTTTCCAAATTACTTATATTTAATAAAAAAACCAAAATTAAATTTCTAATATCCAATGAAAACGCGATGTATTAATTAATATTTTTGTGTTTGTAGAAAAATGCTACTGGGACCGGGAAATCAGTAAGGGTTCGTCAAAAGCCAATTTTAAAATTCAGATCTGTTTATTGTGTACAGAACACACACCCGATTTTCGGGGGTTATTACTAGTTGTATTTATTTGAAGTTAATTTAAAATGTGTGTAATAAACACAATTCAATTCAATTCAATTTCATTGAGTCTTTTTTTCATAATTTAATTAAACGCAAACTCTATGAGTAAAATTTAATTCGATTGACGATTCTGGGATGCCACGCTCAGCATTTGCCAATGCTTTTCCTCACAAACTAGACAAATTATTCAAAGTTCATATTTATTGTTTTAAATATATTAATAAATGTCATTCTATAAAATTTTTCAATGAATTCCATATATTTAGGAAATATAAGATTTGTTTAATTTTTGGAACTTTCCATAGGCATGGAGCTTTGGCAACACCATTTCTTAAGTTCATGTATTGTAGCGTGTGACCTTACAGAATTAAATAAAAAGTAAAAATAAATGTCGGCGGCAAAGTAAAAATATTTAAAGTCCGCCTTAATGAAGGCCCACCCTTTTTGAACCTCATGATCCGCAAGTGTCAGATTTTTATTTGTTAATAGAGTGAACATAGGAACAAGCAGGCAAGAGAAACAAAATGTCCTAATAAAGCCATGACAGCCGTCACATCATCGGCTGCCTATTGTTGCCCCTCTTCCTTTCATTTCGGACTATAATAAGATTTTGAAGTTTGCGGGTAAAGTCGTAAGACAGCCATCTTTTTTTTGGTAGAATGTTCTACAAAATAAATAGAAAGAAAAAAGATGGCGTACTGGGGAGCAGAGTAGAAATGGGATGAGTTTCTGGTTAGGTGGTGGAGAAAAGGTTTTGGTTTGGGGAGAAGTAAGATAGAAGATTTTAAGTCCTGATCAATAAATAAAAGAAAAAGGTAAAACCTTAATGTGTAATGGTGGATGGAGCAATTACATTTTTATTCAGCCATTAATTCAGAAAAAAAAAATATGCCAAACGATAGCGTCGATTTTGAAAACTTCTGATTTTCTAGTCCCGAATTGATTTTATATATCGAATTAAAAAGTGCTTGAATAATTAATGTACAATTATTAATCGAAAAATTTTTTGATGAAATCGGAGACATTTGTAGAGCGTCGTAGCTCACAATCAAAGCCTCCAGAGGCAGTTCTAACGCCAACTGCAACAACAGCAAAAGTACCTTTTAGCACCACCACGTCCGAAGCTTCAAAAACCTGCGCCACACAGTGGATGGATTTGTATGGAAAGGCGGCCATAAATACAAAAAAAAAATTTTAGAAATAAAAATCTCGAGTCTTAGCGACCACTCGTTTGGTTAGAAAACAATATTGCTTTGAAGTGGTTTACTGGGATTGTAATTGTGGCGTCAGTGAACAACGAAATCGTCGTCCTATTCATAATTCACTACGAAAGAAATATTAGTCGGTTACATCGCCACAACGTCAACGTAACATATTGTTTGGCCACTAGTTTTTTGAGCGCATTAAATCACCAACCAATAACTTCACCAGCGTTCATGCACGAAGTGAAAAATAGTAGCAGCAACAGTCAAAAAAGCAAATAACAAGGACAAAATAAAATAGCGGTGGTAAGGACAGTTGAAAAGGATACTGACACTTATCCATTTGCTGCAGCTGCGGTCGGTGGTAGCGACAGTCCTTTAGGTGACGTAAGAGGTTCTACAACAATTTGTACAGCAGAAATTGCATTATTGAAATGGATGACCCAATGATGGACATACAACAGCAACTTCATTAAAAACCTCGATAAGAGCAACAACATTAGCCGCAGCTCCTACAGCGAACAACAGCAACAACATAAGCCGCAGCTCCTACAGCGAACAACAGCAACAACATAAAAGCTGTGGCAGTAACATCAAAATTTACGGCCAGTCTAGGCTGGAGCAGATGCATCCCTACAACGTCCAGTGGACTTGCAAATATTGGGTCTGGAGTTGCTCCAAGGGAACTGCAGGCAACGCAAAGCCCTGAAAAATAAAACGGGGGTAGAGATTAAAAGTGTCATCCTGGTGCCCATCAAGGGCATAAAGAAAAATTGGCCACAGCTAACTTTTATGCTGCAAGAAGAAGGAAAGACCTCCGCAAAACAGACACGGATGTGCTAGGGAGCAGCGACAACATTAGCATCAACATCATTAACATCAACAATATTAGCATCCACAACTTCAGCATCATCAACATCATCAGCAGAGCAGCAACAACATCAATAACAGTTAACAACAGCTACAACCTGAGAAAAAAGTAAAAGCAAAAACAAAAGGTATGTAAAAAATAAAAAAAAACCAAAATCTAAATTAAAAGACTTAAAATATAACAAAGTAAAAGAAAAGACTTAGATTATAAAAAAATAAAAGGAAATGACTGAAAATATAAGAAAATAAAATAAGAGACTTAAAATATGAGAAAATAAAATAAAAGACTTAAAATATAAAAAAAAGAAAAAATAAAACACTTTAAATATGAATGTGCAAATGTTAAAAAAAGGGAACATAAAATAACTATGACGGCTGCAACACTACTTACAACTGCAGCATCAACTATAACAAATGCAGCAACGACAACAACTGCACTAACGACAACAGAACTGTAGCAAAAACAGCTGTAACGACAACAACTGCAGCAACCATAGCAGATTTTAAAGAACAACATCTGCAACAACAACGAAGGCAGCAATGTCAACAACGTCGCCAGTCGCAGGAACAACAACAGCTCTACAGCAACGGCACCTGGACAGCAACGTAAATATACTCCTATATATTCATCTAAACGTATCAAGATTGTAGGTAGAAAAAACAAAAGAAGAAAGAAAAACACAAAGAATTGTTTGAAAAGTTAAATAAAATAAAAAATAAAATAAGAACAAAAAATAAGAATAAGAATAAGAATAATTTTTAATAAAAGAAAATTAGTAAAAAGAAGAGAGTTTATAAAAAAATAATAATAACTTAGAATAAGTGTAAAGATTTCTTTATTGTATCCGATCATTGATTTTTTTTTTGTTTTTGACCTTTTAGGAACCCACTGGGAAAATGGCGCCAGGTTCTATGTAGGGTTGACGGAAAGGGTTAAAACAGATTACCCATTAGGGAAAATTTGATCAGCCAAAAAAATAAATAAATCTATAATAAAAAAAAAAGAAATTTTTTTTAAAGTTAAATGAAAAATTTTATCATTTACTTACTTTTTTTTTGTGGATTATCAATTACTTACCTATTTGATTACCGATATCTGATCTAATGGATGTTAAGTACTGACCGTTTTGATTACCAATTACTTTCCTGAGGAATATTAATTACTAACCTTTTTAATTTTGATTGCCAGAAACTTATCTAGTGATTGTTAACTATTCACCTAACGATTATTGTTTACTCAAATTATTACCAAATACTTATTTGTTTATATAATTGCTGAAAACTGCCTATATTTCAATATATGTTAATTACCTTTTTAAATAATTTAGCCATTTAAGACTTACAATAAGATATGTAAATTTGTATGTAAAAAAACAAAGACAGGGAATTTAATTTTAATTTAAATAAATCAATGATTCTAATTAAATCTTATTATTTAAAAAAACAAAATGGAATACTAGGCACATCTTTTGGGTGAGAGGAGATCATGGTTTGGTCTCATGGCAGAATGAGGTAAATAAATTAATTTGCTGTTGGCATTGTTGTGTGCGCAGGAAATTTATCCCGGGGTTTGCTAGTTTGTTTTAGTAAATTTCAGTTTCCGGAAATAGTTTTTAATTTAAAAGTTTTGTTTTGAAGAATTTGTTTTGAGGAAATTTCTCTAGTGAGAAGCTTTTTTTTTACTGTCCAACCTCGATCCGATTGGCTGGGTTGAGGACCACCCCGAAAAATATTGAGCTAGATGGGGAATAGTCAATCGGATACGATGACCAAGGTCTATGATAGTATGTACAAATAGCCTCTAAAAAGTCTATTATGATGCGCTAAACAGAATTGGGATGGGGTCAAGAGAGCGGCAACGATTACTCGCTGTCAAAAATTATGACACACTTGATCGTATGAAACTGAACAGAACTGCGGCATATGACGGTAGCCTGCCGATGGGTACCCGTTGACTTAGATTTAATTCTATTTTCATCGTCGGCGAAGGACGTCCAGTGTATCATTTCCAACCAGCTTGTGTCAATATTTCTGTTCACGTTTCAAATGTCAATGAAAACTAAATGGCAGCGAATTTTCCGGCGATCGTCGTACGACGCAGTTGTGTTTATTCGAACGATTTTCCGACGAGGCTTTTTTTGACAGCGAGTAATCATTGCCGCTCTCCCGACCCCGTCCCAATTCTGTTCAATGCATGAGATTCATAGTAGATTTGACATACTTTTTGTTCAAATTTGGCAGTGGGTTAAGTTAGTCCATGCTGAAGGCACAACTAAACCATACATGCCTTGACTGAAGTCAGTTTATGCAACTGTGCGAATACACACTTATTGTACATTAAAACTGCCATGTACTTAACAAAAAGTTTCGTTCAATTTAAAAAAATTTTTTTTCTTTAAGCAAAAACTGAGACTGAACGCACTTTCTGTACAGATTCAGCATTTTATACAAAAAAATATATTTGCAAGGGAGCCAGAAGTGGAAAATCATTTATTTTGAAATTGATAGAAATGTGGAAAAAGGAAGATGTTTATACAATAAAATAGACACATTTCATTACAATCGAAATGTTAAGGCAAGAGTTTACAGTGCAGTTACAGAAATATGCAATTTAGTACTTACAGCAATCAGAATTCTTCTTTAGCCAGTTCTTTTCCCACAAATAGCACTAACAGTAAAAAGTTAGTTATTTTGCTTTATTTTTTTTCTTAAAATATATAAAAGGATCATAGGTTTCTATATTTATTGTTTTAAGTATATCAATTCATTTCATTCAAAAACATTTTGTGAATAAACTCCATTACTTTAGGAAATATAAGAAATAAGATCTATGCAATTGTAGAAATGTTTCATAGGTTTGCAACTGTGGCTTAAATTTATGCAAGTATAACATAGCCACTAAAAAGTCTACTCTGGGATTCTTCAGCATTTCACAGACTTTTCGTTAGAATTTGACAGTAAGTTAAGCTAGCCCATTCATGGTTTACTTGGCCCTTTAGTTTAGTATGCCCTATATCTGCTTCAATTCGATGTCTAACGTAACATTTTGTGTTAAATGTAAAAACAGACGATTTGAGTGCAAACGTTCGTTCATCAGCTATCGTTTCGATACGTATATTTTTTAAAGTGTACACAGTATGTTCAGTGTGTGAAAAAAAGTTATCGCTTCGCAATCATTAGTAAACTCTTTCTGAATGGTACTCGCGCACAGCTGTTATTACCGAAGAAAGTCAAAATATTCTTAAATTTCCAGTGATCGTTTTAATTTAGCTTGAAAAAGCGTTTATGTCATTTAATTAACATTATTTAATGCAAAAAGCTCATCTACTATAATACTTTTCTTGGTAAAAAATAACATGCTGAGAGAATTAATAACTTGGGTGCTAAATACTTACCTTGGAAAATATTTAGAAGACTTTAACCCAGCCCAGCTATCAGTTGCTCTGTTATCTGGTAAGCGATTTGGTTTTTATATATGAATAAATAACTATTTTAATTTTTAAAGGTGAGGTAGAGTTGGAAAATGTTCCAATTCGAAAGGATGCATTGCGATCTTTTGGCTTGCCTATTCAGGTGGTGTCTGGTGTTATTGGAAAAATAAAACTACAAATTCCCGTCCGACAATTTAAGACGGCACCATGGTGTATTGTGATTGAGAAGGTGTATGCAGTCTTCAGTCCAAAGGATCCTAATGATTGGGATGATGAGGTTGAGCGTCTGGATGAACTTAAGTACAAAATGTCGGAACTAGATACTAAGGAAGCTGTCTGGAGAGCACATAAAGGCTACCACCAAACTGGAAGTTTTTACTATGCCACTTCTTACACAAATTGGCTCAATTACGGCACGGCGCTTGCAACAAATATAGTGGAGAATCTGGAGCTAAAAATTATCGATGTACATATTCGCTACGAAGACTCTTTTACAGTTCCAACATTCAGATTTGTCGCAGGCATTACAATTGACTCATTAACTGTGCAGAGTTGTGATTCAAAATGGTCGTTGGGTTCTAAAAGTCCGACCGAAAAAGATATGGCATATAAGTTAATTGAGTTGAGTAATTTTGCTGTATACTGGGACCGAATGACAGATGCAAACTTTTGCGGAAACTTAACATCTAAAGAGCTTCTGGAGCGTATAAATGTGTTATGTGATAGCAAAAACCACGAATATATTATTAATCCAATAAGTGCCCGATCGCAATGCAAGCGCGAGCGCTGCAAGCTGCCATTACGTACAAGGGCTCGACCAAGATTATCTTGTACGGTTGTTGTTTCTGAAGTCGATGTTTCATTAAGTAATGTAAGTGAAATTAAATTTATTATTTTAGAAAAGAATACAGGTCACAAATATTGCTAATTTTGAGTATGATTTATCCGAAAAACTGTATAAACCATTCGTTTATTTTAGGATATACAGATATGACTCAATAGCTAATCTCATACTTTTTCGATAGCAGTACCAGTAGCTTTTATTTTAGTGCAATTTTGCAAAGTTTTAAATATTGAGCTTAAGCCACATACAACCAGATCCATGCAATGTACCATATAAGAATACCAACCTTTTTTATGTGCTGAGCAAGACAGTAGCAATATACTTCAATATACTTCATATAATTTTAACAGAAAAAATAACCATTAGGAATAAATGTTGTGTTGAAAATTCAATATTTTTTAAGACACCATCAGCCCTAATTTTTATGGAGAGGGCTAAATTATAAAATTTCTTATACGAATATATGATTTTTCAGCGACTTACTCTGTTATGCACAGTGGTATTTAATCTGAAATTGTTTCTCAAAAGTATGAATATGAACTTGAGCTTACATATATATTATAAGATTACAGTCTTATAAATTTTTAGGGTGTACACGAGTTGTGGTGTTTTACTAAAAAAATTTGGAATATCCGTTATGATGCGGGTTTTTCAAGTGACAATAGTACCTTGTCATTTCAAATGGCAAAACAATAATGATGAAACAACTTGAATAAAGCTTTCAAATTTTTCCCAATCAAATAGCTCAGAAGATTTTAAAAATTATATTTAAATACCCTATTGGGGAGGTTTAAGCCCCAAAACCCTGCCGTGCGTACGGGCTTGATGCATGGGCACTGACATTTTGCTTTGATGAAGTTCAGTATTATAAATCAAATAAGCTTTGAATGAAATATACAAATACATAATTCTAAAAACCGTCACTTTTTTATTTTACATTAAATAAATTATAAAAAGGCTGGTTTGTATCAACCGAGTAAAATCAAATTCAAAAATAAACAAATTTTTTAAAATATATATTTTTGGAAAAAAAAGACTTAATTTAAGTTTTTATGAATTTGCTTTATTTCCCGACGTTTCGAAGTTTTATTTACTCCTCAGGGTTACAATTAATCCAAACAAATGGTTTCCCTGAATAATACAATTAACTCCAAACATATAACAGAAAAAAGCGAACTTCGTCCCCTTTAACTAACACTAAGAATATGAGCAAATATTTTAACAGTGCCAAAAACCATGTTAAAAAATGTTGTAAATACAGCTTATCGTTAACTTAGAGTGAAAATGCGCCAAGTCCTTCTTTCTAAATTTTACAGGAGGGATAAAAAATCAATTGATGTCCTTATTGTAATGATTTTTAAACATTTTAAACGCAGTTTTTAGTAAATGATCTTTTATCAATTGCAGAAAAGAGAGTATTTAAAAAAATAATTCTACCCGTTTTTGAAGTTTTTTGTGAATTGACACATTTTCTGTTGATTGCTTCTTACGTGAATTGAGAACTTGAAACATTTTCCCATAACGCTCTTTAAATTTCCTAACGTGTCGTTTTTATGAATAAGTATCAACATCAGTTGTGTTTCAAAAATTAAATTAAATTTTTGTAATATATTATTATTACATTAAGTTACTTATAAAATAAATTTTATAACTAACTGGGCGATACGAGCACTAGCTACTATGGCTATCGGCTCTTGGTTAACAAATAATCTGACTGATAATAAAATTCGGTTGAGTGATAAATTTAAAGTTGGCTCCTTAAAGCATATAATAAATTTGGTTATAATAACCTTAATCTTAATCTAGAAAAGTTAAATATTTTCTTTAATCAATGTTACATGGGTATATGGGTGTCTTTAACTAATGGGGATAAAAAAACTGTTGCAATGTGTTTCTTGCAAGCAGAGGAAACCTGGATTATTGGATTATGCTCATTAATAATAAGTTGTAGCTCTGTGAAATTGTTGCAATAGCCATTCATATTCCATTGTAAGATTTTGTAGTCCAAGTAATATCAAATCTGTCTCAATTTTTGTGAGGTTACCTATAAAAAAGAGCACGTGAATGAAAACTGTGATGAATCAAAAACTTTAGTTAAAAACTAAAGCTATATATCATCAGAATCGGACGTAGTAACATTTACATAATATTTGTTATTATTTAACAAAGATTGGGTTATCATGGATATAGGGGATACGAAAGAATTTTCGATTTTATTATTTTTTGAGTTACTTTGTGTAAGTTTGCTTTGATTGTAATTAATTTCGAAGGTATTTAAAAGAGGATTTTCTCTGTTTTTAGCTTGATGACTTTCAGTAGTTGATTGATGTTTTTCTGTAGTTCTTGGATGTTTCTCTGTAGTTTCTTGTTGTTTTTCTGCAGTTGTTTGATGTTTCTCGGTAGTTGGTTAATGTTTTTCAGTATTGTGATTTTTCTCAGTGGTTTGATGTTTTTCAGTGGTTTGATGATTTTCAGTGGTTAGTTGTTTATCAGTTTCAGTAACGTTTTTATTCGACAGTTGGATGTTATGGTTGTTGTTTTGTTCTTTTGTAGGTGTGTTATATTGGTAAGCGGTAATGGAGGCGTAGGATGTAGTTTTTGTTGGAATAGGATTTCTTTCCCTGTATAACGTCTGGCATGGTTGATACTACAACGTTCACTAGTTTTTATTTTCAAAATTTCTTTCATTTGAACATATTTAGGGCAGTTTTTATCGTCTGAAGCGTGTTTTTGTGAGTAATTTGCGCACATGGTGCGTATACAGACATCTGTAATGTGAAGACTACACGTGCTAAAAGTCGGATTACCATTGCACCTTTAACGGTGTGTCCAAGAAGCTGGCAGTTTCTGCATCGCATAGGGTTAGGGATATGGGGTTGAACTTTGACTTTGTACCATGCGACGTCAACTTCAGTTGGTAAACGGTACTGGTCGAAAGTTAGACCAGTTCCCTGTATGAATAGTACCTTTCTCTGTTTGCCGGGTGAATTTATATACTCCAGTTACACCTTGAATTTTCATTTCGCTAACTATTTCTTCATCTGTTACATGAGAAAGACGGTGCAAAAACGATGCCTTTAACGGAATTAAGTGGCTCGTGAAGCTTAGCAACAACGGGACAAAGGTTGGCTAAATTTTTACATTTACAAAATTTTTCTGCCACACGTGCATTATTTGCCAAAACAGAATTTTCCCATCACGCAGTTGAGAAATCGATTGATACTCAGTTGAAACTGATTCCACACTCTTTTTAATTGCAAAAGGGCTTAGTTTTGAAAGTGGAGTATTAGAATCTGTTGATGATATTAACACAAATTTAGATTCATTTTGACTGCCTTTCCTTGCAGGTAAAGGTGAAAAATTAAATGTTTTTTGTTTTTTTATAGGCACTAAACTTTCATCGGTTAAGTCAGCAAACCTATTAGGCGGCCTATCCGGAGGCCAGCGGGCCATTGTTTTTAAGGTTTTAATAACTTAAATTTAAAAAAGTCCCACACGTGGAAAAGAAAAAAGAACCAAACACAAGTTATGCCAAAAAATACAGTGATAACGGGATATCACAATAACAAGAAAAAAAGGTAGATCGCAGGACACAGACGAACCGCACTCAACGAGAGATAGTCGGAGACGGTTTTTGTATAATAATAATAATATATATAATGTATATAATAATAAAATACAGTCTTACTTCATTGCTGTTAAAAGGAATATTAAGAAGTTAGTAGCAAACATTTAAGTCTTGTATCAGAAGTAAGTTATCATAAAATGAATGATGGTCATTGGGCAAACAAAGTTTTGTAAATTGCAAGTCCTCATATTTCTTTTGTATTACTTTTTTTCCTTTCTTGGTGAAGCTGTTTTAATTCAATCCATTGCAAGCCGACTACACTTCTGTCAATTCTTGGAGACAAAACTTTTTATTGATCAGAAAACTTAAGCTTAAAAAATATTTTACCATCTGATGTGTATTTAAAACCACGAATGTCTGTCACTTTAGCATCTCCTTTACTACGACCGGGACGGATGTTTAGACAAAATTTCATTTTCTTAAATGCTTTAAAAAACTATGATACAAATAGATGACTTCTTTCCATAAGAAACAGTATGCGTTTCTGTTCACAAGATTATAAAAAACCAAATTGTGGACCTGTAGTTTCGTAAGGTAGTAAAGGCTACTGACTTGCGATCTTGGAGAGGTTAACAAAACTCTTTCCTTTTAAACCAAAACATTCTAAAACTGATTTACTTAAATCTTTATGAAACATACCATCACGAAATGGTCTGCTTTGTTTTGCTACAGTGACATATTTGCCTTAAATTGTGCTTTTGAATCGGAATTCGCCCATGCAATAGCAGTGCATTGGAACTCGCTATATTCGTAAAATTTTTAAAATTTCTCAGAAAACTTATGCTTATAGAGAGAGAGCGATAATGACGTGTCAACAACTGCTTAAAAATAAATCTGTTTTTTATTAAATTTACTGGTGTTTTTATACCAAAAAATACTTCTTGTTGTAGAGGAGTGTTGGGTTAATTATTTAATGATACGAGTATATGTATATCAAGGCAATGGATGATTTTTGTGGAAAGTGCGATTCAAGATTTGCGCGCGAAGATATGTGTAAATGCGGCGGTCTATGTAAGAAACTTTTTCATCAAAAGTGTTGTGAAGGAAGATTAACTGAATACGACGTTAGAAAAATTACTAGCAGGATTGTGTAGTGAACGGAATTGGAATATTGTGGCCAAATAGGAAGGAATTGAAAGTGCTAGGGATTGAAAATTTTTTTAAGAGAATCGTCAGATAATACTTAGGGAATGAAAAAAAACTATAAAAGTCTTAAATTTTTTTGAACTTAGCGACACAGTAGGTTCAAAGTTGAACTTTGTACTCCAAAAATATTCTATAAATTTTTTTATATCAGCAACTGTTAGATAAGGCGGTCTAGTTAACTTGTTTGAAACAAAACGCACTAATGTAGCTCATTGGCGAAAAGCACATTTTTCCACTTTATAAAAATCAATTTATTTTTTTTTATCGCCTTTGTATGAATTGTACGGAATTTCCAAAAATTGAAATGAAAAATGGCAAAATTGGAAAATTTGCAAACTTTGAGAGAAAAAAAAAATATACATATGTCCCCGGACTTAAAAAATTTTTTTATTTAATTTGTGCAAAAGTACGGTTAACCAAAACACAAACTTTCAGCTGCCATTTTTTACAACCTATTTTTTATATGGTTTTTCCTAATGTACTTTTAGAATGATTTTTATGAAAGGGTCTTTTCAATTCATTTTTACCGAAATTAACCAAAATTATATTTTGGCAAAAAGCTCATAGATTATACTTTTCAAACATTGTTTACTTAAGGTTTTGTATTATTTTTGTGAATTACTATATTACTATACTAGTAAGTGGTATGAGTGAAAATTTAGAAGGTAATTTAGTGGTGAAGGCTATTAAAAATCTACAACGTAGTTATTGAACATTTGAAATATGTAAGACAATCCTTTAAAAATAAGAAATCTTACAACGCAATTCTAGAAGTTGATAATAAATCCTTTGCATTAAATTATGAAATGTAAAAAATTGTATATTAAATATGACCGTATAAATATGAAAATTGAACAAGCGCTAAAGTTTGTTTGAAATGTGGAGAAAACAATCGCGAAGTCAAGGAGTGCACCAGTGCCGAAACGAAGCGTGTTAATTGCATGAGGCTTAAAATGCAGAAATCGTTTTAAAACGTTCAAAAATATAAATTTGTAGTGATAAAAATCCATGTGGAGGTCACTAATAAAGTTAGTACTCAAAGAAAATAAAAATTAAACAAATAATATATATTCAATTTGCTTTTCATTTGGCTGGAAAACTACAAGTGGCTATCGTTAGAGCCCTCCAGCATTTAAAAGTGAATAAATCTTTTGTGTCTCGTACCATTGCTCGTTACCGCCCAAGAAGTGGACGAAAAAAAACAGCAACATCGGCAGAAATGGTTCGAAAAGTGAAGAGCGACTTGAACTAAATCGCGTCGCTGTGGCCGAAAAATTGCTCGTGAGCTGAACATGTCGCAATATGCCATTCGGCAAATATTGAAAAATGAGCTTGGACTAAAGCCATTGAAGTTCCAAAAAGTGCAAGATCTTACCGATGCACAAAAAAAGTTAGACTCGAAATAGCCGAAGAGTTGCTTCGCTTTGCCGAAAGTGGTGAACTGCCACCCAAGAATGGTTAAGAAATGAGGTTCCTCGCTTCATTTCCACCGCACAATGGCCACCAAAATCTCCGGATGCCAATCCATTGGACTATTGTGCCTGGGGTATTTTGGAAAGCAAGGTTGGCACTGAAAAATACCAAAGTGTCCAAAATACCGCAGAGCCACTTTCGGGCAGCGTGTGACGGTTTCATTGACCGTTTGAAGGCTATAATTCGTGCTAAAGGTGGCCAATTCGAACAAAACTAAACTGATTCTAAAATTTGATGTTATTTCCGACATTTTTTTGCTTTCATTCAATAAAATTTAAAAAAATATGAAAAAATTATATCGTTTTACTTTGTTGCAGTTTTTTCATCTCACCCTGTAGATATTGCGGAATTTTTTTGCTAACAATTATTAACATGTCATTAATGACTGGTATTTTCCGAATTGCTGCAAATCTCTTATAACACTATTTTGTAAATAACGGTGGTGGAACGCAACACGAACGCAGTGTATCAATCGGATTTAATATCGGTATTTTATAAATCACCACGTAATTGCGTTAGCTATGTTACGTCGTTGCTATGAACTGCCAGACATCTACTGTTCAGTAAAATAAGGATAATTTTTGTAAATTTGTGAAAAATTCAAGCATTAAAACAATTTTGTAATCTGGTAACGCTATCAGCTGTTCGCTTTGTTTATTATTGAATTGTTGTCACTGATTCCAAATGTGCAAGGTTAAATAACAATAAAAACAGTTTAATTAAAAATAAGAAAAAAAGCTTTTGTCTAAGGCGACGTGGTTATTAAATTTCCTTTTTAAACTTTTAATGTACCATTTGTTCCTTCGGCTTGCTTTTCAATAGCATCTACAAGCGTAACGGCAGCTAAAGAACAAGTGAAGAAATTGACAGTTCATATGAACGAAATCGTAGCGTTGTGATTTACAAAATACCACTTTGCGGAGCTTCCACTACGTTATTGCGTTACTCAACGCTCAGCGCAGGGTTGCGTTTTATAAATTTCGAATTTCAACAACGCAACGCGAAGTGCTGTGTAGTGATTTACAAAATGATACCAATATTGTACCAAGTCCAAAAGCTTAAAACTCGAAAAAATTGGAAGACTTTAAGCCAGTGAATATGATGTCTCTGCTAAGCAAAGTGAAAAAGTCATCTATGATCAATTACAAACTTACCTGGAATCTTATAATATGATTTCTTTCTATCGATCTGGGTTTCGAAAAAACCATGATTGTGAGTCATTGCTAAATCTATTAGTAACCAAGTGGAGAGTTGAGATTTATATCAAGAAAGTGGTGGCTGTGGTGTTTGTAGATCTGAAGAGAGCATTTGAACAGTAGGCAAAGCAATTTTAATCCAGATATTGCAATATCCCAACCATAAGTGAAGGAAATAATCGTAACATCACCAACGAAGAAAAGTGTGAAGTTCTAGCCCTTACTTTTGCCCTAAACTATCAGATTTCGGTTTCCACAATAAATAACGAGATTGCCTCGGATGTTAGCAACAGCTTACAGTAGCTTTCTCTAGCATTCGCTCCCTCATTGAATGCCATCATTGTACCAACTAATAAAAGAACTCAAAAACAAAAAAGCCCCAGGTGAGGACGGTATAAGAAACAAAGTTCTGAAAGCACTACCAAATCGAGGTATTAAATATTTGACGGAAGTTGTCAACGGATGCTTTGAACAGGGTTACTTCCCAACCGTGTGGAAAGAAGCAAAGTTATTCCAGTTAAAAAAATCGAACAAACCGCCTAAAAGTCCACTCTCATATGGGCCAATAAGTCTGCTATCCTCTTTTAGCAAGCTGCTAGAAAAAATTATTAAGGAAGAACTGAACAAAGAAATAAATCGGCTACACATTCTTCCTACCATGTAATTTGGTTTTCGTAGGGAGCATAACACCTCCCATCCTCTTACTCGCATAAAGAGCCTCATTGAATCCAAATTTCAGGATAAATATTCCACTGGTATGGTTCTGCTATATGTCAAAGCAGCATTTGATTCCGTTTGACATGAAGGACTACTCCACAAATGAAAAGATTTGGTATTTCTCTCCGACTCATCAAACTCATTCCAAGTTTCCTCTCCAACCGAACTTTTAAGGTATATAAGTATAGGGTTGCAGACCTCTCGCAGTACCAATATTTCAGATGGTTGTCCTCAAAGCTCCTGTCTCTCTCCACTTCTCTATAACATTTACACCGCTGATCTACCACAAATCCAGAATTGTGTTATTTCAGTTTTTGCAGATGACACTGCAATCCTATCATCTGGACTAATGGCTACGAAGGTTATTACAAATCTTCAATATGCACTAACTTGTATTTCCACTTACTTTAGAAACTGGAAAATTTCAATTAATCCTGCCAAATCTCAAGCCATTTACTTTACTAGGAAACGTAGGTCATGCTTTCTCCCACAAAACAATCTTATTTTAGATGGTAATCAGTTAATATGGGGAAACAAATTAAAATATCTAGGTGTTATTCTTGACCCCAAACTTACTTTTAAGGAACACATTTCCTTTATTATCCAAAAAGTTAATCTCTTGATCAAAATATTATATCCGTTAATGTCTAGAAACTCCGGCCTCAGTCTGGGCAACAAAATACTAATTATGAAATCCATATTTTTTGCCACTATATATTATGCATGTCCGGTGTGGGGTAATTGTGCTCCTTCCCATATCAAAAGACTTCAAATCGCTCAAAACAAAATTATCCAATTAACTTTTAACCTCCCCTGGCTCTTTCCTACTCGACAACTGCATGCACTTGCAGATGTGGAGTACGTTTCGAATAAGATCGAGAGACTTAGACAAAACTTTATATCAAGAGGTCAAATGTCCGAATTTCAACATATTTCCGATATAGTTAGCGGGGTATAGTAGGTTAAAACTAATTATAAGTTTTTAAAGTAGGCATACAATAGTTATAAGTTAGTTTTAGTTTTATAACCCTATTTTAGTTCTTTATATTATTAAGGTTTTGTAAAAATTTTCCTTATAAGTATATTTTCCTTACGCAAATAGGAAAAATGTATTCAAAAACAAATTTAACTATGTCAAAACTGACAAGGTAAATTCCTTAACAGTTTAGCTAGTGCTTATTAATTATTAAGTAAACTGTACAAATTTTGCATTTAATAATAAAAGTTGAAGTTGAAGTTGAATCCAGATATTGGAAAAGTATGGCGTGAGAGACAAAGAGCTAAATTGGTTTAAATCATATTTTGAAAACAGAACTCAAAGTACTGAAATAAATGAAGTTGTTTCTAACTCTGTTCCGGCTATTCACGGAGTGCCTCAAGGTTCATTACTTGGTGTGTTGTTGTTTTTAGTGTGCATCAACCATTTAGAGAGGCTGTCGCGTTTTCAAAATTAGTTTGTTTCTTAATTGATAAAACAAAATCGATAATTTTCAGTGGCAATATAAGTAACAGTATTAAAATAAATAGTGAAAACATTGACGTTATTAGCGATATTAAGTATTTAGGTATTATAATTGATTAAAATTTAAATTTTAATTTACATGTAGAGTATACAGTAGAGCCTCGACTATCCGTGAGGCACGGGGATGACCGAAAAGACGGTTAATAGAAAACACATAAGTCTCCGATCTTATATCCTAAATTCTGAGAACTTTTTCGTTGTCAATATGTATGCAAATTCGCGAAAAAATGTCAGATTAAAATTGAACGCCAAACTAACAAGTAATTTTCAAAATGCCCTCAAATCCAACAGTGGAATTTGTTAATTGTGACGAAGAACCTGGACATTGGGATAAAGGCGATGAAAGATATTTATCTTGCCGTCTTTAAAACACATTGGATGCAATAAATTTCTTGCGACATATTTTTAGGACCTCAAGATAATTTATAAAAGCTTTTTTTATCTTCCATAAACATGAGCTAAGAGGAACGAAACACAAACGAAACGAAAACAATTCGTCGCATAAATACCAGGAAATGATTCGCATTTTATTTATTTTGGTAAGACGACAACGAAATTAAAACATTAAATGAAATGGACCGTGAAGGTTAACGTAGGTGACGGATAATCGAGGTTCTACTGTATATGCAATAAGATTTCCATAAAACTTCTTTTTTAGGAAAAATATATCCATAAAATCATCTATTCAACCGTAAAACTAAGAATAAGTAAAGAAGTTAAGATTTAAAAACTTATTGGTCGAGTATGTTAAACATAGATTTAATTAATTTTCTAATTGGTTTAAGATGTGTGTTGTGTGAATCAAATAGCAAAACCTTGCCAAATAAAGGTGAAAAAAAAAATTATCAATTGAAGTCGTATTTCCTTCCCATTGATATTTTTTAAACTCTCCATGGCATAAAATACAATATCTCTGAATTACTTCTTCATTGTAGCTATCCTATGATCGCTCAACAAACATTGTACTTCAATTCTCGCGTTAATTGAAGAAAAAAATTTTAAGCCCCAAACATTTCCTTTAATAATTTACTTTTACCATGTACATACAAAAAAAGAAGAGCCGAGCGTAGTGTTGTTGCTTGAATGAGTTTTCGTGGCATAATGAATCGTATTTCGCTACGTACACAGTATGTATACATTCACGCAGCCTCTGCTTGAGTTCTGCCGCAGTTGCATGCGGGTGCAGAGTGGCTTACATTGTTGTAGAGTTTTAGTTGTTCCGTTGTTATCGAAATTTGTTAAACTAACGCATTAGGTGTGTTCGAGCCGGAAAAAATATGTAAATGTTTTTAAAGCAATGTGAAGTTTTACCACAAAACCTGTGTCGTGTCAGCCGGAAAAATCTGGTGATTGAGAGTAAAAAACAGCTGAAGCGGAAATCTCAAAAACGCAAACTAGAATTGTAGTTGACTAACGACATCATTAGTTAACAATTTTTTCGCTTGCGATAACGATTGTCGTATTTCCAAAGAAATAGCTAAACAAAAGTTTATCGTTAATAATACTAACAAAAACATCGTTAAAAAATCATGAAAACATAGCAACACTGTCATTTGACAACCCAAAAAAAAAAAACAACAAACAGAAAACTCGCTGTAAGAAGTAAATATTTTTGGACACAATTTAAAAATGGAAGCTATAATTGGGAAACCAAAGCAAGGTTCCGGTCGGGCAACAGCGAAACAATATAGCCTTATTAACTTGTTTTTCAGCATATATGAAACTTGCTGAGGACAAATTCGTTGCCATGAACGGTCGGCAGGAAGCAAATAAAAAATGGAAGGACCTGGCTGGAATCCTCGATGGTGCTCAAAGAGCCATAAAAAGTGTGGTGCAATGACAATCGGTGAGTATGCTAAAAACTATGCAGTTTAATTTGGTTAAATCACAGAAGTCCTTTTCCTTTGCAGGCATGGCGTGATCTCATGAGTCGAACGTCAGTCAAATCCAAAGAGCGGAGGAAAGAAATGCGAACGACCGGTGGTACACCCTGTCAGACACTCCGTTCACCGAAACAGAGTTCCGGGTGCTAAGCATTGTTGGTACGTAATACGTGGAAGGTAGCAGGAACTGCACCGACAGCCTACCACAGAAAGAGGTAAGTAAAGACACTTTTTAACTATGTTCAGTCCAACAGTGTTTTTGCAATAGATCCAAAAAAGTTGAATTTGTTGGACTGTGTTATCAAGTTTTAGTTACTAATTTGTATTTATTTTTTTAGAACTTGCAAATTGCCCGCGAGTCTGATAATTTTGATGTGCCGCTTCAGTGCCCAATCGTACCTAACAGGCTGGAAGGTTTTGTGGGAGTTGCCTGTAAGGTAGGCGAAAAGCTGATATTGAAAAGCAGCAAAAAAAAAAAAATTTTGAGTCAGCAAGAAATCAATTCAGCTAAACAACAAGATAAAACGGTAAGTATAATGTTTAATGGTGCTTCATAAATCTTTCTTAATTTAATTTTATTTTGTTATTCTATTCCAACAGATGCAAACATGCAGAGGTAACGCGGTTTCTAGCGCAGGCGTTTGATCGCGTAGCGTCTGCATTGGATCGCTTGGTTCACACTATAACTCCGCTGATGGAAGGTGCCCGAGTAAATTTCCCAAACAACAACGGTGGAAAATTATCTTGTGTTAATACAAGCACCTAAAATAAATTATGAGTACAAATCAATATAAAAAATAAAAAAAACAGGAATTGCTGTGAGTTTTTACTCAAATAAACATTTTTTCTATTTATTAGTTTTTACATAAATTATAGTTGAAATTTATGAAACCCTCTGGTCAATTAGTCTGTTTTGCAGACGTTAACTGATTGACCTTCCAAGTTCAACTTCTTCCTCTTGAACTCCTACAACCGGCGCTTCAATACTTCGAAGCTGGTTGAACAACTCTTCGTTAACGTTTGAGCTACTAAGGCTTAAATTGTGGAGCACGGCGTAAGTGTTCACAATTTTTCCAGCAAAACCGGGGATGTTTTAAAACTGTCGACAATAGAATGACTATAGATATAGCACTCAACTCCAGGCAAGTTTTACCAACTTATGTTACTTAAATTTTAGTAATTGGAAAACAGAATTCGAAGAGCTTCAAAATTTTCTGATCAATCGAAATTATGAAAATATGATGATATTAGGGGGTTGGAATGGACGAATAAGTAATTTTCAAAACTCTAACCTTCTTGAGCATTCGCTAACGCAAAAAGCTCTGATGACTGTTGCTCAAATATAAATGGAAAGCTGCTAATAGAAATGGTAGAACATTTCGGCTACTTTATTTTGAACGGAGTTCCGAGGGGAGATGATAGAGGCGACTTTACTTTTGTATCCGAACAAGGCTGCTCAGTAATAGGCTATTGCCTGGTTAAAGGTGGGTGGCTTAATGTCATAGCTGACTTTGAGATTGTCACTGCAAACTTCTCTTCCCATTTACCAATAGTGGTCTCATGTGAATTTAAATCCCTGGAAATTTTTCTGCAGCTCTCTGATTAGTAATCGTAGAAGATTTCTTAGGATTTAGAAAAGTCCCTTGGAAAATGAGTTATCAGCTATAATTTTTGAGGGAAAATTTTTGACGTTTCTTGCAAATTCTATTCTCCAACTTTGTAGCAAGGAATTTATGGCGAATAAAGCGTTAATTTTTAATTTTATTTAATGTAAAGATGTTTTATCATATTTGAAAATGTAACAACACTCATAAAGAGTAACTACATTAAATGGAGTGCCTAGCTATGTATTTTACTTTGTTATAAATTTTGTTCTACAAATGATAAAATTACATTATTTGAGATATTTGAATTTATTCTTTCGCACTTCACTTCATTTTGCATAATGTAAAATATGCAAAATCACTGCTGAATTATTATCTGATTGAAAGTAATTGAAAATGTTTTGGTAGCACTGACTGTAAATTAACTTTTCCACTCCTCAAGTATTAAGATTGCAAAATTTTGCTCTCAGGGACAAAAAAAAACAATACATTAGTGTCATGAAGTAAAATACATGAACATATAAAGTAGATTTAACTATGTATTTAAAAATTATGGGGTAAATCTAACCAGAGGGGGAGGGGTCTCGTTAGATCTAACCATCTCATCTTCCTGTGAGCTGATCGAAAATTTTTACCTTTGTTGAAATTGCTTGATGAACTGATATCCGATAGCGATTTAAATTAGAGCTATATATTCGATCATGCAGTGCTGGTCAGTGAAGTCATTGTCTGACAAAAGCTGGCTGTGTGTGCTGTAGCGATAATTATAGGTTGTTAAGTTAAACTTCGTATGTAGAGTAGCTTGAGTTTTCAGCTTTTAAAGGCTGCAGGTTGGTGAAAGTCAGGTTTGCGTATGTGGTGTGCAAGATGGTGTGCGAGTAACGTAGCAGAATTTTTACTGTACGTTGAATCCAAATTAAGGTGGCATTGACTTGCTGTCAGTTGCATTTTGTGGAATCATTGAGGAACATTTTTATTTCGCGTAAATATTTCATGATAATGTGTAATCTTCTTGTATGTAAAAGCATAACATTGATCCTTGAAGAATCCCAATTGTTGATCTGACATTGGCAAATACTCATCACGGTGTAAATTGAAAGCCAGCATTTGAGTGCTTGGAATCATTCTCACTGTTACTTCGTTGACTGTGCCAGGAATTGGAGTAATATGTCGTACGGTTGCGTATCAGATAGTGGAATCATAACTGAGAATATTACATGATCATCTACAACTCCTCTTTTTACTGACATAAAGGATATAACTGTGAGATATTAGAGTATTGTAGCTGCATAGAGGTGGGCAGGTGCATTTTAACTCGTTCGATTTCTCCAGTAAGCTGGATTGATGATAATAACTAATTTTTCCATGATACATGTCTAATATTGCTGATTCAATGACTTGGAGATTTGATACTGCGGTGACGAATTGAAGAGAGAAATTAGAGTGAAAGCTTCAAGTATCCTCCAATATGTAGTTCTTCGTTTGTCATTTCATTATTGAGTGATTTCCCTGAAGCGCCTTTGTGTGTTTGCTTGATTATGTTTCTGGTTGCATTTAGAATGGATGTTTGATTTCGCAGAAAATTTATTGTATGGTTTTCAATCTTTTACTAGGAGTTGCCTTATCGTCATCATCCTGGCTATTGAAGGGTTCCTGGCAGTTGAGCTCAAACGATGGCATTTCCTTAAAGTGGACTGTTAAAAAAAATGGACACAGTCAATGTATTGAGCGTTTCTACGCTCTCGTTTTAGTTTTAATATCGACCACTCTATGTGGCGATCGTAACATAGAAGTGGTGGAATGTTGTCATATTTTATAATCAAAAATTAAGGATCTTAAATTTTATATCATAGAAAACTGTATTAAATATCGTGTTTTCTCTTAGTTTATCATTAAGTACTATCATTCCTGGAATAACATTGACATGTTGATCCTTCCATTTGTTACGGTATTGTAACTCGTTCAGATACTCTTTGGACCATCGGGCCCAAAATTCGTGTTTCATATAATTGACTTGTTTCCATGTTTTTGATAGAGATATGTTATTTGATGATGTGGGTTAGTGGTCTTGACTTAAGTATTGCTTCGATCTGAATTATTACTGTTTCTAACTCTTCATGGATCAGTGATACAGCTCCCACATTTCTAATTAACAGATATTTCGTTGAATTGACTGCAGCCTTCCAGAGCCTTCCAAAGAGTGCAGCATTTAGAGGAATTAAATGTTACGTTATTCCTTGAACGGTGCAAGAGCAACCCATTAGGCTCATGAATAGCCTGCTTTAATTCAACCAGTTGAATTTTGGCACCCACAAAATAGATGGCGTTACCACAATAAAGTTTTGAAAACTTCCCCTTTCGTGATATTAATCTCTGGAGTGCCCCAATAAATGGTTGATTGGGGCACTTTGGGCTTTGCATAGTCTCTTGCCTCTCATTTTGTAATGTATTTGAATCGGTCCAGCGGAATATATACCTGTATTAACGAATACAGTGGACCCTCGGTTAACGAACACCTCGCATAACGAACATTTCGCAGAACGAACACATTTTTTTGGGAAAAAAAGTTTCGCTTAACGAACAAATTTTCGCATAACGACCAACGAAAAAGGGGGAAACCTTAATTGCATGTAAAATTTCTGTCTGTGTTTAGCATTCTGCAGACTCAACAGTTTCACAATATTTGAGATAAAATACAATACTTAGTTTGCTACACGAACTGCTCTATCTACATTCACAATACACATTATAGGGCTCTCTGTGTTTAGATTTTGTTTCATAATTGTGAATTTTGCTTTATTTTTGTGCATAATTGCATCAGCTGTGTTCGTAAAATTAACAAGACGTGTTGAAACATACAAATCTTCTATTTTTAATTTTGTTTTTATAAAAATTGCAAAATAACATACGAAATGCCTTCAAAAAAAGATTCGGAGAAAGAGAAAAATAGATCAGATCAGATTGTCTCCTACCGTCCAATACATATTCAGTTCCTTAAAAAATTTTATACGTTTCATTTAACTTTCTTTCAATAAAAGCTGAACTTAAAATATTTGGTGTATTTTTCCAGTTCTTTAAAAGTTTTGATGCATTTTATGTTACTTTCTTTCAATAAAAGTTCAAATTGAAACATATTAGAGTGTATTTTTTTCGGCCTGGAACGCATTATTTTATTTTACATTGGTTTATATGGGAATAATGGTTTCCCTTAACGAACATTTCGCATAACGAACAAGATGCTGGAACCAATTTTGTACGTTAACCGAGGGTCCACTGTATACTTGTAGGTCAAACTCGCTCTTTTGGTAAGCTACCCATAACTTGTTTGTACGTCTAAATCTTGATTCACTAACAATGTACACAATGATGTACAATAGATCGTGGCATCAATTTTGCCTTAATTGGCCAAAATCATTGCCGTACTTGTTCTAGCAACACTTTTGGAGCGCAATAAAAGCCTTTGTTGTGTGCATCTTGCTGTATGAGTTTAGTAATGGGATCTTTGTATGGCAACAGAATTGGATGTTTAGCATTACATGGCGAACTTGATAATGTAAGTATTTCTCCCAGTTTGATAATGCTGTAGTCATCTAATAAAGGTGATAAATTATGCAAGCGATTGGTTTTCTCAACATCCTTGGATTCAGTAAGTTGCATGATTTCTTATTAAAATCACTGAACTGTACCGCTTTCACAATTGTGTGTGTAGCTGCGTCAAATTCCTTGGTAGTCTGGATATCACCGCCTGGTTTACGTTGAGCAAAACATAATACATAGCAAACAATCCGCTGCAATGTGGTTAATGAAATTCTATGGTTGATGTTGTAAATTTTGTAGTGACAATACCAGAGTATGTGGGTCTTATATTTCCTTTTCCGTGTTTACTTCAAGCAATTACTCACTGTCAGCCGAGGCTGTATCACATTGTATTTAAACTACCTGTTAAATATTGGTGGCCAGTTTTCCTCATTTTCAAATAAAAATATCGGCCTATAAAACCACATTGTACATTGTCTGAAAAGTGTTGGATCCATCCCTTGTGTTACAAGTTCAGCCGGATTCTGTTTAGTGTTAACGTCACGCCACTACTGTTTGTGGGAAAGTTCTTGAAATTTGTTGATATGATGGGCGATAAATGTTTTTAGCGTAGCTGTGTCTGAATTTATCCAATGCAACACCATTTGAGAGTCGGTCCAAAAGTACATGTTTGTTTTTGTGTGACTTAAATCATTTTTGCAGCAAGTTGTGCGCCTAGTAATCCGGCGCATAACTCTAACAGGAGAACAGTTTGTGCTTAGAGTGGTGCGATGCGTGTATTCCTGCGCATGTAAGCTGCGGCTCCATATGACTTTTCGGATGTGTCTGTGAACATGTGTACTGCTGATTCAGATTTTTAACATGTCTTGGTAATGTGACGCTATTGAGGTTGATTATTGCCTGTCGATAAGAGTTTCAGGATGTATGTAATTCCATTGGTAGAGCTTCATCCCTTACTAGTTTCAATTGTCAAAGTCGTTGTATAAATATTTTGGTGTTGACAAGGACTGGACCTATTAGTCCTAATAGATCAAAAATGTATGCTAACTCTGATATAACTCTTCTTTTAGTTATTCTATCGCCCAATGTGTCCTTGAGCTTGATGCGAAATTCATCTGACTTTGCCATGCAAGATAAACCACGAGTTTTTTGATTGACGTTGCAGTTCGGTAGGTATCCCTTCATATAACTGAGAATGATTTGCGCACCATTTTCGCAGTTTCATGCCAGCTGTATCAAACAATTTAATATTTAAATTTTCTTTTCATTGTCTTACCTCAAACTGTCAGATCTAGACAATCTATCGTAGATATAGCAGTCTCGTTCAAAAGCTTCAGAGCCAAGAGGAAATTCTGACTTGTGCTCAAAGGCCAGTGGTTGGTAAAATTGTAGCCTTGCAGTTTGGTGTTTTCGTCAGATGATCATGTGAAGCAGAGTGTCATTGGGATGTATATTTATTTGATGATACATTTTTTGAATTTCGGCTCACCTCCGAACCGTAGTAATATGAAACGAAGTAGTATTGCTGTCAATTCACTTTGTACCACATGCCCATTGTAAAGGGTGTTTTTTTTAGAGGTATAGAGCTTCGAATTGAAATAAAACACAAGAAAATCGTTTTAATGTCCATCAATTTGGCTTTATTGGAAGGATAATTTTATGCCATTAATGTTTAAATATGATTTCGGGCATGTGGCCGCCGCGGCTGGCTCGAATAAAGCCAATTCTACAGGTCCAATTTTGAACCACTTTTTCGAGCATATGGGGCCGTATGTCGGCAATAACGCCACGAATGTTGGCTTCCAAGTCCCCTAACGTTTCTGGTTTGTTGGCGTAGACGAGCGACTTCACATATCCCCAAAGAAAATAATCCAATGGTGTCAAATCACACGATCTTGGTGGCCAATTGACAGGTCCATTCCGCGAAATTATGCGCTCATCGAATGTTTCCTTCAATAAATCGATTGTGACGTGCGCTGTGTGGCATGTAGCGCCGTCTTGTTGGAACCACAACTCATCCACATTCATGCCATCCAATTCGGGAACAAAATAGTCGGTTATCATGGCTCTATACCGGTCTCCATTAACGGTAACTGACTCTCCAGCATTATTTCGGAAGAAGTATGGCCCAATGACTCCACCAGCCCATAGAGCACACCAAACAGTCAGTTTTTGTGGATGTAATGGCGTCTCAAGGGTCTCATGTGGATTCTCTTCACTCCAAATGCGGCAATTTTGCTTGTTGACGTAGCCATTCAACCAAAAATGAGCCTCATCACTGAACAAAATTTTGCGATGAAAATCAGCATCGAGATCAATCTCATTTTCGGCCCATACACTAAAATCACGACGCATTGCATGGTCTCGCGGCTTTAATTCTTGCACAAGCTGGATCTTGTAAGGTCGCAAGCCAAGATCTTTGCGCAAAATCTTCCATAAAGTTGATGGACAAAGCTCCAATTGCTGTGCACGGTGGCGAATCGATTCATTCGGGTCCTCTTCAACATTTTGCTCTACAGCGCAATTGTTTCTTCGGTGCGCACTGTTCGACGTCTCTGCGGATGCGTATTATCACATAGAGTAAACGTAGTGCGAAAACGATCCATGGTTAACCGAATTAATTGCTCTGATGGGCGATTATGTCGACCATAAAATGGACGGAGCTTGCGGTAAACTTCGCGAACTGAACCATTATTTTCGAAATAAATTTGCACGATTTGCAAGCGTTGTTCTTTTGTCAACCTGTTCATAATGAAATGGCAAACCAAACTGAACATAAATGACATTAGAGTTGCCAGATTTGACCATTATCTCTATTCGAAAAACAAACCTCTAAAAAAAACACCCTGTATCATTTATAGAGACTGCCCAAGTTGCTCTTATTCTTTCATAAATTCAATATATTTCGTCTTAAGTGTTGGTTCTGCTAGAGCTCCAATCTTTTAGCGAGACGTGCTGTAATAAGGTTTACCTATGAGTCTGAGTCGAGTTAGTGTATCTGCCTGAGTTTGTTGTGTTGATTCTAACAGTACCAAGCAGAACATAACCAGTATTTGGGATTGATACTGTGAAAAGTGTTGCTGGTGGCTTAAAGTCCTTTATTTTTGTTAATGTTTTGCTTGAAAACGTGTTGAAGTAAGAGTGAATCGTACACTACCCTTACATTCACCCCTATCAGGAATAAACATTCCTTCGGAATTGTTCTCCAATTCCCTGTTTTGCAATCCTAGAAGATTTTTGGATAATGAGAAAAAATTTTTGAGGGAAAATTTTTGACGTTTTTCGCAAGTTTTGTTATTCAACTTTGCAGCAAAGAATTTAATGAGGAAAGAAGCAATGTTAGCAATATTTTGTAATTCTATTTGATAAAAAGATTTTTTTGACATATTTACAAGATCTGACAACACAAATAAAGAGCAATTACAGGGCCAACTTCAAGAACTTTGTAAATCCACCTTTTGCGGCAATATACGATTCCAATTTTGCTTATCCCCAGAAATTATTCCTTTCTTTTCTTTATTAATTTATATGTAATATAGAAGCTTAATTGGCCAATTATAATGCATTGCAGGGTAAAATGAAATGAGACTTAAAATATCTTAAAATTAGATTAAATTCATGTAGGCTGATTCATATGGCTTCCCTTAAATTAGTTTAAAGAAATAAGTAAAGATTTACAAAAGATATTAGCATTTGCGAAGTAAAAAAAAACTATTAGTAAAGAGTTTAATCTACAAAACATTACGTCTTGCATACTCTGTGAGGTTATGTAGAAATAAATGGTCCGCATTTGAAAATATTCTTAAGTCAAGTTGTAACTTATTCCACCATCTCGCCACTCTAACGAGAAAGGAGCGTTGAAAAATGGATAAATTAGGTCGTGGAATTGGGGATATATAAATAGTTCAATTGGATATTGAGGTATCTTCTCAGGATGGAATAGTAGTTTTGTCCACAAAGCCAGGGTTGCGTCTGGCAAACGACTTTAACAGAGGAAAAGAAAAATGGAATCCTAATTTTGAATTTTAATGTCGTATAACCGGAGCACAGCTATACAGCTATGTATATCGCGTTGAAGTTTTCTAAGCCCATTACCAGACTCTGTAGTTATTAGAGTAAGACTTAACAAAATTCTGAGCTGACTATTCACGAAAAATCGTTTATTTTCAAACCTATCCTAAGATTTTGCCAAGCTAAAAGGAACCCATCGTTGGTTAATGGCGATGTTTGAACAATGTCGCGTGCCTCGCTTCACGTGTTCTGGTTTAAGTGAAACAGCTTCTCATCGAAACTCAACCTAGAATTATTAACGAAGATGGCGGTGAATATGTCACGAAAAGATAGCCAAGATAGATAGTCGCCATTGAATACCTCCATGTCATAGTGTGGCAAATGAAAATTGCTGCTTGTGTTTTCCATTGGCCTAGTATCGTTTGATTTTGATGGCATTGTGTTGAGTTGCTGGATTAGTTCCCCTATTTTCAGCGCTCCGATAACGATTTTTAATCGATTCGGCTCCTCATCATCGTCATCTTGGGATAGCAGCTCCGAAAAATCACTTTCGATTTCGACTAAATTTCTGGTCAAACGGATGAATGTATACAGTGATGACATATTTTTCTTATATTTCGAAAAACAATTAACGAACGTAGAGAAAGGGAATCACTTTTGATTGGCAAAAATCGATAAAAAAACGAAACAAACAAGCAAGATGTAAGCTAAGCTCGGCTAATGAAAGTAAAAAAATAAGATCAAAAAAATGTTTGTCTTAAATGAAAATGTTTATTTACCAGACAAGGTCTCTGAAATTTTCATAAAAAAAATAAAACAATATTCAAAAATATCAATGTTTGGATGAAATTTGCTGACGAAAAAACTGCGAAAAAATTTTGTAAAAAAATCAAAAAAATCCGAAACGGAAACTTCTGAAACTATAATTATGAAAATATCTCAGAAAAATACACGAAAACTTAATCCAAAAATAAAAATTTCATCGTTCGCCTACGTAATAAATCGGATAGATTAAGCGAATTATGCTGAACACAATCACTGCAATTTACAATTCATTACTATTGCAACTTTGATTGTTTGTTTTAGTATTCACTAGAACTGAATAAAAATCACTGATTTTATTTAAAAAAAGATTATAATCATTTAGGGAATGAAATTGAATTCAAAATATTTGAAATTGTTTTTTATCTTAGAATTCACAAAAAAATTATAGAAATCCTTTCACTTTTTCAAATATCAAAACAACAAATTTTTCGAGCAAGTTTAAAATTTTATACAATAGGAAATAAAAGAATATGTGTTAGGATTGCAAATATATACACATTTGGCCGGTTCAAAATCGTATGGAAATATTAAATGCAGTCAAAATTCTGGCAATCAGTCCTGAAAATATATCTTAAGCTTATGAAGCCCTTCTGCCAAAATTTCACTCAAATCGGACCATAGGAAGGCGTGTCAGTGCGCTAATTTCTATGATTTTGAGACGATTTTTAAGTATTATTTCTTTTACTTAAAAAAAATATCAACTTCGAGATATATTCATGACGTGAAATATGTGTGAAAGTTATAAATCAGAAAATTGCCGCAAATTTGATTATTGATTCATTGATACGAATGTGAAAAATTCTAAAAAATCTGACTTTGCTCATTTGAAACCATACCTATTTTATATTTTTTAGCCATGGCACTATGCGCAATCTATTGGGAATCTTCTTTTACACAAAAAACGATATACAAAAGATTTTTTGTACCAACGATGCTACCTGGAGAAATTTTTTATTAATAAAAGCGAGCATTTTTGTCATAAGAAAATAAAAATTTTTAGTTTATTTTTGTTCAAGAAACGCTACGCTTCACATTTGTCCATTTTGTAAATTTTTTTCGGTTTTTGGCGGTCACTTTGTGCTTTTTTTGCGATCGTTATTCGTTATTTGTTTGTTAAAGTTTTGCACAAAAGCAATCGCTATTTTAGCGGTGTCGTTCACAACATGTAATTTTTGGGCCACTATCTTCAAACACTTGCACGATTCGTCATTTGGCCAGCAAATGGAGCCTTTTTCCAGAAAATCCATGTTGTGAATGACACCGCGGAAAGTGCATTTGGTCTTTGCTTACTTAAATTGTTTATATTGTAACAGCTTTTGGGAAGTAAAATTGAGTTTAACGACTATTAAGTAAGATCGTCATTAAGAAACACCCTTGACGAAATTTCTCCACCAATGAGGTTGCAGAGTTTGGCTCATGATTTCATCCCTCAGATGCACTGAATTAAATTTGACGAGTACTGCTTTTTGGTTTTTTATATAATAAAAGGATCTCCACTTTTGGACATCGACACGTTGTAGAAATTAGAGACTGCTAAGAATGATTTCTGTAAACGGAGCAGGCCAGATAGTAGGCCAGAAATAATTATATTCGAGCGGCTTAAGCGACTCATCAAGACATTGATTTCAGCTGTTAGCTCATCAATTTTGCTGTTAGAAGAACTGTCCACCAGTTTTATTAGCTTGTTGCAATAAGCTACGTCAGCTGTTATCTCTTTTAGGCCTGAGGCAAGCTACGTTTTAATGTCAGCTATGCTAGATTGAGTTTCGGCAAACCCTTTGCGCATTTCTTCAGAATTTTTCTTGACATCAGCAAATCCCTTGCGCATTTCATCGAGTTAAGCATTGTTTGTAGCGGTGTGCTTAGTGGGCATGTTTGTACACTCTTTGCATGTGCAAATCATTCAATGATCCATCAGCAAAAATTCATTTTACTCCTTGGAAACATTCTCGCATATAAGGTGGAATCAATTACCACAATGACCGCATCCAACACTGGATTTTGTTATTGTGACGATTTTATACAGATCTTGCATTCCATTGCAAAAAGTATGAAGGCAGACAAATTTAGTAAAATTTAAGTAGTGGATAGTTAAAGTGCGTATGATAAGCACAAGTGTGAACGAATCAACTATAGACCGTCTGCATACTCAAGTAAAGTAGAGCTAAACCAGTTTAGTTCAAAACAGCAACAACGTATTGAAAGCGCAACAAGGGGACACCCGACAGCAGTTTGACTTTAAAATGCATCAGCAACCAGTATTTCTATCAGGCCTGCTAAATTCACTGAAGTAAAAACAACAACACCAAAACAACATCAACTTCCATCCACAATAGAGCGACATAACACAGCAACAAATCAACAAAATATCACGTACACTAAAAAATCTAGAAATTCAGCAATAGCGACTAATCAACAAGAAGTACCACAGTCAACAATCGACAAACAAACACTAAATGACCCCATAACCATTCAACTACTCTACGAAGCGATCATCTCATTAAAAAATGAGATGAAAGTTATGCATGCTGATTTTGTTAACTCCGTTAATCAGCTGCGAAATGGAAACAAAGAACTCAAAGAGCGTTGTAATTTTCTTGAATTTAAGCTCAATAATTATGAAAAAAAAGTAATATGATTGAGATCATCGGTGTTCCTAACGTTAATGATCAAAATGCATTTGAGCTTACTCAAAAGATATGTTCTAGCGCTTTTAATGTCAACATTACTGAAAATGATATTGAGAAGTGTTTTGTAATTAATACTCATCCAGAGAAGTATTATTATGGGAATGCAGTGGGTATTAATAAGATTAAGAAGTCTACTGGCGGTATTCTTTGCGTTAAATTACGTAGTCACCTCGTAAAAAATCAAATTTTGAGTGGTAAGAGAAATGGTAAAAAGAATCGGAACTCTTCTCTATTTGGTGAAAACCAAAAGAGAAATATTTATGTTAATGAGAGTTTGACTAAACATGATAGGGCCTTGTTTATGGAAGCGAAAAAGATAAAGGCAGAGAAAAAATATAAGTATTTATGAATTAAAAATTCCAGAATTTTAATGAGAAAAGTGGAAAATGCTGAGGTTCTAGTGATTAAATCATCTGATGATCTGCTTAAACTTAAGTAGTAAAAAAAACAGATAGTGTAATAACACTCACTATGGATCATGAAATCGATGATCTAATGCAACAATTTGATGAATCGCTCGCAAAAGGTTAAGATAGCTGAGGAGCTCAATAATTCAGTACGTATTACATTGGGTGTGCCTCAAGGATCTGTACTTGGTCCAATCCTATTCTTAATATATATTAACTCTATTTTTAAACAAAAGATGGCAGGCAAGGTAACTGCGTTCGCTGACGATCTAGGAATAGTGTACACCGCTGCAAGTCCTTTAAGGCTAGCAGTTGATATAAATAATGACCTCGAAGTTTTATGAAATTGGTTCACAGCTCATCATATGATTGTCAGTAGTAAAACTAAAATGATTTTTCCTAGTCTTGTTGCCAAGTCTCTGCCCGATATTGATTTTGTGTTTCACTCTTCAACTTGTGAGAGATTTAAATATATTAATAATAGTTTGTCTCATTCAAATGCCATCTGTTATGATTTTAATTTTCCTTGCGATGTTAGTTGTTTTCGCATTGAAATAGTTCGTCAATTTAAAGGCTTGGGTATAATAATTGATGATAATTTGAATTGGTTCGAGCATATTCAGCATCTGAAAACATATTTTCGTTCGACGCTGCGAAACTTTTACTCTTTAAAATGGTTTTGCTCAATTAAAACGTTAAAATTATTCTATTATGGAATTTTTCAATCTAAACTTCAATATGGAGTTAGTTGTTATGGTGGAGCTTATCAAAATAACTTTGCAAAAGTATGTAGTTAGATAAATCTGTGGTAAAAGCCGTCGGCATCATTCTATGGTACTTTTCAGACTCCTAAGATTACTTCCTCTTAGGCATCTTTTCTATTTGAAAGTTTTAAAAATATTCTTCATCAGAAGTGGATATCTTAACAGCAGGAATTCTGATAATTACAATTTAAGAGCAAACCAGAGTCTGATGGTCCATGTTCCAACATTTCGTACAACAAATTATCGTAATAGCTGCTCCATACTATCTTGTAGGCTTTTCAATAAACTTCCGGAAAGTATTAAATCATTGAGAACACTTTCAACTTTTCTGAGAGAGGTAAAGCTATGGCTTTTTGATAAAAACTTTTATGAAATTGAAGCACTGTTGCAATATGTTCCTTAAGTCAGTAACTTGCACTAAATTTCCTGATATCTTAAAGCATTTCATTTTCTTTTTTGAGTTGAGATTCATTTAAATTTTTGTATATTTTTTATCTCTCCTTTTTTTTGTAAACAGAAAGCCCTCCGAGTATGTTTGTATTTACCATTTTCTCTTTACCATTTTTTTTTTTACTCATTTATTTTTTTATTGTTAATTTTTACCTTGATTTTCTTACTGTTGAACAACCACCCCACTTTCAATTCCTAATTACCTCAAAATGTAAATGTATATCAATAAAGTGGCATTTAAAACTGCTCTGTTTTGTTTATGAGCAAAAAATGCTTCTGCTATTCATATAAATTAGAATATATGTACCATATTATAAAAAAACGTAAAACTAGGTTTAAAAATTTATTTGTAATAATATGAAAAAATTTGTAAAATGTGAAAAAAATAATATATAATAATAAAAAAAAAAAAATAAAAAAAAAATAAAAAAAAACCCAAGAACAAAAAATTATTGTCGAATCATAAAACATTGCAATGCATGAAATAAAAAAATACATGAAGTCCTTCTTCTTTGCCTTCTAATGTCAGGCCTTATAGCACTGCTGCTGTGGGAAGGCCTTATAGCACTGCTGCTATGGGAAGGCCTTATAGCACGCCTGATGTGGTAAGGCATAATAGCATATCATGACTATGCACTCAATGGAGTGTAACTATTCTACTAATTAAAATTTCAGTACTTATAAAATTTACTTATTGTTAATATTGACAGATTGTAAATAAAAACCAGAATCATAATAAAAAAAAAATTAGCATACATGTTTTTATTTACAATCGCAGTAATGCTAGCAGGCCTTTTCCGGAGAAGGCCTTGTTCAATTGCCTGCTGGGCAGTTATGTATTTAGATTTGTCTCTTTGAGATTCAACAGAAGCCATTACATTCAACAAACATGGAATGTTTATGTTTATAGTTTAAAATGATTTTTAGCATTCGGGGCAGATTTTGAAGTAGTGAATTTAATTTTGGTTTGTACCGGCGACTAAATCACGTCTAGCAGAGTTTGACTTCAACAGCGCATTCGCAGCAACAGCAGTGAGTAAAGAGAATTCAGCAGACTAAGAGTGCAAAAAATTAGATAAAATTAAAAGTTATATTAATTAGTCACTTTGAGATTTCAACACAAGCCATTACATTCAACAAACGAAATATTTCTATATCTGAGGGGTTAAAAATAAAATTTTTGTTTTTCTTACGATATGTCAGCAAATTACAATAGCGTCTAGACAAAGTCCCTCAAAAGGATTAATATTCAAAACTGGATAAGCGCCCCCTGTTTGAAGTTATCTTCTATTTTTTTTAAAAAATATTGATTTATAAAATGGTGGAAGCTGAAGAGGGTATTAAATTTTCCAACAAAGTGGGGGTAGTTTTCGGGCAACTATCGTTCGAGAAATTTGAATCTGTGATTAGTTTTTCTTCAGCTTCTTTTTTTCTTTTAAAACATTTCAAAATTGATTGGAAAAAATAAAGAAATACCTATTTTTTACTTTAAAGTTGCAAAATCGTCCCCTATTTTAACACCGATCATCCCATGGTACAACAATTTTCATGTAATTTTATTTGCATAAAATAATGCCACAGACTGTATATCATTATTTTTTTTTTTCAAACTAAGATATCTGCATTTATCTAAATTCTTCGGATCGTAAGAATCTTACATACTAGCAATCCTCACGAGTAGTTGCAGGTACGTGATGTGCAAGGAGAGCTAATAATATTAATATTTACTGGTGGCTCATCGAACTTTTTGGTTTTTCAAACAATTTATATGGGAAAGAATGCTTACTCAGACATTTTCGTCTTTACCTTGTAGAAAAAAAAAATCTAAAAACTAACAGGACCGAGTTTAATTTTTTACAAATAGCGCGGTCAATAAAGCGGTGTTAAAGATCTTTATTTAAAGAATTGCTAAACATTAAATTTGACTGTGCGGTATAGTCCGTAATATTATATATTAGCTTCGCAACTAATAATAAATAAAATACGTTACTTTAACTTTTTCTTAACTTTGAATTTGTTTGTTTCAATTACTTAATAAACTTGAATTTATTTAAATACATCCAAAATATTAAATCAATATTCTACATATATATATCTAATAATTACATTTATTTTTTATTTCAGTTCCAGTATCAACAAGTTTTAGGTTGCCTCTTAGGCCTTCAAAACATAAAGAAGATCCGAATGTGTAAAATATTAAGACCAAGTAATGAAATATTCGGTCACGCCAAAGACTGGTGGCAATATGCTGTGCGTTGTTATGGATTTAAATATGAAACTAGTGCTGAAAAATGGCAAAAATTTCGGGAAAATCTGCGTTATATAAATATGTACAAAATGCTTCTATTAAATCCAAGTGAAAGTATGTCGAAAGAAGAAAAAGAATTTAAGTCATATGTTGAAAGAATTCGAACTCTTTCAGAGCTAAATATCATGAGAAATGTTTGTTTTAATAACGCTGATACACCATATTTAAATTTACAGAGTCAACATATTAATCAAGGCAAAAGTATGTTGTTTCATTGGTTTCCTAATTGGTGGGGTTGGTACGGTTGCTCTTCTACCGAAGTTAACCAAGCGCAACTGCAGTCTGTTGCGGATGAAGAGATATATCAAAACATTGAAGATGATATTTTGAATGCGTTGGAAGATTCGGTTGGAAATAATTCATATTTAAAGAGGGATATGGTCTTTGGATATTTCGATTTTAAATTAGCCAGTGGAAAACTGTCTATATCTGAGCAAAATTGTATATCTTCAGCAAAAACTGTTATGGAAATGAATTTTCAAAACTTGAATTTAATGATCGAATCACGGCCTCGGTCAGGCTCCCATCTAATTGGTCTATCTATGGGCTCTGTATGTGTGGTTGACCGTCTAACACCAGACACTGAATTTCCAGACCTAGTAAAACCACAAATGAAAGAAATAACCTGTTTACAAAATTCAGCAGCTTCTAATCTTACTATCAAGCAGCATTTTATGCCTAGAACAAACTGTGATAGTACGTCTGAAACGTCAATATTTGATCCATGGTTTCAACTTCAATATGAAAAACGACCAATTAGCTATAACACAGATTTTCGATTGTTAATAAAATCTAAGAGTTTAGACATTGTTTATAATACGGAGGCCCTGCACTGGATAGTTAATTTTTTTACATGCCCATTGAATGCTTTTAACACAAAAAAAGGACTTGCTGAAAGAAAAAAACTGGCCAAACCACTCTTTTTCAAAAACTGGAAAAATTTGCTTATGGAAAACCTGGTAATATATTTTTAAATTTGATTAACTATTTTAACTTTTTTCTTCATACACTTAAAAGGTCTCTCTTCTATGTTAGGGTTAAATAATCGATGAATCTTAGGAACTGTTATGTAGAGAGCTATTAGAGATCAAATGAGTCAATTCTCATTATTCACGACTTAGTTTTAATATAAACCTCTTCTTGCATTTAGACTTTAAAATGCTGTTAGAGTGCTTACTTGCGGTTTAATAACTATAATAATTTTGTAATTTTTCGGTTCTTGTTTGCTGCTAGGCTTTTAACATTGTTTCGAAAAACAAAATTCGACAACACAAAATCAGCTGTGACAAGTAGTATGAGTTAGTTTAACTAACAAATCTATGATAATTATCTTGAATTTTACTCAGCACTATTGTGTCCTAGAGTCACATGTCAATTTGGTTATGACTGGGCTCATTTTCTCTAAAAATTATTAGCACATATGCCGGAATATCATGTGCAAATAATAATTATAGTAAATATTCTGGAACAAATGTTTTCGGATATTTACTGTTAGTAAAAGATTGGTTCTATTAGATTACAGTTTGAAATGTATGCCAAAAAATAGAACTCGAAGAGTCTAAATAGAATATATAAGATTGCTTTGTTGAATCCTGTTCCAAACATGGGTTGCCACCGGTTTTTTGGGTCAATTCTTCTTAATAAAGATTTTAGCTTGAAAGCATTAAAAGACACTTGACCCGAAAACGGATGGAATCTCATGTTTGGGACAGAACTCGACAAGACAACCCTATGTATTCTATTAAGGCTCTTTGAGCTCTATCATTTGGAACACATTTCAAGCTGTAATTTTTTTGCAGATTTTATTTTGACCAATATTTTTTTTTGCTTATAAAAGTTGTGGAAAACCTTTCTCCTTGAGCTTTTTCTTTATTAACAAAAATCGACCCAAAAATCCGGTGGGCAATCCATATTTGAGACAGGATACAACAATGCAACCTTATATATTCTATTTAGGTTCTTCGAGCACTTTCATTCGGCATACATGTCAAGCTGTAATCTTATACACTTTGAATTAAAATAACAAAACTCCCCGAAATTCGGGCATCCTAGCGGACTTTGGCAAGGCAACACTGGTTGGTTTCACCAAAATGCATATGGGCATTTCCACCGAAAGATATACCATGACAAAAAAACTAAAAGTTCTTCAAAACATTTTGTTTTATCATATTTTCATAGGCAAACAATTAAATTTAACTAATGTAAGCAAATTTTACATTTATTTATACGCATTTCGAGATATTCGATTGCAAAGTCGCGCACGTGAAACTTTTCTTATTTGGTTTATTTCTATTGCACGTTTTGTTTTGATTAAAGATCTTAAATAGAGACAATATAATACATTTACTTTTGCTCTCTTAAATCTTCCTAAAGGTTTAAAGTTTCAAAATAGAATGCATAAGAAAATATGTTTTTCTAAATATCTATAAGTTTTCGCTTTTCATTATCACATGTTACGATGTCACGTGCGACCTTAAAAAATAACATTTGTTGTCAGTGCGTTGAAAGTACATGCAGAAAGCTCATTAAATATTGAGTACAAACTGAGAATTTTTAAACAATTAAAATAAAAAAAAAATTTCTGAAAAATAAGAAGCTGTTTGATCTTGGTACTTATGTAAAGTTGGTTCCGTGCGACACCGTAAGTGTGAAATTTAAAAATGTGAAAATTAATTTTACATAAGTGAAAATGAAAAATTTGACGTTCTCACGGAGGGCTTTATCCAACTTTTATTATGGTAAAATTTGTTGACCAAGTTAAGAGATATTAGACATCGAATTCGGTTGATTTCACTTGAATGGAGTTTTTTGCAAACTTTGACCCAACATTATTCAGGACTCCGACTACCTAGGGAGCTGAAATTTGTGCTGTGGGCTATCTTTCATGGTTCTTTGACGTGTCAAAGTTTGAGCAAAATTAGATGTTTCTTAAATTTTATACGCATGTTGTACGTACTTCATGCGTATGAAGTACGTACAACGTTAAAAAACAGTAAATATAGAATTAAAAAAAAAAACCTTTAGGGATTTTTCATTTTGATGTACGTAGACTATAAATAACATCCCAAATAATTCCCCATTCAAGTTTCTATAGTAATTCAACTTTTTTGTTCAAACTTGGTTAAAGCCCACCGTGTACTTTTAAATTTTTTTTTAAATCTAGATAAGCAAAACGGCGGCGAAAAAAATTATGTATTTAATAATACACAATACTTGATTCATAGTTTTTGTTCTTGTTGTCATTATGTGAAAATAAATACTTTGAATACTGTTGTATTGTCCCGTGCGACACGCCTCGTGCGACCGTGTTTAAAATTAAATTAAAAAAAAGCATAAATCATTTTTGGATAAAATCAAAACCATTTTTAAGAGACATCAATGCACAACATTCTAAAATTAGTCTCATTGAAATATTGCCTCAGGTTTCCCTGAAATCAGCGTTTGAATTGTTGGCCGCGAAAACTACTTCTGTTTTTGTCCCGTACGAACACCTTGATTTTTTGCAATTATCTTAAAAAAGAAAAATTGCCCAAAATCAACCTTAGCATCAATTATAGTGCTTATTAAGAGATATAAGTTAAACCTATTGTCAAAATAAAAACTTTTTTTTACTTTAAATGTATTCGACGGTCTCATTCGACACCATGGGAATTCCCATGTCTATCTTTCCCGTACATCCCATTCCGTAATCTTGTATATTCGTCTTTTCTACAGCGGGCAGTGTTTTTGACAAAGTTATTGTCAAGTAAAAGTGAACAACTCTTTTCAACACATCAACAAAAAATAAATCCACTTGCAGTCTACTTTAATGGTTAAAATTACGTTTTGGTGTAAAACATTGTCATTTGATTAAAGTTTTTGACCCATTGCTGGTAATAAGTTACTCATGTCCGCAAATTATTTGCTTTATTTTAAATAATTATGTTTAGTAACAAAAAATTTATAAAATTCTTAAAATGTATAAAATGATAAATTTTATTTCAAAACAATGACAGCCTAGACTGTATCACATATATTCGGTAAAAACATTAAAGAACTGACTGACTTACGTTTGATATTGCAAAGCTTACATATCTACAAAGAAATAATTATGAACGAATAACCAGATTAATTAAAAAAATTTCTGCAAAGCGTAAAGATGCTGCAGAGTTGCAAAATATCCCCTCGATGAAGCTTATAGCTTTATTTAGGCATCTATCCGCCGTGAACGTAGCTTGGCAATAGATCTGCGATACTCGCCGTTATTTGTTTTTAAGTCTACAACACGTACCAAACCGCCATTCACAGGATATATACGAGTCAAACGACCCTGCAGCCATTTACAAGGTGGTAGATTGACATTTTTGAGAACGAATATATCACCTAACTTAATATTTTGCGAAAGGTATCGCCATTTAGGCCTTTGACGGAGCTGAGTTAAATATTTTTCTGACCATTTTCGCCAAAAGTGATTAACGATTTTCTGCATATTTTGCTTGCATATAGTATTCAATAAGTTTAAGGAACGTATTTTCGGAGCGGGTTCAGGCTTATGGTCTTCATCGGAATCATGATGATATTCGAATAATCTGCCGTTTCCTTAGTATCCGTGCTTGCAGAAGTGTTAGCTGTGTCATTTGTTGTACGATTTGGCCTGAGGGAGGATTGGTTGCACTAAAATGTGTACTGAGTGCAAAATCAGTCACTGTAACGGCTTTTGTTTTACATCCCGTAAGCTGTATCGACGCAAGCGTAAGAATTTGTATGATGAGTTTTATTCAAGGGCTAACATAATGCTTAGCAGCCCCAAGATTCGTCCAAACTACTAATGAAACCTCCAGTGACAAAGCCTTAAAACCCTATCTCGAGACCAAATTAAGGGTTTCGCTAACTGCCAGCCTTCACTACCTTCCGGTATTTTCACACTCAACTTGTAAGTTGGGCTTGAATAAGAATGATAAGCTTATTCTATACTTCTTTTATTTCATATAATATAATATTCAAACTTATGAGCTAAGTAAATATTATAACGAGTGGTCGCAGAATCACCGTTGTTAATATATCTTAAGGTCAAGATACATTTCTGCGAGAGGGATATTCGAGCTCGCGTTTGAGTTTGGTCTGGGTCATCAAATCACAAGCCAAGATACAATAACGCAAGGGAACGAGAAATAAACACATCAGATTTTCAAGAATTGTAAGTTGTATTTATTTACGTAAACTGAATATGTTTTAGCAGCTAGTGCGATTCGAACGCACGTATTCTTGGGTTTTTTACTAATACTGATTCTAAACCTTATTCAATAATTTCAAATAATTGAATGACTGTGCTTTTGCATTTAAGATATCAATTATATCGGTAATCCAATATATTTAATAACACAATTCATTTCAACAAATTCAGTACGTTTATTTCAATTTAATCTTTATATATTTAATCACACAGTACGACCAAAGCTTACGCCTTTTTGTTTGCTATTCTGTCAAAAACGTCAACTCGAGTTGCAACGTCACCTCGAGTTGCCACATAGTCATAATCTGCTATGTTGTGATTGATGCTTAGAGCATCAACTCGAGTTGCAACGTCACCTCGAGTTGCCACATAGTCATAATCTGCTATGTTGTGATTGATGCTTAGAGCATCAGGGTTGAGTGATTTCAGTAGATTCTGGATAACCTGGCTGCGGTGATGGTAAAGTCGACGGGGATTATGGAACAGTTGTATCATCAGGAACAATGGTTGCAGGAACATTTTTCACATGTTACAGTAGTGCCATGGGTTGTGACTTTGTAAATAAGCAGAAAATTTTCTTCTTTGTAGCCTTTTTTATTTGCCTCAACTTCAACCTTTTACCAGCGACTAGTTCACATTTTCGAACTCATCATTTGCCTGTGGTCAATATGGGGGCGTTGTAACTAGCTCAATGTTGTTTTCACCACAAAAGCGTTTGAATTCTGTAATGACAAACTTTCTCCCATTATCTGTGCGCAATGATTTGGGCACCCCAAGCCTGCAAAAGATTTCTTCCATTGCTTTAATGATGATGTCCGACGATTTTTTTTCAAAAATATAATTTCTTGGCATCCAATATCTGTTTCCGTAATGGCTCGAGAGTTACAATGCATGTACTTCGTAAAAGAATATTGCCTACTGCGGTCCATTCGAAACGAAACGGGTAATAACCATTTGCGGTGATGTTCCTATTTCCTAGGATCCATTATTAATATGTTCGATGACATTGGTTATGTGCTCGTCTTTTTGGCAACTGTGGAAATAGTTATTATACCTTGACCTTGACAAGTGACAAACTTTTCGAAATATATTTTCTTCGCAGGCTTCATCAAATGACGTTGTTTCGCAAATTTTGCTTAGCCGTGACAGTGAATCTGCAATGTTCTCTTTTCCTGAACGGTAAATATCTTTGAATTTAAACGCTTGTAATTTCAAATTCCAGTGCTCAATTCTGGCCAGAGACTTAGACGAGGGCTTCAAAATCGCTTCGAGAGACTTATAGTCAGTGACTAACTTGAATTCCAGGCCGGCCAAATAAAAGTAAAATTTTTTGACTTCTAAAACTAATGCCAAAGTTTCTTTCTCCATCTGGGAATGTCTCTTGTCAATATTAGAGAGGATTTTGAGGGTGAATGAAATGAGTTAAGTCCCCTAAGACGTCAAACTGAAGCAAGGTCGCACCCAATTCGACGGGGCTAGCATCTGCCACGACCATTGTCCGGTTTTTCGAGTCAAAGTAAGTCAAATTTGGAATTCGCGACAAAGGCATTTTTAAGTTATCGAATCATTGTGGATATTCAAGCACTATACAAATTTGTTATTAAATTTTAATTGCTCCCTTGGAGGCTCAGTGACATCGGCCAGTTTTGGTATAAATATATCCACATAGGTAACTATGCGTTAGAAAATTACTGGTGCTATTAATTCTGCGAACATTATTCTATTGTACCTAAATAACCCCTTATAGGACATGAAGGTGATAATCTCCTGGCTGGACTCGTCAAGTTCCAGTTGGTGGTATGCACTTTAATGGTCGAGCCGTGAAAAGTATTTTGCTCTTTTAAGCTTTGTCATGAATGATTCAAATGTAGGTAATGGGAAATTTTCACAAAGGATAAAATTATATGTGCAGTTAATGTTAATGCAAAGTCACATATCCTCATTGCTTTTAAAAACAATTGCTATTGACGAAATCCATGCGCTTGCACCTGACGCTTAATGATATCCTGTTTAAATGCATCATCCAATTCTTCCTTTATTTTCTCTTCTAGTGCCACTAGTACGCACCTTGCCGGTTGCTAAATCGAAAATATACCTTTCGTGCCTTTAAGTTTTGGTTCATGGTTTTCAACTCGATGCATATTTAATCCTAATCTGCTTACCGTAAGTTCAACAGTGGTATCACGTCCCAGCAACGACTGACTTCCCTATTCAATGACATAAATGGTAGTAATCTTTTCCAAGCCTCTTACAGAAATCGGAGCCTCGAAAACGCATTGGACTTTTAGTAGATTGTTGCCGTATAGGCTTTGAACTGCTTACCGATATGTAATCGAATATTCCACAATACTGCTTTTTTTCTGTAACAAACCCCAATCACCATCGCTAAGAAGATTTCACCTTGACCCCGAGTCAATTACCATGGACACAATTTTATCGTCTATGATACATTCAATTAATTAATCATTTTCGTTGTCCCTGATCTTAAAACAGCTGAACTCCTGCATCTCCTAGGAGTTACCCTCTTGTTGTTGGATAAAATGTACCCCTGACGGTTTGAAACGTTTTACGTTGTTTTTGTTTGGTTCCTCAATAAAAGAACCTCCTCACTTTCTCATATTGCATTTTATTGGGAAATGGCTTACGAGTGCGCATTTAATACACCTAACGATTCCAGCTGGACAGTTAACGTCGTTGTTAGAGTGCCCCTTCGATCACTCCGACCACAATCAGTTTTGTTTATATTGAAATTCGTTACGATTTTTTGTACGCCCTGAATGTCAATTGGAACCATCGCTCGAGCTTGGTTTTTGATTTGTTCGTGGACTTGGCACATGTTCAATACATCCTTAAGGTCCAGCTCATTTTCAAGTAACTGTTTTTTCAACTGCATCGGCGCACAGTGGTGACATTTCTAAAAAAGTGGTTGCGAAAATCAATTTTGGTGTGGTGGAAAATTCGCAAATCTAATGATGCAGTTTGATACACAATTGCTCTAATCTCGCGAATGTAAAATTTTAACTTATTTGGAGAAATGGTCAAAATGAGGTTCAAATTTTTCTGCAAGTTATGAAAGAAATGATTTTTTTTGCATATATGACATAAGCGGTTTTTGTACTATCAACTGTCACTAAAAAGAAGTGATTTCTTTTTTAAATGTAGAAGGTGACTGTATTTTTCCGAAACACTATTTTTACCTATTTTTCAACTTCGAATGGACTTTCAAAAAAAGTACGCAAAAGTTGAAGTTCCGACTACAGAAACTAAATTTTTTGAACAATTCTAAACACAATGCAAAAATGTTTATTGTGGGAAAAAGTCGGGAAAATGAGTTATTTCGGTTTTTTTCAGGAAACCTGTGACTTTTTTCATGCTCTTGCAGTTGAACTTGCATTCCGCGTGTTCTGGCATTTTTGATAATATAGTTCATAATAACTGAACCGATTGCAATAGTTGGATTATTATTTTTATTGTAAACACACAAATAATATAGCATTCAACATTGTAAACTTTATTTTCTTGTTATGCCAACGTCAATTTATAGGGTGCCACGAATATATTCCTGAAATTTACATTTTTTATTAGGCAATAAGTGAAAATATTCTAATAATGAATTACACAACAGGTAAAAAGTAAAGGTAAAGGAGTATTTTTTCTAGGCTTGTTTTTTACTTTACTAATGAGTGCGTGCCCAGTTCGTATCCGTAGCAATAAGCAATTTAATAGTGTACGTAGTTCAGATATCTTCAAAAGGAAGACCAAGGAAATTATTGGACGAAAGTTCAACATTCACAAAAAAAAAGAAACTTATGGATGCAACAGAAGCGATTTCTACCGAAAAACTGGCAACAGCATTAACAGTTAAATACAACAGAAATAAAGAAAATACAAGAGGCGATATAACAAAGGCAGTTTCTGTTGCTAGTCCTATTCGATCCGATTAAATAGGATTAAAGAAAACATTCCTACTCCACCGAATGCATATCCCGTAAAATATACCGTTGAGGAAGCTTTGGCATTATTCGTGGACTTGGGACTTTCGAAGGAAATTCTGAAATGGTGGAAGTTTCAGCTAAAGTGAATTCAGGCGTAAATTGTTTAAATTAATAAAATTTTAATGTTTTCTTAGGTAGTATCAGATTTTTTCGGTCACGGTAGACCTTTCTATGGGAGTACCCATATATAGGGTTGCCTTGTCAAATGCTGTCCCAAACATAAGATTTTACCCGTTTTTTGGGGACATTTTCCTTAAATATGTGACAATCTATGTTTGGGATTGGATTCGACAAGCAAACCTATATATTCTATTTAGGCCCTTCGAGCTCTATCATTTGACACACAGAAAAAAAGAAAATTGACCAAAACCCGGGACAAGCAATGTATTTATGCTCTTCGAGTTCTATCGTATGGCATACATTTCAAGCTGTAATCGCCATCGGGACGGGCTTTGCCAAGGCAACCCTGGTTGGTTGGTCCCGAGTTGTCTGCAGCGGGTTCTTCGTCTAGTTCTTCTAAAAAAATTTTACAAGTTCAGCATGATCTTGTAAAAAATTCAAATATTTAAAATACATACAAGACATTTCTATTATGAACAATAATCACAATTTTATTGTGATTATTGATTGATATAAGTAAGCGACGTACAGTAGACTGAGCACAAAAAGTCGGACAAAAATAGAATAAGTGCTCCTATGACAATGAAATTTGGTATACTTGTTTTATTTAAGTTACTAAAGAAAAAAATCAAAAATAGTTGAAATCGGTCAGCTCCCAGGGGTACATCCCTTGGATTCATGTTAATTTTTCATATTTTGAAAATTGATAAGTTTATTCAGCGATCGGAAAAAGTCTGTGAAATTTTTCACGTAAATTCAAAAAAAAAAGACTCACACATTCTCTTATTTTTTAATGAGATATATTTACTAATTATTATTAGCTTATGCACGCGACTTCGTACGCGTAGCCTGTTTTAGTTTTTCTGCGAAGGCAAACAATTTAAATTCTTTAGTAGAACTACTGTAATTTTTGATCATTCTTTACACATCCCGCGTTGTTGATGTTTGCAATGTAAACTGAGAATGAGAGCGAGAGAGTAAAATTTGAATATATCCTTGTTTCCTTTCCATAAATACTCCATTGCATTGCCTTAGGAAAGGCAAAAATAAAACACACACAAACACATTAACTTCCCATTAAAGGACTTGTTGTGCATGCATGCTTGTTTCTTTGTGATGTTAATTTTGAGAAATTTTAAAACTTTAATATCTCGATAATTAGTATTAATATCGCGATATTTTAATTGGAGATCGAGACCAAGCGTCTAGGGAATTTAACTAATCAGATTTGATCAAAATTGATTCAGTAGTTTTGGCGTGATGCGCGAACATCGAAAGCGGCTATCATTTTATTTATATAGATAGTACATTTTTTTAATGTTAATACACTTTTTTGTCTCTTTTTCATTATTTTCACTATTAACATAAAGACTGTCCCAGAAAAAACCTACGTTTTGCTTTTTAGCTATAAAAAAATACCCAGTAATTTTTTTGGTCTTTTTTCGTTTTTTATTAATAATGGCTAGTGTTCAGAATATAAATAATTAAAAACTAAGTAACAATTTTTTTTCCTAAAATAATTTCTTACTTTTTTTGTAAGGCCCTTCATTAAATTTTGCATAGTTGTTTCATCGGCAGTACGGTATGATCTTTTCCACTTGTGTCTGAAGTCTTGTGAATTTTTTGCAGTCTTACCACTCTTTCGAATATCTTTTTTTATAAGAGCCGAATATCTTTCAATTGGGCGAAGCTCTTGCCAGTTGGGCGGATTTGCAATTTTTGGAACAAAATTGATCTTTTTACTTGCATACCATTCCATCGTATCTTTAGAGTACTGAGAGGTTGCTAAATCTGGCCAGAACATCACTGTACCCTTATGTGCACGAATAAATGGTAGAAGACGTTTTTCGAGGCTATGTAAACTTTGGAATTGATTGTGCCTTGCGTATTAAAAAAATATCTGCTTCAGAGACCACAGGTACATATAGCCTGCCAAACCATATATTGGTGCGGAAAATTCGAATTTTTTTTTTTCCAGGTAGATGCTTAAAATCTGCAAGTTTCTTCGTCTATAACACAGCAATCAAATTTAGTCAGTTACCTTTCATACAATTTTCGGGCTCGATTCTGATCCATCAACTGATTTTCATCAGAACGGTCTGGTACTTTTTGAACTCTATATGTCTTTAGCTAACTTTTCTCCTTTATCCTATGTACAGTAGATTTTGATGTACCTACTCTAGCCGCCATATCTCGCACTGAGGTGTTGGGATTTTGCTTAAAACGGCGCTTCACGTTCGTCGCTACCTTTGGGTTAGAGAGTTCTGGTTTGCTGCCTGAATCTTTTTTTCGTGAAACTACCTTCTTATAATTAGAAATAACCGTAAAGACAATTTTTTCTGATGCACCAACTATTTGTGCTAAGCTGAATATTTTAATTCTGGATTTTGTAGATATGTGGACAAAATCAGTTCATGGACTTTTTGTTACTTGCTAGACATCTTTGTCGTTAAAAATGCTATTGTCAAGTGTTATACATCATATTGAACGTCACTTTATATAGAACAAATGTTGTGTCTTTTTAGATCTATAAGATTATCAGGTAGAGCATAATCCGAAAAATAAAAAACGTAAGTATTTCCTGGGACATTCCTTAGTATTTTAAATGAGGGTCCTCCTCATTTAACTTATTTTATACATAATTTTTCTCTAAGTTAGGAATTATTAAATTAATAGTTGTATGATCAATTCTGCATTTGTATTTGAAGGCTTAGAATATTTACATAATAAAGGGATTAAAATATGTTTGTTTAAATTTTTAATGCAAATTTTTCGAAATGAGATGTCACAAAGAATCGGTAATATTCGGTGAATTTTTTGACATCTATTGCAAGACAATCAAACGTTCTTACGATATATGTAAACATGAAAGATGATTGTTTACATTTTTAAGGCAAATTTTTAAAAATGAGATTTCACGATGAAATGGTACAATTCGGTGAATTTTTAAGAGATACTGCGAGACAATCGTTATTACGATATTTGTTAACTTAAATGCGGTACTCGGTGGGAATTTTTCGTTTCACTGCTTCAAATAGATAATTTTTTTAAATATGGTATATTTTTGACCATTTTCCAAATCCTGTGAAAAATCCAATTTAATTTTTTTCTTTCAAGTAATGAAAATTGTTTTTTTCTTGATAATTTTTATAGAAACCAAAAATAAAATTGTTATGAAATTTTCAAACATGTGTTACCAAAAATATTTTTTCTTAGACACTCAAAAACAAAAAAACTCCACAACAATAAAATTGTCCGAAAGTACAAGAAAGGGTTATAGAATCTACAAATGTTATTTTTTTGGACTAATAATTTGGATTTAATTTCTTAAAAATATTTTCTTTACAACAATGGAGGATTTGAACCCAGCCCGTACCGAGTGCTAGCATTTCTACTACAGCCATTCTGGGTTGCATCATCTACCTGTTGCAAGTTAATTTTGTTGCTAAACGAAATTGAACCAATTGTCTGTCAATGTTTTCTTTGCTGTTAGAGCTGTCAAACTGTTGTTTTGGAAACATACTATGATTTTTCAAGTTGTGATATGTGATCACCAAATTTCAAGTTTCAGGCCGAGTTGTCCCAATTTTAAAAAATTTAGTTTATTTGTTTTTCTGAGATATTAGTTTGAAATAGAAATTGCAGCAATTAGTAAAGTTCGACATTCTTGTAAAGTTAAAAACCGATAAATGCTTTTTTATTAAACAAAAAAAAAAGTAGCACAATTTACTAAGTAAACTTATACACAAAAATAATCCTGTAATAATATAAGTTTATTATTTTAGGAACTGCGTAAAACTTGGTCATTCGAAATTGACATATCAGCGCCGCAAATATTATTTGTTGACAATTTTTCTGACAAGAACTCTTCCATAGTTTTAATAGATTTTGGGCGTTTTCAATTGCTTAAAAACTACATTGAAACAAAATTTAAAGAACCTAAAGCGAGCAATAAAAACGATAAGAATGGATCTGAAATGGATGTAGAAAACGATGATGAAGATGATACGTTTTTGACACCATGTTCAACTCCACCAGGCTCAGAAAGTAGTCCATTGGAATCGTTGCCTCAAATGTTTTCTTCTTCTGATGCATCTAAAATTGTTATAAATAATGACACTGGACTAGAAAGTGCTTTTCATAACAAAATATATGATAAATATATTATTGATTTAACAGATTTGCAAGTATTAATTTGCAAAAACAGAGAACGTAATTTTGCTAGCTTAAAAGGATCATCAACTTTTCATCTTCTAGATAAGTTTAGTATTTCACTGAAGCTTGAACGAAGAATAATTCATACTTTGGATCCCGAATATCCTTCGTTGACCTTATTTGGTACCTTACCGAGACTTGTGGTACATGTAAATGATCAGAAAATCAATGCAATAATGTCAATGTTAGAATTTGTTTCAACAAAACGTGCAAATGAAACCAGGATATCGCAATCTGAAAATTATTTATCCAAGAAAGAGGATGAGATATTAAATTCTAATGAAAATATTACTCTGATTCATTCAAATCTTATTATACTTCAATTCGTTATTGATCAGATGGCATTGGAAGTTCAATCACAAGACAGAAGTATAGCTGAATTACAAGTTATTGGAGTGCGGGCGGGCCTTAACAAAAAGCCAGAGGAAACTAATATTAACTTGTCAGTACATGGATTGCTTTTAGTTGATGCAATGCAATCTTTTGGACCCGATTTTGAGTTGCTCATTGCGAGCCACAGGCATGTAGGGTAAGATCAATGGATCTAACTATATGATAATCAAATAAATTTTTTTAAATATTGTAGCATGGACAGTATTTCTGGTAGTTTAAAGCAAAGCGAACCTTGTTCACCAACATCCCCAGCTTCTCCGGATCCAATGGTTTTCAAAAGACCAACAAGTCCGCACACAATAAGTAAAGCTATAAACTCTTTACATTCTGGTAAGTTATGATTTAAGATTAAAGATTTAATGGCGCTACAGCGGTGATAATGCCATAGCATTAAGGACTTAAATTAAATTAAGTTTACAATCAGCATTCTTAGCATGACAGTCTGGGGTAGACTAGTATTTCCACACATGTCCATCAGTCACTATCATCAGGTTGTATAGTATTTGAATATGGCCTGTCTACCAGAATCTCTTTGATTTTATGAAGCGAATATGATGCGGCCTTCCAAGAAGTGGCTGTCCAAATGTAACTCATGGAATGGTCGGGGTTCGAACCCTAGTACAAATTAACCAAAACTGGTCTGATGGGTCTATGTATATATGTATATGAATATGTTTGTATATATGTGGTAACAGCCGCAACATATGTCACCAATTACCAGATTAAATTGTTCCATTTGTTGTGTTTGTCATGTTTGTTTAAAAAGCATTGACCGATTCTTGTAAGTTGACATTTTTTTTTTTTTCGTGCGTGGGGAGTTAAAAATGCCTAACACACCATCATAGCCATCGCCACAGCTATGGTGAGAGGGGCTTGCACCCTCTAAACCAGTCTCCCCGTACCTAGACCTAATTCCACCCTGGGACCGACTTCATGTCATTGCATCGGAGTGGAGTCCTTTAGATTTAGCTTAGAGCGACAACCGGTGGGTTAATAATACACTGCGTATGTGTATGTTCTGCACTTACTCGTTAGCTACTCCAGCGGCATCTGCTTGTCTCGTTGATCCTTCGGTCGCCTCCAGATCTCGTTTTTTCAGCTTCAGTATCCTTTCAGGATTAAGAGCCAGTGTTTTTCGCTAGACACTATTTTCTCGACGATGTTGTTAGGTGATACAGCGCTAATTTCGCTCTCGATGGCATCTCGCATTGGTTTCCACCTTTTACAGTGGAAAAAAGTGTGTTCTGCGTCGTCGTTGTCGGAATCGCCATACAAGCAGCAGGGTGTTTCACATTTATTAATGCGGTGCAGGAATTTTCTGAAGTAGCCATGACCTGATAGCAGCTGTGTCAGGTAATAGTTTGTATCACCATGTGTTCGAGCCGTCCAAAGTGAGATGTTGGGGATCAACTGGAACGTCCATCTGCCGTGCTCCTCGTTAGTCCATCGTCGTTGCCATATTTCCGTTGTCTGCTCTCTCGCTGAATTAGCTGCCTGTTCGTTGTGGGTGCCGTTTTGTTTGAGTTCATACAGCTTCTTTCTTTCTTGGGCCAGGAGGTCGATTGGAATCACTGCTGCTATTACCATGACGGCTGCTCCTGATACAGTGCGGTATGCTGACGCTATTCGCAGAGCGGCTGTTCTTTGCACTTTCATTAGTTGCTTTCTTCTGCTGTCGGTTTGTAGGGTGCCTGCCCATACTTTGCTTCCATAGAGCAGGATCGCATTAGTGGTGGACATTAGCAACTTTCGCTTTCAGACAGCAGGGCCATTTACGTTTGCCATCAATCTGCTAAGTGAGGCTGTGGTTTTTGCTGTCTTTGTTGTTGCGTGCTGTAACTGCGCCAGGTACGTTAGTTTTGGGTCAAGTCTTACCCCCAAGTAGTTAACCACCTGTTGCGTCATAATTACGTCTTGGCCTGCACGCATCTCAATTTCAATTGGATTATGTTTTTTACTAAAAAACAGGAGCTCAGTTTTATGAGTCGCTAACTCCAACCCTCTCGAATTAAGCCATGCTTGCACTCTGATCATGACTTGATTTAGTCTGCTCTGTGCATCGTCTGTATTTCTAGTGGTGATAACGGCAGCAATGTCGTCAGCATAACCGACTAGGAAGGTATCGTCGGGCATATCGATGCTAAAGATTTCGTCATAGCTGATATTCCAAAGTTCAGGGCCTAGGATTGAGCCCTGTGCTGCTCCTGATGTTACTATCTTCTCTTTTGTTCCGCTCTGCGTACTATAAATTAATACACGATCGCTGAGATAGCTGCGAATAATGCCTATTAGATATGCTGGTATATGAAACCGCCGTTCCAGCGCGTCTGTGATATTTGCCCATCTTAGGCTGTTAAATGCATTTTTAACGTCTAGTGTAGCAAGCAAGACAACTGGTCTTAAGAAGTGAGTGCCCTGTTGCGTCGCTTTCGCTGCTGTTACCACTTGGTGTATTGCGCCAACTGTTGATTTTCCTGTTATAAAACCATGTTGTCGAATGCTTAGACCGCCGGCGGCTTCGATGGCAGACTTAAGTCGCGGTTTAATAAGTTTTTCATATAATTTCCCTGCTGTGTCAAGCATACATAAAGGTCTGTATGCGGATGCACTCCCCGGGTCTCCTTTTCCTTTGCTTATAAGTACAAGGAGTTGCCGCTTCCATCTCTCAGGAAAGTGTCTTTCTCTTAGACATGCATTGTAAATTTTTGTTAGGATTTCTGGCCGCTTGTCCGCAATCTCCTTTAAAACTTCTACTGGTATACCGTCTGGTCCAGGAGCTCTTTGGTTTTGGAGCGTCCTTGCTGCTGCTTTTACCTCAGCCTCCGAGAAAAGATCAATTTCTTCACTGCTTGTTGCGTTTGCGTCGGTATTTCTTTCCAGCTCGTGGGTTGGGAAGAGTGTTGCGACGATTGTATCCATTGTTTGTTCATCCATCTCTGATACCGATGACTTTATTCCTAGTTTCCGCATGACAACTTTATATCCAAGGCCCCATGGAATGAAGACTGCATCCATCGTCGATATTAGGGCTGTGGTGTTCAGCTTTCTTACATTCCATTTACGAGGGTGTGACGGGTTCCTATTTAAAGACGCCTGCTGTATCTCTCGGTCCACGCAAGAGGTAATGTATTGGTGATCGCTGCCAGTATAATCTTCCAATACATGTCAATTGCTTATTTTTCCTGATATTGTTCCCGATACTAAGGTGATGTCTGGAATGGTGCCTTCGCAGCCTGGTCTTCGAAACGTTGCGGTGCTTCCGATGTTAGCTGCAGCAAGGCCAAGTCTTGCTGCGATGTCAAGTACACTGCGTCCTCTAGGATTAGTAATCGGCATACCCCATTCAACTGCTCTTGCATTGAAATCTCCAGCAAAAATAAAGTTACCTGTGTTATTTCGCTCGGTGTTAAGTAACAACTCATAACCAAAACATCGCTAATACGGGCAAGAACATAGCCCGGGCCCGAACAACATAGTGTTGCCGTTACGCTGCTCGAATTCGGGATCCAGATGGCAGCTGTTGCTGTTGGATCTTCGAACCATGTTCCGCTGTTTTTCCTAGTGTACTGCTCACTTATAATGACGTAGTCTATTCTTTTTTCTAAGGCAAGCTGGGATAGAAGGGCGTCATCTGTCTTGCATCTGTGCATGTTTGCCTGAAGAACCTTCATTGCTCGTATGCTTTACACTTGCGAGAGCCAGGTACGTGGTTCACCGGTGTGTGTCCCTTTTCCGAGCAAATGCAACACTTTGGTGAGTTTTTACAGTCCTTCAGCTTGTGACCGTTTTCTCCGCATCTGATGCACAAACCCTGTCCAAATCTATCTGGTCCTTTACAGTCATATTGTAAGCGACCAGAACCAAAGCACCTATAACACCGCTTTCTCTCTTCATGTTGTTTAACTCTGGTCATGGTCCATCCAATCCGTAGCCTCTGTGCTTTAAGAATGATTTCAGCTTCTTCAGCAGAGAGGCTTATAAAGGCTCGGCGTTGCTCTCTTGCATCGGCTTTCGTTATCGATATCGGTTTTTGCTAATGACTGCGAAATTTGGTTAAATTATGTTCTCTCAAGTTATAAATGGATTTAAACTTTTTGAAATAAAGGTAAAAGTTTCCTTAAAACTTTTTTATTAGAAGATAAAAAAATTCCCAGTTTATTACGATGAAAACTGCCCCATATCATCAAGGCACCTCAACCTAACTTTAAAGTCACCTGTATGTTGCGTGCAATAATGCCAATTTTTTTTTGTCATATCAACACCGCGCGTGTTCAAACAAAATTACTTTTTTTAAGTTTAAACAGTCCGGTAAATTTTAAAATTTATTGGTGAAACCGGGCATAAGTCATAAAAGTGTTGACTACAAAATAAGTACAGAAATACTTAATGAAAATGTGAAATATTTTGTTTTAGATAAAATGAAGCATTTGAAAGCCATTTTTTTAAAACTTTTTGACAAAAAAAAATGCAGCCTTAATACTAAAAACACGTTTTCTTATGAACGGTTTTGTGACTGACTGTATTTCGAAAAGTTAAAAAAAAAACTTCAAAAAACTTTTATTAAATTTCAAATGTTTTTTTTTGACAGTTTTAATAATAATAACTAAATGATAATTGAACTTACAGCCAGCTAGCAGCGATCAATAATCCTGTAAAGTCTTATAAATTAATACAATGTTGTCACCTAAGCATATTAACCACAACTTGCTTTGGCATTGCAGTTTCTTAACTATACGTTTAATTTGTAATGCACGGCCGTCGACTGTGAGACACTAGGTACTTGCTTAAAACTCTACGATCGAAGTCCATAGCAGTTCCTTTGAGGGTTCGGCCTGTTTGCCATATTTTAGGAATCTCTACTTGTTTATTTTTGGTGTGTTTTAATATTTATAATGAAATGATGCCTAAAATTACGGCTAGTTAGCAGCAATCAATATTCATGTAAAATATTACAAATTAATACAATGCTTTCTATTTATCAAACTTTGATAACAAAAGATGTAGCATGTGCCTGCAGCTACAGAGCAGTATTTGGTAAAAGTAAATCCCAAAAATACAAAAGAAACAAAAAAATTCTCTTGAGTAAAAATATGCTTTTTATCAACCATATGCTCGTCTGTAATTGCATTAAATACAAATTTCTTTTACCATGACATTGCACTTCTAATTTCTCACTATGGCATGATATTCCTACGTTTCGAGGGCATAAAATAAAAATAATAAAACTTTAATCCATCTAAATCTTTAGCCTAAAGGAGAACTATTTGTAAAAAATTGTTTACCAAGTCCCAAGGATATTTCGTTTAGGAATTTTGACCCTTAGAACCGTTTTAAAAATCATGCGATTCCAAAATAAAAATAAGAAAAATCAGCGCCCATAGATAATATGGGCGACGGAGAAGAAAGTCGAACGCTACAAGAAATTAAATTTGAAAGTTGAATCATCATAATGATTAAGGAGTAAAGCAATGCAAAAATATGAGGACCTGCACGACAAAGACTAAAGCTAAGTGAAGTTTCTATATTTTATGAGAAGCTTTTGTTAAAAGATTTTTGATGCCGAGTGTAGGAAATAAATTTATTTTTCTGTGTAATTGACATACAAAAAAAAATATATGAGAAAAAGATTGAAAAAAAAAAATTAGAATGTTAAATTGCAACGTAAGACATTAGTCCAGTGTTTCATTAAAAATTACTGATTGACTTGTTTTATAATATTTTTTATTTTTTTGTGATTGTGACTATTTCTTTTTTTTTAACTATACCCTCTCGTTGAACCAACAAGATTTCGTAATAAGATTAAATAGCTATCCTATACTAACATGTCTAAGTTAGGTCATTCAGGCTATCAAATAAAATCGAACCAAGGGTTTTGTGGCATTTTCTAGCTAGTGCGGGGCATGAGCAGAGAAAATGTTTGAAGTTTTCCTCTTCCTCTACATCTCCACAACTTTTATAGAAGTGAAAAGACCTAACACCCAATCGCTCCGCATGTCTGCCGATGAGGCAGTAGCCAGTTATAACTGCAAGAACTGACGACACACTATGTTTAGTACGGGAAATCAGTTGTGACGAACGCTAAGCATCCCATTTCGGCCAAATTTGCCTAGTTATATCTTTTGTAAGCATTTTTACTATTTCTTCTATAAACAGTACCTTGCAGGTAGCAAGTAGCATGCCAATACATTCCTTGTCTTAAGAAATTTATGCAGTAGTCCCCTGCCAGTAAGTTCATCAGCCTTACAATTTCCTATGCCAAGGCACCCAGATGAGGTGAATGTTAAAATGATGAGCCATCTCATTTAGAGACGAGCGGCATTGCTGGGGTACTAGTGAGTTTAGGAAGACTGATCCTAGAGAATAAATGCTTGTACCCTTTTAGTATACACCATTCATCTTCAGCCAGGATGCCATCTCTTCTATCGCTATAACCTCTGCCTGAAAAACGCTATCAGACCATTAACCCCGCAGCAATTCCTATTTTCTTCAGCTCCTTAGAATAAATACCATAGCCCATCTAGTTATATAGCTTGGGGCCAACCGTGTAGAAATTAATATGGCCACTTCTCCCCGGGAGTCCTCCCTTCTATTCATCCCAAGACGGAATGTGAGTTACGTAATCCCTCTTGAATTAGATGACTGGAACAATCTAGTCTGAATTGGAGGGTACAGAACTCAAGCTTTGAAGGATAGTTGAGTGTTCTGTTGTACCCTCGGGCCAGCAAGTAGTTTCCCTGAGTTTAATGGCGGCACAAGCTGTTATCCGTTTACCTAACAGGTCAAAAGGAACGAGATGAAAGAGGACCTCCAAGGCGTCAGTCAGTGTAGTCCTCAGAGCCCGACTGATACACATGGATGCAGCCCATTGAACTCTGCAACTGTTTGTAATAGGTGACGTTGTCTACGACAGGCCACCAAACCACAATAGGGTTGGGCAAATAAAAAATATCGAAATATCGATGATCGATATTTCCACACAGCATCGAAATATATCGAGAAAGAAATATCGGATACATCGATAAATGATTTTCGATATTTTTGCTGAAAAAATTAAAATGCAAAAAATGCCATACCAGCACCTCTACTATGCGCATATCATTGAAATTTTGTAAATATAACCGTAAGTTTCAACTTGCTTTTCAGATGTTCACAGCAAAGACAAACGCCACTTTTAAGGCATTTGAAAAATGGAGTTTCAGTCTCACACAGCCTAAAACGCCCCTTCTGACCAAACATAACCCAAAGCCTATTTTGATTCTAGAACTTTGTACTTGAGGATGTCGATGTACCTTTGCTCTTTTGATATTCACCTCGGGAAAGACATTTTTGGAGTACTTGAGCCCAAAGTCGGGAATTGTCTCTCTGCTGTTGTTGAAGGTCGCCCTCTTTTTTGGGTAATAGCCGAGAAAGCAGGCGCTTTCAAGTTGAAATTTATTAAGAACATATTTTCTTTTGGCTCAAGCAATCCCAAATGCTTCCGAATAAGAAGCCAGACATTTAAGACAGATATGCGCAGGCACCATTAAATTATTCTAATTTGTCCATTGCTTTTAGCGGTGGCTAGCTTTGTGGAGCTCTTATACCTCAATTGTAGGCCTTGAAATTTTTACATATTGCTTTTGTTTTGCGCTCCAACGCTAGCAAAACCCAACTAGTTGATCTTTGTTGGAAGATATCAATTGAACTGATTTGTTGTCAATCCACCGTAAACATTCTAATCAGTGATTGATTTCATATTTGTCACAGTACCAGTTTCCAATATCCGCATTTCCTTTAGAGCTATAAGAAGACTTACAGGTGTGAACCAGTTATCGAAATATAGTTAAAAATTGTGATGGTTCAGAAGACTTTCAGCTTTAAAATTTCTTATGTCCGAAGATATACACAGCCCATACGATGGAGAGGTACCTTTACTAACATACAGCATGAAATCGTACACTATGCCTATTTGTGAAGAAATCCGAAATACCTTCTGGTATCTTAAATATTCTGGATCTCAATCTAAGAGACTTTTGATCAATTTGATCGTAGTTGTTCTCAGTTTCCAGTTCTTCATGAGCTTTATCCCAATATGTCATTTATTTGCATTCTCCTCTTTCCACAATACCTTGTAAACTACTCTAAAATATTCCCGGCTCATTTTCCATTTCCCTCATCTGCCGAAACAACCCAATCGAATTCTGAAATTTGTTAAATTGCTTCCTTGGATATAGCTTTTCCTGTGACAAAAATTTGTTGTTACCACTATGGCCCAAGGTTGCCCACAAGCATATTTCGTTAGATAATTACCTTGTAAGGTAATTCGATAGTCGAAAAATAAAAGCGAATTCGATAGTCGAAAAATAAAATCGAATTTCGATGTATCAAAATAAAAAAATATCGTTGATAGCTATTTTGCACAAGCCTAAACCACAATGCCATATAACAGAATCGGTCGAATGACCGCCGTGTAGAGTCAGTGAATAATACGAGGTGATAGCCCTCATCTTCCACCTACCGCTTTTTTACAAGAGTATAGCGCTTCAGTTGCTTTCTTTACTCTTTCTTCAACATTAATTTTCCAACTTAAATTCCTGGCCAATACTAGAGCAAGATACCTTGCACTTACTTTAAAGCTAAGTTCCCTAAGTGCCCCTTAGCAAAAGTGGATCTATGATTGGAAGTTTGTGATTCCTAGTAAAGGGTACAAGTTCAATTCAACCTAAACCAGCCTCATCTTCCTATGAGACGAGTATGTTTAAGGCATCCTGAAGAATTTCACACAGTGTAATTGGGAATTTTCCACATTAGTGCTACATCATCTGCATAGGCAACAGCTTTACAGCCGTGCCTTTTTAGTGACATAAGCATCTTATTAATTGTCAGATTCCACAATATAGGATATAGTACACCCCCCTGCGGCGTTCCTCTGCAAACAAACCTATTTACTTGAATTTACCAGATTTGAAGTAATGCCCAGTTTCTCCAGTTCTGATATAATCATACTTGGGTTAACATTATTAAATGCTCTTGCAATATTCATTATCATATTCAATATCATATCTGGGTTGACATTATTGAATGCTCCTTCAATATCTAGAAACGCCGTCAGAGCGAATTCCTTATGTGCAAAGGATTTCTCAATACTACCAACTTGTGTGTGGAGTGCAGTTTCTATAGATCTGCCTTTCATGGCGCGCTGAGAATTTGATCAGGTTTGGTACTGCTTCGAATATAGAATTCTATGAGGCTTTCCAATGTTTTAAAAAAAAAGGAGGAAAGACTTATTGGCCCAAATTCTTTGGATTCATGTAAGAGCACTTCCCAGCCTTTGAAATGAAGATGACTTTGGTCATCCTCCAAGTTAGAGGAATATAGGAAATATATATAAGAAATAGCTACCAACCATGGTATAGTTAAACTAGCAGAACGTTGCAGTTCAACATATCATCAGGTCCTGGTGATATGTAAGGTTCGAAGCTACTTATCGCCCATCGAATTCTGGTTTCCGAAACAATGTTCCCAAGAATATTTGAAGACGTCTGGGTTTGAACACTTAAATCCTCTGGTACATGAAAGGAGTTACCAGGGAAGTGTGTATCTAGTAAGAGGTCTAAGGCTTCTTTGCTAGGCGTTGTCCAGGAACCATCAGGCATTTTTAAGAGACCTAGCGTATTGGGCGAGATAGATAGAATTTTCCTCAGTCTAGATGGTTCTGAAGTCTCTTCTAATTTCCACAGAAGTTACGTCACGAGTTACGTTTTGCCTTTCACAACGAACTCTTGTATATTTTAAGACTAGATTTTTCATTTTCTAAACCTGGCTTTGTTATATAAATTCCTACTGCTGCGTCTAAAGATAGGGGTGTAGATATCTCCAGACATTTTTTTAACCCTCCCGTTAAATTTTAAACTAGTTTGTCTTTTTTTCGTTCCGGTGAACAATAGCATCTGGGGAGTTAATAGTGAGAACAAATAATATACATCGATGATCTGAAATAGAGTGCTCAGTTAAGACTCCAGTCAATAATGAAATCAAAATCAAAGTCCGAGACCAATGTTATGTCCAAGGCTTCTGCCATATTCTTTACTATAAAAGTTGGTTCACAACCTTTGTTGCAGATAAGGAGGTTAGTATTTAAAATATATTCAAGAACAGACTCACCTCATTCATTATCATCTGTGCTACCCCAGACAGTGTGATGTCTATTTGCGTCACTGTCTACGACTAGAATAGTTTTGTTTAAAAAGGCCTGCTCTACAGTAGTCTTTCATAACGTCGGCTGTAGGCCACCTACCATATCGTGAGTCGTGTAGGACGAGGCTAACCTGAAGCATCTAGCTTCAATCTCCAGGCTAGAAACGACTGTATCTCGGTCACTGTAATTAGAAAGCAAAAACAAGTTGAGATTGGTCTTTGCCAAAATGTACGCCCTGGCGTAATCTTCCACATTCGCCACCAGTAGCTTATATACTAACATCCTCAGCCCACAGGTCCTCCCAGCATGAACACAGGGTTCCTGTATGAGGACTACATCATCTCCGAATTTACTTAAGTGGATCAGTCAACCATTGGACGCCGCTTTAGAGTGTGTGAAGACGAAAGTTAGCAGGGCCTCGTTTTTGCCCACTACTCCAACTTACACTTGTGAACTAAAGTCTGACACGCATACGGAAAAGCTAAACTTGAGGCTTCCGTATCATTTAGTCACGGTGGAGCTGAGAGCACGGCAGCGGTTAGGAGTATAGAGACCGTCTTGAGCGTCGTATTTCGGGCTTACGGGTGTGTGTATCAGTTAGTCACGGTGGAGCTGAGAGCAAGGCAGTAGGCGAAATTAGGGATCGGATTGGCAGAATACTCAGTCATACCTTTTCCCACGGACCTCACTACGACTAGGCGAAAAACACAAAGACGAAGTGAAAACACGACGACCAGGGTACGCTGACGCGACGATTATTGAAAAGAAATGAAAAATGTTGAAATTACATAAAAATGTGCAAACCCGCTAATTCACTAAAGATCCACTCCTCGCAAATTATAAATTTTTGTGACCGAACCTCTGGACTCCGACGAGTCAAGATCGCCGGCCAAAGGTGCGTTACAAGTGGTGGTCATTAATTTGGAGCATCCTCATCAGATTACAAAACACCTTGTCCGCTTCGTCTTCATCGCCCTCTTCGAATAGCAGAAATTCTTCAAAGAGACCTCCGACATCCTATCAGTGTCTGTAGAGACGTTTCCTTGTAGAGACGCCTCAGGTTCACCGCTTGGAGTGCAGCTTTCCCCCTCTGGTGCTATCTCCTCCTCCCCAACATCCATCTCCACTGGCGCTGGTGGTGCAGTGGCGATAGTTTCTGTGGAGGTAGAGATAGCCCCTTTGAAGGCAAGCTCTTCGTTCTTTTGGTAAACCTTAATGTTGTTGAAACCGCACTTGATGACACCTTTAGTTGCCACCAGTGGTTCCACAGTCTCCTTGTTTAAAAAGACCATAGCCTGCATGGATGGTCCGACTGGTGTTTCCAGCTTGCCAATCTTCCAATTATAAGTTGGAAGATTGGGGTTGTGCAGTCGCATCATCCGCAGAACTGCGTCCTCTCCCAACGAGGCAATAGGTATCCAGACGCGTGGTCGGGGCCTGGTAAGAATTTCTTCCCTCTCAACAGCTTCCAGTCTCGCGCCCGGGTACACCTTCCCTAACCTACTTACGGCTTCTTTGTAAAGCAATCCAGACCGCTCATCTTCGCAGAAGATGAGTTTGAAAGTCCCTGATGCCAGCTTGCCTCCTCACAAGATGGCACAGGACCAGGAAATTCCTCTAATATCTGGAAGTTCAGCATCTACCCACTTTCACTAATCACGGGAATAGACTCGTTCTCTGCCGCCCTGTCAAGAACTGTCAAAACTCTCCCCTCATATTCTTTTAGGTAGCTGTTCTACAAGGCCTTCGCACCCTAAATCGACCCCGGTCGATCACCGAAGAGAGTCCATATCCTTACTGGACATGTAGTTGAGATCAGCAGCTTCCAAGCGTCAGCGAATTCTGATCGCCGCCTGCTTGTCCGTGAACTTCTTTTTTGAGGGTCGAGAGGACTAACTCCCTTCCCTTACGGAACTCTGCTCCTTCTTGGAGTCCCCAGCCGACTATGTCTGAACTTGCCCTGAGACTGTAGCCATTGCCGGACTGGCTTATCCAAGACCGGATAGATAAGTTCACCCTTTTTGATCCTTCCGATCGATGGATTTCCCAGCCGACTTTGACTGGCCTAGCCTTGAAGCCGTGGCTGTTGCTGAACTGGTTGGTTCCAGGCTAGGCATCGAAGACTCCCCAGAAGCTTTTGTAGAGTTATTAGGTTTGGACGTGAAATCCAGAGCCATCGTCCTCCCTCTCACCTTAAGGTCAGGACCAACCATCCGAAGACCAGCGCTAGTCCCATATGAATAGGTGCCTTCGTTATCGCCATTTTCGGTTTTATACGAGCACTGGACTCAGAAGTTTTGTTTGTTTTATTGTTGTTGATCAATTAAATTCCTACGAGCGCAGGACGCATATGTCCACCCACACAGAGGTCGAGGTGCGTGGGTAAGGCTCGTTAATACCAAAGGGCGCCAAGTATCCGATATACTCTGTTAGCGGTAGGGATATTTTACTGAACTGGGCTCCCAACCTGAAAGATTCTAAGCACGGAACGCATAACACCTTGATCCAGCCCATGCAAAGAAAAAGAAGTCCATTCCCACAGAGCCTGCATGTGTGGATATGGCTAACTTGAAACAGGAGTGCGCAGGACGTCTGGAGTCCGCATATTAACGACTAGATAACCCACTAACCATTCATCCGTCGGCACATGCCGTTCCATCTTGGATTGGGGGAATGGCTATCTGAAATAATTTCAGGGCGGAGACCCACCAGTACCAAACACTCATGGTTTAGCGATAAGCAGCGATGTGTGCCGGCCCGAAGATACCTAAGGCATTTAAGGAGTTACTATCCTCTCGCCTAGCTATGCTAGCCAGCCTTTCAGTCTTTCAGCCCTTCAGCTGTTTTCCGCGCCCACAAGCTTGGAGTTCATAGCTACACTTCCGTTTCTCATTGATTGCGGCACGACGCATATGTGCTATATGTTAACCATGTGTGCAACGCGTTGGTCCACTAATCAGTGCATTTGGCTGGCCGCCTTTGTTGAAGTTAAAATTTATACAACCTTTTATTTACTGTTGTATATGTGAAATAATATTTTTGTTTATAGCACCATAAGCTCCACTCCAAAAAAAAATATATAAGTATATGGAAAAAAATCCTGAATGTAATTGATAAAAGCAAAAATCAGAGTTTACATTCAGAAGATTGTATAGGTTGCTTAGCTTAGAAATAAGGATAGAATATAATTTTGCTTCAATGTTGATATAAGAAAAAGACTTAAACTCTTTTCTTTTTGAATTTGGTTTAAGGTTTTAATTTTCCATGTTAGTCTTTTTTTTTATATACAAACGAACTTTACCTAATCAAAATGCCTAAGTTTATTTACCACAAAAAACAATTATTAAATTTTATTTTTTTATTTGCTCAAACATTAGTACTGTATAAAACTTATTCTTTTTCGTACAACAAGATAAGGCACTGCAAATTATGGTCAACATTTAGAAAATACATTTTTTTTTCTTTTGCGACCAGTCCCTGCGTTCCCACTTACCCGCCTGACCGCACGAGATTCGCATCCGTCTGACGGACGGATCGGTGACCGACTACGATCAGCCCGGACTGCTCTGCGTTCAGTATGCAAAACCGTACGTGTGAGGCACATTCGTCTATCGTACGGATCGGTGACCGGGACTGCACTATTTCTATAAACGAAATGATGGTTTGAGTAATATTCGATCACAAAGTAAATAAAATTTCTACTAATACAGAGACTGTGCAGCGGAAACAAAGGAAAATAAGCAATTTCAATCATTACATTTACACCGAAATGGGCAAAAAAGAGCGTAGTTAGAATTACATACATCAAGTCTTAAGAAACGAAAGTGTCTCAAATTCCTTCCTGGAATATTAAAATTAATCATTAAGAAAGTAACATTAAGCATAATCCTTCGACTGCGCAGAGTTGGTAACCGTATTAGTTTAAGGCGGCTATCATATGAAGGCAAATTTAAGTGTGAATCCAAGGTAGCCCCCGAAGTGAAAACAAAATTTGTTTCTGCACCGACTCGAGCATAACAACAACTGTCGCATAGCTGTGCAATAATTATAAAATATCTTAAATAAGCTTGCCAGGATATTAGAAGAATCCTTTGAAGCAGAATATTTCCTAAGCAAAATTTGGCATGAAAAATAATTAAAAAATAAACGCTTGCAGTTGTGTAAATCATCAATACTTTTTAAGTTATTAGACAAATAATTCCAAATTGTTATGGCATTGATAAAGAACCAACGGATGGAATTGAGATAGGAAAATTTAAGAACAATGAAGATATTACGTGCTAAATGAAGTTTCTCGTAAAGATATTAGAATGGAAGATGTGTATTTCGTATATCGTATCTACGCAGACCATGAACATATCGAGTTTATTATTAATAGCGATTTTGTTTGGCTCGCGAGATGGGTAAAATATATGATTTGGACGGATTTAAAGAAAAATACTTGGATTTAGCCCAATCAAAAATACAAGACAAGTCTTCGTTGAAAGTGAGATCATCAAAAAAACTTAATCGACGGGGCAATAGAAATTGAATGTCGTCAGTATAAGCATGTATTTTAACATTTTGAACCTTGTGGTATTCCAGAGGTTCAGTGGTTGTATTTGGAGTATTTATCTTTTACTTTGACTTTCTGAATATTGCTTCATATTATTCTAACTGAACTTTCAAGAAATCCAAAGTTATAATATAATTTCTGCCACAATAAGTGATAAGTTACGATCAAAACGCTTTAAAATAAGACACATCAGAGATATCTGATCATGATCACATGCAATGCAGATGTAAACAATAACCTTTAACATGTCAAATATGCCCGATACAAAAACCTGATTGATACGGGGAAAGCATTTGGAATTTGTTTAAAAATTCAGTTTCTTGCTCATGCAAAAGGTTTCTTTGGAGTCGGGATTACGGCAGCCAACTTACATATTTGGGGAAAGCATGAGCTTTAAATGCAATGGTTAATACAATCTATTAAAGGCCCAAGGGCATACGGTAAAATGAGTTTGAGGAACTTAATTGAAAGATTATCCGCACCCACTGCATTAGATTTAATATTCATAATGCTTTTGCTATTTTGTAAGGTCACAAAAGGGTGTGTCTGCATACTCATTGCCATTCTCTGTTCGAGGTTATGGACCAATTGTATCTACCAATACAGTTTCAAAAGCATTAGATGGTGTTTCGGTGATTGTCATTGGTGTTTTTGTATGAGTTGTAAATTTAGCTTTTTGACATTGGCATATTTAGCTATGTCTTTGGTCATGTTTGGCCAATAGAAATGTCTTTTAATTTTATTCAGATTTTTTGTGCTCCCACAGTGACCTCCTTGCACTGGATCATCATGGAAGTTTTTTTAACGTTTCCTGTATTTAACTTTTTTTTTAGCTTGGTCATCCTTGGTGGTAACGCTACTTTTAATTCCATTAATATTTCGTTGCCATGCCATGGCTCTAAATTCATAAACTGAAATAAATTCAAAAAATTTGCTTACTGGGTGCCATTTGTACTGTCTTGCCTCCTTGCCTGTCGGCTAATGCCTGTAGCCTTGCGAAGAACAGACCTATGTCGATTTTCTCATTAACAAACTAGTCATATATTATTGTCTTATCGATAATCTTTTTACCATGTTTTATAAAACAATTATACTGACGTATAATTTATGACTTCGTATATATTGGTTTTATAGTACAAAATTTGCTGATTTGGTGGGTTTTCCATTCCTTTAGTTTGTTTTGTTGAGAATCTTGTAGAGAGCCTCATTATGTTTGCTATAGTATGAGGCATATCATTTAAGCCTCCTATCGTTATTCACGATAATGCATCCCCTACATGAGTTTCTTTGCCTCTGAAGTATTCTACAGTGAAGTCATATTCTTCGAGGTCCAGCCTCATTCGAGTTAATTTCGAACTAAGGTTCTTCATAGAGAACAAATAAGAAAGTGATGGCGGTGGTCGGCTTTGACCAAAAAATTTGCCACCATAAAATTAAGGTGTGAAGTGTGTTTTCGCCCAATGAATTGCACTGAGCTCTTGCTCTATTGTAGATTATTACTTTCAACTTTTGTAAAAACCTTTGAGGCATATACGACCGGAAGCTGTCTGCTATCGTACTCTTGGATGAACACTCCCCCACTAGCATGTTTGCTTGCATCTGTAGTAATACAAAATTGTTTTTCGAAATCTGGATACTGTAAAATAAGGACTATCCAAGAAAAAACTTACGTTTTTTATTTTTTGTATTATACTCTACCTGATAATCTTATAGATCTAAAAAGACACAATATTTGTTCTATATAAAGTGACGTTTAGTATGACGTATAACACTTGAAGATAGCACTTTGAACGACAAAGATGTCTAGCAACTAACAAAAAGTCCGCGAACTGATTTTGTCCACATACCTGCAAATTCCAGAATTAAAATATTCAGCTATAGCAAAAATAGTTGGTGCATCAGAAAAAACTGTCTTTACGGTTATTTTTAATTATATGAAGGCAAAAAACCAGAATTTTCTCTTTTCTTACCCAAAGGTTGAGACGAAGGTGAAGCGCTTTTTTAAACAAAATCCCAACACCTCAGTGCGAGATATGGCGGCTAGAGCAGGTACATCAAAATCTACTGCACAAAAGATAAAGGAGAAAAGTAAGCTAAAGACATATAGAGTTCAAAAAGTACCAGACCGATCTGATGGAAAGGAGTTGATGGCTCAGAAGCAGATTTTAAGCAGCTACCTGGGCACGACGAATATTATACATCACCGAAAATGGGGCATGTGTCTAGTAAATTCAAAGAAAAAATAATTTCGAATTTTCCAAACCAACATATGGTTTGGCAGGTCATATGTACCTGTGGTCTCTGAAGCAGATTTTTTGTTACGTAAGGCACAAACCAATTCCAAAAAAACCGTGATGTTCTGGCCAGATTTAGCAACCTCTCAGTACTCTAAAGATACGATGGAATGCAAGTAAAAAGAACAATTTTGTTCCAAAAATTGCAAATCCGCCCAACCGCCCAGAGCTTCGCCCATTTAAAAGATATTGGCTTTAATGAAAAGAGATTTTCGAAAGAGTGGTAAGACTGCAAAAAATTTACAAGACTTCACACATAAGTGGAAAAGATCGTAAAGTACTGTCGATGAAACAACTGTGCAAAATTTAATAAAGGGTCTTACGAAAAAAGTAAGAATTTTTTTTACAAAAATAAATTTGTTACTTAATTTTTTAGTTATTTATATTCTGAACACTAGCCATTATTAATAATAAACGGAAAAAGACCAAAAAAATTACTGGGTATTTTTTTATAGCTAAAAAGCAAAGCGTAAGTTTTTTCTGGGACATTCCTTAGTTGGCTTCATGAGTGCTTTTTCGAGGTGATCGAATGCTTGTTGACATTATTGAGTCCATTGAAATGGAACATTTTTCTTAGTTAATTTCGTTGAAGGTATGTCGGAAATAATCATAAAAAACTTTTTATGAATCTTTTGTAATAGTTGCTGACGAAAAATAATCAATCATGAAATAATAGAAAATTGGGAACAGGTTTACTTTAGGGACAACTCTCCGATTTTATATATTTTTTTTGGAGGAGTAGCGTATCATAAATAAATAATAAATCTGCAAAAAAAAATTGGCGGTCGCATCTGGTTTAGGAGATATAGACATCCAAAGTTCCGGATATAGCTTTTATAAAAAATTTCATAAGTTGGGAACCCCTGAATAAATTTTCAAAATATGGATATCATATTAAAAGTAATTTATTGAGGTATAAAATCGAGATATTAATAATTGAATTCCGATGTTTAGTTTTCGATATATAAAGATTTTTGTAAAAAGTTGACCATTTTTTTTTTAAATCCGATATTTTTTCCAAAATATGTATTATTAACTTATAATGATTTATAGAGACTGCAAAATTCATTACCTTTAAAATGGTGTGCTATTTGTTGTTATTTTTAAAACCATTACTCTTGTTTTAACAAAAAAATTAATTATGGCCGCGTATCAGTCTATGATATATCCAACACCTGGGTTTGTAGCCACAGTAATTTTACATAAGAGTAAGGGTAAGTGGGCGGCCTACGGCTGCAGCTCAGAATTTGAAACTCCCATAAATCCGACACCGGCTTCGCGGCGACCTTCGGCCGCGTATCAGTCTATGATATATCCAACACCTTGGTTGCTAGCCACAGTAATTTAATATAAGAGTAAGGCTAAGTCAATAATCTTTTTATGTTTACCGGTAAACAATTTCATTAACCTAAAAAAATTTTAATACAAATGGCACATTATTTTAAATTAAATTAACTCTTCTTTCTAAATATATATGTATCACCATAGGTTAATAATACATTTATTGGAAAAAATAACGGTTTTTTTTTAAAAAAAAGGTCAACTTTTTACAAAAATCTTCATATATCGAAAACTAACCATCGGAATTCAATTATTAATATCACAATTTTATGCCTCATTAATACCTCTAATATGATATCAATATTTTGAAAATTTATCCAGGGGTTCCCAACTTATGGCGTTTTTTATAAAAGCTATATCCGCAACTTTGGATGGCTATATCTCCCAAACCAGATCCGACCGACAATTTCTTTTTGTTATTTATTCATAACACGCTACTTCTCCCAAAAAAAACAAATCAAATCGGAGAGTTGTCCCTAAAGTAAACTTAAGCCAAAAATTGTTAACAGAAAATTTTTTTAATGTTGCTTAAAATTTTTATGAGCGGAAACAAAAGGTTAATATTTGGAAAAAAACACCCGTTAGCAAAAAAGGAAATCAAAAACAAAACTGCTTTTGACATGTGTTTTTTCGTTAAAATCAAAGTAATTAACTACCAAATACAATTAAGACTACAAAAAATAAAAAATCACTACACATGTGAGACAAACAACACCGACAGAGAGACAAATTCAACCAAAAATCATAGAAACATGGAAGTGGGGAACAAATTAACCATATCTCAAAATAATATTTTTGTTTCGGGTTTTTCTTCTACAATATCTACCCATTGAATTATCACCGATGAAAAAATATTTAAAAATTTTAATTTTCCTCAAATAAAATAAATACTGTGAAATTTAATATTCTATTTTTTATTGAAACATGTATGCTAGATATTTTTAAAGAGTTATGCTTAAAAGAACTTAATATTTTGCGATTCCACCTCTGGATTTAAGGACTTCATTAATTTCACATGTCGCGAATGTTTTCCCTCAATTGAGCTACGGTGTTATTTGTCCGCTTGTAGACTATAGATATTAAATAAGACCTGCAATTCGCCATTGCATTTAAGTAGGTCGGCTAAGGCTTGTGTGACTGTGAATTCATCCTTGGGATAACCTAATGTCTCCATGTAAGGCAGCAGAACTTTTTTCAAATTGTTAATATACTGTTCGGAGCGCATTGTTCCATCAACAAAATATATCAGACCTGATCCTTCGGAGGTTATGCAGCTAAAAATCATACTAATAGACGGTGGGATTTTCACAGTAGGAACTAAACAATTGGCTGAGTATCTCTCTTGAGGCCTTGCTAACAAATTTGACCATTTGTGTTACTACTTCCAACCAGCACTCATCGCTTAAGGTGACCTTTTAATAAATAAAAACATAAGAAATCATTAAGAAAAAATAAAATAAGAAAATTTCTGGGGAGTTTACGTTGAATTAACTGGATTAAAGTAATTTGCTTTATTCCAGTAGTCCTTGGGAGTGTAACGAGGAAGTTGCACCCAATACGGACTCCGTTTGCACTTATCATTTGTAAGTTTTATCTTTTTTGCATCGGCACCACAATGTATTGAGCGATTATTTGGGGGAAAACTTGAAAAACCAGTAGACATATGTATTCACACTTTTAGCGATGTTTACCACAGAGGACTACGATATATCTATAATTTTGGACATTACGGCGTAACTTGACTTTTTTCAACAAGCGCTGTGACCTTTGCGCATCAGAGTTATTATTTGTTTTACCCATAGTGTCGGTTTTTCAAAAATAACGAGTCTTGCTTATAAAATGGCTCTATGGGTAGCATAGTGGTTGTTGGGAATTAAACTATTCCAACATTTAGTTAAGTTATCCATTTCGTTTCAACATCTTAAAATTAATTCAATTTCATTAACATTTTTAGTTGAGTGTAACATAATAAATAAATTGTTCAAACATTCTGCTGAGTTGCACTACTACCTTAATACAGCAACGAATGACATAGTTTAAAAATTACTTAATTCCTGGTTGCTTGCTAAGTAATATTTCGTTTATTTGTTTTTATGTTGTTATTTTCATATTTTTGTTGTTATTTTGTAATAATTATTGTTAAGCATTTTATTTGTATATAAACTTGAATATTTTAACTAATAAATCAGATGAAATTTGAAATTCAATAAACTGTTTTGATTTGCTTCTCTAAGCACGAGATCTTTAGTTTAAAGTGCTTGAAGGTATGACTACACAATTCCACTAAAGAACATTAGTTTAGGTTCATGTGCCTAAACTAGAATTACACAAATCATTTTTACAAAACAGTGATGTAATTTTGAAGGAATTATCAAGCCATTCTTAGTAGCTTTTTGTCATCAACATGCAAAGAATCAGAACACATACCAAAAGCAAAACCTAAAACAGAAAAATGCGTGAAAGATCCAATATATCACATTTCAAGCGCAACGATATTTTGATTCTTACTTCTTTGGCAACTATCACTTTCACATAAACGTTGAGTAGTTGCGAAATTTAAGTTTTATAATCACGGGTAATACCCATAATACATGTTTCAATAAGAAAAGGTTAATAAATTCCATGGTATTAATTTTATTTGATGTATTGTAAAATAGAAAATTTTCCAAATTTTTGTATCGGTCATAATTCAATGCGTAGCTACTGTAAAAGCTACTTATCGTTAGATATTAATGTATATTAAAAGAAGTCATTCAAAAACTTTGGAAGAAATATAACTATTTTGTTTTTCTAAACAGGAGCGTCAAACTCATTGGCCCACCTTGACGATATGGATGCACTTATTACTGTTGATATTAACTACATAAAAGAAGCTCCAGATGGGGATATACTGCAGATAGCTAATATAAATTTCAACAATTTGGACATTATAGGTAAGAAACGTAAAAAATAAGGTCTCGTCATTTGTTAAAATTGGTTAAGTAGCTTCATATTAATAATTTCAAAGCAAATCAAGAGTTACTGTAACTGCGCTATGGTCTTCTCCGTCAGTAAAAATATTCAAGCACCAAAAAGATGTATGAAAATTTAAGTTTATATGGCGAAACTGAAGTTTAAAATTTTGTATTTGTCCGAATAATTTAATGCGCATCTCTTTTGGAAACTTTACTTATATTTGAATCTAACAAATAATTAACCACATTCAAAAAGTTACAACGCAGATGGCGCTACATAGCTGATACTCCAAAGCTATATTTTTAGAAATGAAAAACAGCGTGTACTCTTCAGCCTGTAATACTTTAATAAAAATATAAAAAACAGAAATTTTTGAGAAACGACCGGTTGATTTATTGGATATTTTAGAGCAACACTTACGGTTCTATCTTAAAGCTTTAATTCCGAAGATATCCTAGCACAGTAACTGAAATTGGGACTATTTAAGATATTTTAAAAAATGCACATAAATTCATACAAATATTCTATAATATATATAATAATTGAGGGGTATAGAAAATAATGAAACAAAATAATTTTTTTTTTTACAAGCTTAAATCGTAATTCCATCTTATTGTAATTGCTAAACACAAACATCTTCAATACTTCTTCGTTCAAAAGTTTTAAAGCATCCAAACTAAGCAATTGACGCACAGGCAACAATATCCATTGGAAGTACGTATTTTAGTTTAAAACACTCTATAAAATACATTCGACCTACACATTGGCCAAGAATACATATAATTTTCTGTATCCGACCTTCCCATTTCTGTTATTGTTCTGATTAATCAGTCAGGAAACTGCCTTATGTTACATTATTTATTCGTCCCTTTCATTTCGAAACGTTCCGAAGTGGGAACAGTGTAGCAAAGATACTAACTAAAAACAAGTAGACACAACCCACAGTTAAAATGGCTCAACATAAGGGAATTTACAAGTCAACATTATTAATCGAATTCTACGAACAACAACAATATGGAGTTGATATCTACCATCAACATATTACAAGTAGAAAAATTTAAGGAAGCAGATAGTCAGGTTTTACAAAAATTATGGAAAATACACTAAAATCAAAACTTCTCAACACTGAACTTCACACAAATATCACTAATGTTTGTAGATGACGACAATAGTATCAACGGTATGCACAGCAACAAACTCGTAGATGTTGAAGAGAGAGTTAGGAAAGCCGCTGTAACGTTTTCCTCTTGTAAGAAATCTGTTTGTGGAAGATGAGGGATATTACCACTGGCTCTACACATCGGACATTCAACCGATTCTTTCGTATGTCATTGTATACAAACAATAAAGCAACATTGCAAATAACTTTCTGCAAATCGTGCTTGCATTCTGCAACCTTTTGCTTTACCGTTATTTTCGTAATAACTTTTTGTCATGGGAAATATATAAAAACATTGTACGCACATATAGATGTTTCGCTGACCGTACTTCTGTGAGTGTTCAAAGTTTTGATTGCTTGACTTTGTCAACGAAAAGCAATTCGCAATGTTGCTTTTGTTATTTGCTTTGAAAATAGTTTCGTAGAACGGCTTGGCAATGATGAAAAAAAATCAGCCCTGTTTTTTATCATAAAAAGCGTTATAACCTCCAATTTTCAAAATTTCTGAATTAGGATCAAAAGATAAAAATTAATCATTTTGACTCGGATAAAAATGCGACTATTTTGAAAAAATGTTCAGTGGTTTTTCAAGTTTTGACACTAAAACTTAAAATGGAAATACGTGTTCCCTTATTTCCTTTCTAAAACAATCGGCAACCAATTCCGCAACTTGAAGTCAGTCCGACTGCATGGTTTGAAATGGATTTGGTCATGTAATAACAGGTCTGCATGAGTGGCTTGCTGTGTTAACAGATTATTGTACTCGCTGTCAAATATAATGGTTCTATTGACATTCTGCGGGTATGTCGCTGTCAACGTTGTTCAAGCCGAACGTTTACAAAACCGAACATGAGAAAATCAACTTTAATGCTTCGCCAAAAGGGCGGCGGTAGAGTTTTTAGTTGTATGTTATGATTAGTTTTGAATTCCTCCCATAGCGGCACGCGTCATTCAATTTTTTGTCGTAATTTTTTTCGTTGCTATAATTAAAAATGGAAATGGCACAGGTTAATTAAGTATTTTCTGCATATTCCCTTTCGAATAAATTAGTGTTATTATTTCATAGGAAAGTCCAAATTCAAGAGAATCCTAGAATAGTACAGCTATTAAGAGCAACATTCTAAGCGGCGTGTATAAAATAAGCTACATAAAAAGACATGTAAAAACTGGAGCTGGTAATTAATTTCAGTTCAATGTTGCATGCAAAACTTGCTGCAATATCTAAAAATAAAGCTCAAAAACAACTTCGAATTTAATTCGACACAAGTGGTACGCAACTTTGAAATTACGAGAGACCAGAAGTCACTCGCTGCTGAATGCAATAATATGTCCATGACTGACGCTTGTAAAAAGCTACTAAAGTTGTCAAAGATAGTGTTTCTAAAGTCTTTTGCTGATTGAACGTCAACACAATAGTTGTTTTGGTCAGACTAGAGTCCGATATATCACACTTGAATTTCGCATAGATATTCACCACAAATTCTAAATGGTTTTGCTATTCCACACGAATCTGCTTGCGAAACATAGTTACCGATAGCAGGATGTGTTGTTTGTTGTTTCAATTCGCAGGAACTTTTATAATCTTCATATGACTCCGACATGTTCATGCTCGGACTGAAACATTTTTGTTAGTGGACAAACGATAATGCAGTGCTATATATAAAATTGAGTGGAAAAACGATAATGCAGTGCTATATATAAAATTGAGCATATTCAAGCGATCTGTTTCCGAAGTCTTAGCGTTTGATGGGGTTTTGCCACGCCTTTCTGAAACATTTTGGTTGCTCAAAACAGATTTCATAGCATATCGAATGGTGTGCTTTGATATATGAAGACGTTTCACAAAAAACTGCAGCAGACGTTATTTGCTACACCGTCATATTTTCAAGTGGACCGATTCAACAACTATGCTATCTTTGTGGCAAAAATCACCTTGCACTTGGAAAACTTTTGCTGCGAATATAGTCACTACTATTCTAGACAAAGTTGGCATCGAAAGCTGACCTCATGTTGACACTCACGACAATTCCGCCGCCCTAGCAACCCGAGGGCTAGATAGTGAGCATTGGTGGAATGAACCTTTGTGGTTAAAACTTCAAAAATATCAGTGACCACAAAGTGCACTAACAGTGCAACTGGATACTACGAGTATGTTGGAAATCAAGCCAACAAAATTTTTTTATTCATCAGCCGTCGTCGTTGAATGAAAACATACTTAGTCGTGTCTCTTCATCAAACTTGACAACTTGAAAACTATAATTATTCTTTAAATAAATAGAATACAAAATTTTTATTATTATTTATGAAAAAGGCTGTAAAATGACAACTTTGAAAATTCAAAAAATAGTATAATTTTTTCTTGACGAGTCAAATTTATTTCGCCGACTCTTCGCAGTGTATTTGACTGCTTCCTCAGGGTGTTATATATTTGCTACGAAAAACATGCAATTTTTACATAAAAAAATGCTTAAAAACTAATATGCAAACAAATTTTTACATATCTAACATAACATAATTTTTACATTTTAATGCACAAGTTAACAATTACACTCTACTGACTATGTGAAGCAAAATAAATCATAGTATAACATTATTTAGCGCTATGCAATTAACGCTTATATTGTCAACGTTCTCTTTTCTGTTTACAGTGTGCTTAATGTGTTGTATGTAGAGGCTCTCCAGCATCATTCTTATGTTGTAATGTTTTTACGTGTAGAGTAAGCACTGTACTTTCTTTTTTTGTTTTTCATGTTCCTTCAAACGAGTCCCCAACGATCTATTTGTCGTTTCAATATATATTTTTCTTGCACATCTCCTCATTCCCTTTTTGTTTAATTTTATAAATTACTTTTAAAAAAGCGCGATCATTTAAGGCGCATTTAAATTTGATATAGAATTTTTAAATTGCAGAAGATTAATTAAGACTGAACGGTAGTGTCCTAATTATTATTGTTTCTAAATAATAATAAATTCAAATACTTCTGATTGTTGTTTGTCAATTATTGTTTTCGTTTTTATGAATAGTAGTAGTGTCCTAATTATTATTGTTTCTAAATAATAATAAATTCAAATACTTCTGATTGTTGTTTGTCAATTATTGCTTTCGTTTTTATGAATATTTTTGTGTGCAAAAATTATGTTGTTGTTTTTAATAATTACTTTTAGATGATTGCCCTCAGTTCGTTTGGTTAATTGTTCCACTATTTTTGTTATTGCTATTGTTATTGTTTTGTGTTAACATTTTCTTGTTTTCAGTTATATTTGTTTTTAATATTTGTATTATTTTGCTTACTAAATTAGCTGGATAGATACATTATATCTATTGTATTTTTTTAGAATTTATTCGCTTCAATTTCTTTATTGTTAAGACGCTAAGATGAAATTTTTAACCGTGTTAATTTTGGTCTGAGAAAAAGTTAAGCATTCGTCTTCGATGTTGCCAAATATAAGTTAATTGTTCTTTTTGTATATCTTCATATCCGTATACGCCAGGCAGTTCCCTACTTCAGTATCTACTGAAAATTGTAGTTTCGGGTGACATAAATTTAATTCGTCTGGGAAAGTGTAGACGTGTTCAACATATTTATAAATTTTAATTTTAGCTATATTCTTTTGTTTTAACATGAAAATTATAGTATCCAAAAGATCGCCTAAAACTATGTCCGCTATGTACGGTAAAAGTGGGTTACCTACCCATAGGCATTTCGAAAACCTGGCAGTATATCGTTTTGTTCAGTAAAAAATAATTATTTTCTTTCAGGCAAAAAATCAAAATTCTTAATATAATTTTTCTAAATTTTAATTTTTGTCCATTTTGTCATAATTACTCAGCAGGCAGCCTGCTAACACTGCTGCAATTATATGAAGTCTTCTCAAAACATAATTTTCAGGCAAATAAAAATATACTCATAGAAGGCTATTATGCCTTCCCACAGCAGATGTGCTGTCAGGCCTGATATTAGCAGGAAAGAAGAACGACTCCATTTATAATCAATAAAATTAAACATACCGCTAGTCGAAAATTTTTAATTTTAATTTTGAAACTGCAAAATTATTGCTTTTAACTTAAGAGAACAAAATTTTCAGTATAATAATTAAAAAAAAAACGTAAAATGCTAACTTTTTTGCCTTAACGGTTTTTCGACCTGATGTGTACATTTTGAAATACAAGCGTCCGAAAATTCATGTATTTTTAAATTTTGTGATTTTCAAAAAATCGTATTTTCAAAAATATCTCCGGAAAAACTTTTTCCAAAAACAAAAAAAATTGAGTTTGAGAAATCTAAATTTCGAATGTTAAAACGAGGTAGAATGACCCATATGAGTGTTTCATGCGCTACTTATGAAGCAAAGATGGTATCCAAAATTTTTATAATACCTGCGTGGAAAATTTTGTGAAGATTTTTAAAAAATGGGGAAAGGTCGATGATTGTTTCTTGACATCATTTAGAGTACCTCCGTACCTTGAAAAGGACTGTTTTTGACCTATTTTAGAAATTTTTTTGATGCATTTGATGAGGAAAGGTCGAAACTGACTTTTTGGATTGGAGTATCCCCGGACCCTGGAAAGGACCTTAGTGACCTATATTCGGAAATTTTTTTTTCCTGCAAATAATCGGGAAGAGTCGAAAATGGCTTTTTGAACATCACTTGCAGTATCCCTAGCCACCTTAAGTGATGTCCAAAATCCAATTTTGAAGTTTCCCCATCGATTGGAGCAAAAAAAATGTTTTCCGGAAATGGGTCGAAAACTGTCCTTTGCAGGGTCTGGAACTACCCTAAGTCATATTGAAAATTTATTTTCGACCTTTCCCCATCGATTGCAGCAAAAAGAATTGTCCAAAATCCATTTTCAACCTTTCCCCATCGATTGGCGCCAAAAAATTTTTTATTCCGTAAATGGTTAGAAAACGGTAATTTCCAGGGTCTGGAGTCACCCTTAGTGATATCCCAAATCCATTTTCGACCTTTCCCCATCGATTGGAGCAAAAAATCGATTGAAGTATATTCGCGTCAAATGAGATTACTACTTCATCATCTTTTAGCGTTACGTCCTATAAATGTCATTTTAGTTTTGTTGCATTCTAGCATTGTAATTTTCGTTATTAAATTTTTAAAAATCTGGCCTATATGCTTAGGCAATTTGAAGCATGGGACATGAATAAAAAACGTCTGGTCTCAGTAGCAAATATTGTTTGGGAATTTTCGGTAATCCGTATAGTCTTAAGGCCTCTGCATGGTGTCAAACTAATTTTTGTTTCAATTGTCTGTTCATTGGTTTTTGTTTATGTAATTTATTGATTATTTTATTATTTGATTAGTTTTGTCATTGGGTCAACTCGCAATACTTTATATGTGTTTTTATCCTCCATAATGTGTTGCATCTTTGAGTTGTAGTACATTTCGTATGCAGTCAGTGTGTTGTTTTCTTTGTCCGCAGTAGTATTTTTGTAATAGTTTTTGTGTGTCATTATAAATTTTTAGAAATGGACAACCTTCCAACAGCGGGTGGGCAACCCCAAGGCGGATCAAAAAAGTAATATATCTAAGTTAACACCGGTTAACGACTTAAGCAACAAAGTGCTTCAAAATGCTACGTTGCATCAGACATCCGCTTAAAATATCAAATAACCATAACTCTATGCAAAATATTTCCATTCAGAATTAAATGCTACATCAACGAAACCCACACGCGCAACCCAAAAATGCAACATCAGCGAATTACGCGACCGCGGGTAGCTTGGCAATAAGTTTTAAGTATTTTGTATTTTTAGTTCTAAACAGAATTCAATACAGCACAAACGTGCTTGAATAATTAATAAAATATTAACACATTTTGGCTTATATTAATTTCTATACAAATAAAATAATACCCGTTTTCTACTACTGAATCAATATTGATCATATTTGTTTAGTTATATTCCTTAGATGCTTAGTCTCAATCTCCAATAAAAAAAATCACGATATTCCTATTTAATATCGAAATATTAATGTCTTAAAATTTTACGAAATTAATATTACACACAAGGAATACCCAGCAGGCAATTGAACAAGGCCTTCCCCGGAGAAAGCCTGCTAGAACTGCTGCGATTGTAAGAAGCCTTCTCGAAAATAAATTTTCATGCAAATAAAAGCATGTATGCTAATTTTTTCTTATTATAATTTTTGTTTTCTTTTACAATCTGTCAATCTTAACAATAAGTGAAATTTTCATTAGTAGAATAGTTACACTCCATGGAGTGTATACTCATGAAATGCTATTATGCCTTACCACAGCAGGCGTGCTATTATGCCTTCCCACTGCAGCAGTGCTATAAGGCCTTCCCACAGCAGCAGTGCTATAAGGCCTTATATTAGAAGGCAAAGAGAAGGACTTCATGTATTTTTTTATTTCATCTATTGCAATGTTTTATGATTCGACATTACTTTTTTGTCATTGCATTGTACTTATACGACATCAAAAGTAGATAAATGGTTAGAAGCAGGGCACGGTGTGCATGTTTCATGTTATGTTAAAGTGGTAGAGTGTTGTGTATTCAATGTCAAATTATAAATTAAGAAAACATCACAAAAAATAAACATTAAAAATATCAACGAAAGAAAGGTTGACGCAAATAAAATAAAAACATTTAACTAAAAGTCCCACTACGTATTAAGACTTCATTTTTTCAAAGTACTTCTATGACCCCTTCTACGGAAAGCGGTCTTAGAAGTGCTCTTGACGCAAGCGATGTAGGAAGACCTGCTTGAAAAGTATTTCTATCAGGACTGCTAAAGAAAGTCTGATTTATGGGGACTTTCATATAAAAATGAAAGTAAGTTTGAAAGTAGTTGGCAAGGTCTTAATCTTACCAAGGAAGACCTGCTAGCTCCTGCCCTTGCCTACTGGGTATTTATGGAAGAAAAACAACAAATTTTACTATCTCGCTCTCATTCTCAATGTTTCAATTCACATTGCAAACAACAACAACTCGGGATTTATGACTTAAATTATTTGCCTTCACAAAAAAAAACTAGAAATCAGAGTACGCCCACAAAGTCGCAGGTATCACCTAGTGTGTCAGTCACAAATAAAGGTATTTTTGAACTATTTTTTTTAAATACTATTTTTGAATTGTTATGTTTCCAGTTGTAATTTAAAATTTTTTAAATTTTGGTTATGCTCTATATTTTCTTCTAACTTTCAGCTGCTGTGGTGTGAAAAAAAATGTATGGCAGCTGTGTGGTCAACTGGTCAAAATTTTCCTATTTAATACTTATTCTGAAATAGAAACATGAGCTATAACTTTTATGAATACAAAGATGTTGCTATTCTAGTAGCGAAGGAGCTGTTTGTATTGGAGTTTAAATCAGGTCAATTTCAAACAGATCTGAACGTTAGACTTGGTTTATGGTGAATCCTCCTGGTCTTCCTCCTGAATTTTTTAAAATTCGAATTCCCATATGGGTCATTCCATTTCTTTCACAAATATTCCACCGTATACACATACCTTAAATGCTTGTAAAATGAAATAAGGTGAATAAAAATTAATGAAATTTTCAGAGATGATACTCCTGAATGTTGAGCCTAAAAAGGCTGAAATCAGTTAAAATTTTATTCTCGCTCTCATTCTCAATGTTTCAATTTACATTGCAAATCATAAATTTTAACTTTAAATGCTTGTAAAATCAAATAGGGTGAAAAAACATGGATGGATTTCAGGAATGGTACTCCTGTATGTTCTTAAAAATTTGAGCCTAGAAGGGCTTAAATCGGTGATGGAGTATTTGGGAAATTGATGTTTTTTGAAACGGTTAATTTTTTTATCTTTTAGCACATAGAAAACGTTTAGGCCTTCATTTATTCAGATTTGCAGTTTTTTTGTCATCTACTAGTACACAACTACCTAAAAATTATATAAAAGCTACTTTGGATTATGTTGGTTTGTTTATATTCATCAATGAATTTTTTTGTTTTACTTACTAGTTTTTTTTAACACAATTTGAAACTTTTTTTTAAGCAATAATATTGGTCAAAAAAATTTTATCGAATCTTTTATATCTTCTACATGATAGGCCAATCACTGAAAAAAATTTCAGCCTATTTAAAAAACATGAGGGTAATGATAGGCCCATTATAGATGAAATGACCCATATACAAACAACTCAGTGGGCAACAATTTAACTCTTATGATTATGTATTTTATTTATTTTATAAGATGTGCAGCAAAGCTTAAATGTGGATGATTGTAAAAAATCATCTCGCTTCGATCGAAGTAAATCGCAAAAAAAAATATGTTTTGAGGTTGAGAGCTTGAAAGTGATAATTTTATACAACATAAAATTATATTAAACAAATTTATGATTTTCATGCCTAAATATGCAGATATGCCTTAATATCAAAAGGTTTTATTAGATTCGACCTAAAACATTCGAATTAGTACACAATTTTAGATGTTTGCTTTTTCCTCCTTATGTACCAGAGCAAAAATCAGTGACTTGTTATTCTAAATAGCCCCTCATATATCACTTGTCCATATCTTATTTGTCCATTTATTTCTCCCGACTTTGAATGATTAGAATATGCATTTTACAATAAAAAGCTATTTTTTTCCTAAGCTAGGTGGTTTTTAACGAATTAAGCTAAGCATTACACATAGCTTCTCTCCCTCCAAATACAGTCTTACAGTTTTTGTGAGCCATTATTTAGGCAAAATCAATTTTAACAATAATCCATTAACAACTTTATATGCCATACAATCGAATGTGTTCATATTTAAGTCTTTTTTTCACCTTATAAATTTATAGTCTTATACTAAATCTCCAGTCGCAAATACATTTTTATAAGACATTCCCTGTGAAAAATTTTATTTGCAATTTTTCTTGAATTTTGTTATTTGGGACATGTCAAGGTAAAGTCATTTTAATTATAAATTTTTAAGAATTTTCTAAAAATTGGATAGTGAATACTCAATACTTAGTATATATTGGAAATATCTACTGAAAATTTAGTTTAGGTACATAGTCTTGACTCCACATACAAAAAGTGGGTTGTTTTTATAATCACCAATGGAGTATGGTCATTTTGGATGATTTACTTTTAAAAAGAAAAATCGTAAATCCTTCCTAAAATGTGCATCATATCTTTCCAAAAATATCAATCACAAAATAAGACTCCTGACGACAACAACATAACACGAAGATGATTTTCCTTTGCTCTTATCAAATATCAAGCGCTTCTCAAAGGACTTACATACTTATTTACATAATGCACACACACACTTTCTTTTTTCTATTGCTTTTTATATTTTAATTCGAAGACAATAACAGTTAGAGTGAGAGAAAGCGAAGAATAAATATATAGATTGTATTCAACATAAAGAAGCTAAGTAATGATTAAAATGAAGCGATTATGTTGCTGTGTTTTATCGTATTATTACTTTTATTGAACTGATTGCACTAAATATTGCTGACGTACTTTGTGTTGTTTTTAACAAAAAAGTTATTTAGTAGCCATTTTTCCGAGTGAGCTTTAAAACAACTGAAGTTATTCCATTATTTAAAAATAGTAACAACTCGCTCCTCAATGACTATAGACCGATTTCCATAGTTCCAGTATTTTCTAACATTTTTGAAAAAGTCGTTAAAAAAACAGATGATAAATTTTCTAAACAAATAAAATACTTAAGAGGGTGTCTATTTGGCTTCCGTTACTGTAATTTTTTCTTGGTGTTTCGCTACTACTGTATTGCACAGAAAGGCTCATTAAAATTATTTTTTTGTTGCAGTGTTCTCATTAAGTCACTATTGCCATTAGGTTAATCGTTTGACCAACCAAATTAAATCAAACTCTAAAGTAAAAACAATAAATAATTCTCTCTAAAAATAAACAACTAAGATTCCCATAAGCAGAGTACTCAAATTCGTACTAACAAATTTTGTTTGATCTATTTTTTATCCCCTTTGGCTTGTACCGAAAAAGTATCTAATGTTCAGCACAAGTGCAAGGGCAGAAACAACAACAATAATATTTCAAACGCAATACACAAGCGTGAATGCAACGAAGAGTATTATATTATACCAGTGCCAATTATTTATTTTAGTCAAGGCCAAAATTCAGTGCACTTATTGCACTCTTGGCGTTAAGTATTTCCTTATAGGAAACCAAAATTGAGGGAGGAGTTTTTAGTAAATACTGAGAAATAGTGTTAAGAAAAAATACGTGCAATCTTTGTATGTAAAGTATAGAATTAAAGAACTAAGAAATAACATTAAAATTAATCTTAAAGCCAAACAAATCGTTCAACTTTTTTAATTTTTACAACTACGGCTTCTTAGCGTTAACTAGAGCGTGGTGCGCATTAATACACCAAACCTACCAATTCAAACTCAGGACTTACAAAAAAATGTGTATGTAAAAACAAAACAAAAATCCGATAGGTGAACGGTGTACCTTTTCTACCCCAGTACTAAAAAGGGTTAAGGTAATCTTTGCAATTCTACCTTATTATTCTCTATAAACCTTTTCATATATAAAAAAAATTTCATGAGAAAAATTGAGGTGAAATTTCGCATTGTAGAATGGAGAGGGAAAAGGTTAATCTTCTAAGCAAAAAAAAAAGCCTCAGTAGATTAAATTTATTATAACACGGCGTGCGCAAGTTCAGCAGTTAAATTTGAAAGTTAATTCATACCCATAACGAGCAACATTGCTAAAAAATATATTTAATTTATTAATTAAGAGCAAATAGTCCTACAAACCTTAAGATCGAAATGTATAAAACTTTCAAAATATTTATTTTTTCACAATATCCATTCAAGATAAACTTTCAAACACTCTTTACATACGGTTTTCTCAGCAAAAAAAGGTGGCTTGAAAAATACGGCTTACATTTTGAATAATTTATATCTGTACTGTACACTTTATCTTTATTCTATCTCGTTCTCTCGCTGACTAAATTCTATAGATGTCGTTTTTAGTGACATTCGTTTCCATTTCATCGAGTTTCAAATCACCCCGTGCCTAAAGAAGTTTCACTTCAAAAGGACTATGAAAAGAGTAGTGTCTAACCTATTCTAAATCCGTTTAAGTCTCTTAAAACTATATATGTAACCGGCCAAACTAGAATTTAGGATGAAATAGTTTTTTCTAGACTTAACTAATTCATCCGAAGCGTGTTAGGATGAACCAGTTTAGCTGAGGAAAATCTTAGTATTTAAGGGTAATTAAGCGGCCTTTAGCCGCAATTCAGGGTTTACACCTACAAATATGTCCAACATCGGCTTTTCGGCGGCATTCGGCTGCGGTTCCCTGCAGTATATCCAACGCCGGTGTGTTAGCGATGCCCGTTCTGAGCATAGTAAAACTGCCGCGAAGCCGTCATTGGACATATTGGAGGATGTAAATCCTCTTCGGCTGAATTAGTTTTGCGTAGGAAAAACTATTTTATCATAAAAACTAGTTTGGTCGGTAACGTATGCAAAGTTTTGAGTTTGTAAATAACTAGGAATATGTATCATTATCTTTTTTTTTATACATATGTATGTTTGTATTTAACTAAAAATTATTAAGAATGAAACTTTGAATTTCTTATTGAAACTGACTTTGTACATGTGTGAACAAGTTTTTAAATATTTTTTCAAAGTTTTTATGTTTTTTTATAGCTAACCAAGAAACAATTGCTGAACTTTTGGGATTCGTAAATCGTATTGAATTTATAAACAAACGACAACAAAATGCTTATAATGATGGTGAAGGTAAAGAAAGTGAAAATGAAATTCAAGCTGACCGATTATCAAGTAATAACTTTCAGCAGCGAACTGAAGTCAGTTTTGATTTCCATCGACTGAATATTTTGGTTTTACGTGCTCTAAAAAAAGACAATTTTTTTCTTGGAAGAAAAGTTGGAACTTTCACAATGAGCGAAGCAAAAATTCATGCAACTTTCGGAAAAGATATAAGCGTTACAGGATCGTTAGGTGGATTGCAAATTTTAGATGTTACCCCTGAAGGAATAAATCATCAACGTATATTTTCTGTTGGCAAGGATCCACTTACTGACCCACCAGTGCTATCTCGAAAAAACTTACTTAGCTCACTTGCACAAGAAATGTATGGCGCCCCAGTCAAAGAAAAAGATAATCAAAAAGATGCTTTGATGTTTAATATTGCGCGTAACAAGAACTGCTCTATATCTATGAAGATAAGAATGGCTTCAGTATGGTACACACATTGTGCTAGATTTATTCAAGAAATAAGCTGGTGTGCATTCCAATTCCAACATTATTTCAAGTGAGTAATATCTAATTTTATTTATGTTCGAATTATCTATTGCAAATTTATGAACACTTAACACACATGGGCATATCCACGAAAAACTTCCTAAAGCTCCAAAAATAAAAATATGGATTTTATATTAAAACTTAACCATTACTTAACTGGCTCGACTATTTGAAATTTTCAAAGCAATGCGTTGTTTTAATACCACAGGTAATAAGTACATAAGTCCCGGAAAAGTTTTTAAAAATAGCAATTATTATGATTGTTATAAGCAATTTAATTTTTATTTAAGTTTAAGTGAAATTTTTTTGAAAAATCATATCTCATAAAAAAAATTTTTCGACAATTTGGTATGAAACATTCATTGTTAAGAACATTATAAAATTTTGGAAAAAAAATATTACACCATGAAACAACTTTTTTTGAAGCAATGGGTCCACTTGTTCAAAAACAAATTCGATTTTTCTAAGGTCCTCAACGTTTTTTTGACGTGATATTGATATCATAAGTGCGCAGATGTATTCTGCGTAAGATAAAAAAAATTTCTTCACGGACTCGACTGATGTTCAAATGGCACCAGCTTTTCTGAGCGACCGCTATGTGATTACACTATTCTAATAATGGTTAGATGTTGTTATCCTGCAAAAACTCTTTTGCTATTTTTGCTGTATGAACAGCCGCATTATTCTGCTATATTCTATAAGTATAAACGCATATAAATTAGGATATAAGAAAATGATAGAATGAATTATGCCAAAAGAAACATGTAATTAAAGCAGTCTGCAATTACCAATCAAAGAGCAAAAACGTATGTGTTTTTCTATAACAATTAATGGCGACGAGTCGGTAAATTGCAGATTTAGTACGCGTGGTGAATCATAAAGTCGGCTTATACAGTAAAAAGAAAATGGTTAAAGTATTATTTTATTTAAATACATTCGGTACGCGGGAGAAAACATAAAATTAATTGGGAATTAATGCCTGTTACTACTCGATCAAGAAATTCATGCAGCTCGGAAAACGAGGAAAACACAATGACAGCAGTACATAAATTTCATGCGTTTGACGAATGCTATGGAAGTATATAAATGTAATGCTGCAAAGAAACAACAATAGCTTTTATATTACATGGGTGCTAGCTAATACATATGATCTTCTAGCCAATAAAGTATTACCAAAAACACCTAAAATGATTAAATATGAAGATATCGTTGCTACATTACAATCGTATTTTGATCCTTCTCCTGATGAAATACTTAAAAATTAAAGAAAGCAGAAAACTGGTGAGACCTGCGAAGGCTTTATTATTGGTTTACGTAGAATTGCAGTTGGCTGTTAATTCGGTGAATACTTAGATTCTGCTTCACGCAATCAATTTGTTTTTGGGTTGGCAAGTCAAAAATTTCAAGGGCGGTTATTGGTAAAAAATAATTTAACATTAGAAAATGCAATTCTTGCAGCAACAGCATTTAAATTAGCAGAGAAAGGGGAGTAGAAATGCGGTGTACAGCAATAGAAAGTACTGAGAGGGTAACGGAAAAAACACAGTTAACAAATTACAAGAAAATAAAAATTTAACAAAGCAAAAAGAGAGAATGAAGATTTGACTGCGAATGGAACGAATAAATATTATCCTTGCGGTAGTTCTTCTCATTTAGCAAATCGCTGTTCTTAGAAAAAAACAAGGCGCCCTGTTAAGTTTCTGCTGTGATATCTATGATGGCTTTAATAGTATGATGTTGACTGCGGCCCTGTTCTTGGACATCAAAAAAGCTTTTGGCACGGTCAATCATACAATACTTTTAGAAAATTTATTCAACTGTGGTTTAAGAGGCTATGCTTATAAGTGGTTTGAATCATATATATCAGGCAGAAGTCAAAGGGTAAAGTTTAAGGGCTACTAGAGTGAGCATGCTAATGTTTTATTTGGTAAACCACAAGGGTCAGAGCTGGGTCCAATCCTGTTTTTGATTTTCATTAACTCGCTTCTGCAGCAAAATTTAAATTGTAAAGTTAGTTCGTTCGCAGATGATATGGCTTGTACCCCTCTCCCCTAAACAATTTTTGTGATATTAATGATGACCTTGAGGCATTGAGTCCTTGGTTTAAGTTACGTAAATTGAATATAAGTGATAAAACTAAACTAATGTTGATTGATCGAACTGGTAGGGAACATGTATATAAACCTTTCCAATTCCATGTCGCAGAAAAAACTTACGTTTTTTATTTTTTGTATTATGTTCTACCGATAATCTTATAAAAAGACACAATATTTGTTCTATATAAAGTGACGTTTAATATGATATGTAACACTTGAAGATAGCACTTTTAACGACAAAGATGTCTAGCAATTAACAAAAAGTCCGCGAACTGATTTTGTCCACATACCTGCAAAATCCGGAATTAAAATATTCAGCCATAGCACAAATAGTTGGTGCATCAGAAAAAATTGTCTTTACGGTTATTTCTAATTATAAGAAGGAGGGTCTACCTGTTTCACGAAAAAAAGATTCAGGCAGAAAACCAGAACTCTCTAACCCAAAGGTAGCGACGAACGTGAAGCGCCGTTTTAAGCAAAATCCCAACACCACAGTGCGAGATATGGCTGCTAAAGCAGATACATCAAAGTCTACTGTACAAAAGATAAAGGAGAAAAGTAAGCTAAAGACATATAGAGTTCAAAAAGTACCATACCGATCTGATGAAAAGCAGTTTATGGCTCAGATGCGAGCCCGAAAATTGTATGAAAGGTACCTGACTAAATTTGATTGCGGTGTTATGGACAACGAAACTTACGTCAAAGCAGATGTTAAGCAGCTACCTGGACACGAATATTATACATCACCAAAAAAGGGGCATGTGTCTAGTAAATTCAAAGAAAAAAATTTCGAAATTTCCAGAGCAATATATATTAGTTTGGCAGGCCATATGCACCTGTGGTCTCAGAAGCAGATTTTTTGTTACGAAAGGCACAATCAATTCCAATGTTTATATGGACGAGGGCCTCGAAAAACGTCTTCTACCATTTATTCGTGCACATGATGTTCTGGCCAGATTTAACAACCAGCTACAATGGAATGGTATGCAAGTAAAAAGATCTATTTTGTTCCAAAACCGCCCAACTGCCCAGAGCTTCACCAAATTGAAAGATATTGGGCCCTTATGAAAAGAGATCTTCGAAAGAGTGGCAAGACTGCAAAAAATTTACAAGACTTTAGACTTAAGTTGAAAAGATCGTACCGTACTGTCGATGAAACAACTATGCAAAATTTAATAAAGGGCCTTACGAATAAAGTAAGAAATTTTTATAGAAAAAACAAATTGTTACTTAGTTTTTATTGATTTATATTCTGAGCACTAGTGTAATGTTTTTTTCTTTTGAGTTCTTGTGTGTTGTTTTGGTATTTTAGATTTTTAGTGTTTAGGTGCACTTCTCCAATTACTGTACGGCAGTATGAAATTATGATTGATTTTTATTTGTAGCATTTGGGGTTTATATACAAACTTAACACGTATTTTCTTATTCTAGTTCTTACCACTGTTTTCTAACTCCACCCCTCAGTTTGCCTTATTCGCGCGATTGGCTATCAATTTGGATTTCTGGTTGTATTTGTTCATGGTTCTTTTTCACGCACGATAATTTAATTTTGTAGCCACAAAATTAAGGATGAAATGAAATAGCTCTGTCGCTTGGTCAGCTTGTCGCTGACTGACGCTTTGTCGTTCACGTGTGATATCGCATTCAACGTCACTGACTTGTGCATGTTATCCAATGCCCAATGCAGTTACTTGTTGTTGTTGTGTTTAGCGCAAGTGCATTTTGGTGCACTAGCAATAAGGTAAACAATAACTAAACTCAAGTAATAATTTTGGTATTAAATATCGATCGTAAATTTGGTTATTGTTTATTTTGGCTGTCTGAAATAAATTTGGTGTTTGTATAATTAGGAGTTTTATATTACCATATGGGAAAATTTGAAATGGAATTTTACTGATTTGGTTTGATGCATTGAATTTTGGTGAGAATGGAAAATTTGTGAAGTTCACACTATTGAAATGAAATTGATTTAATGGCTAGAGGTTTTAATGGCTGTCATAGTGACTGTATAGGTTCGCTACACTTGGTATTTTTTTTATAACTAAAAAGCAAAACGTAAGTTTTTTCTGGGACAGTTCTTAATTGCGGTAAATATTCTTATTCTTCTGCAACTTGTAGATCATCTAATAACGCTCAAACTTTTTGTGAGTCCACTTCCCGTTCCTTGCGTTATTTCACTATTGAAACTGTTAAATCTTTTAAGTATTTCGGTCTTTTGATTGACTGCAAGTTGAATTGAGGTGATCATACTGCTGAATAAAAAAAAATACCTAATGGCATCTGTCAAATATTTATATATTCTAAGATCTTGTTGTTCTTTGATGCTTTTTAAGTGTATTTACTGTGGAATATTCCACTCTAAGCTGGAATATGGTCTGATGTGTTGGGGTTTACTCACAATAATAAAACTGAAACACTTCATGTTTCCCAAAAACACGCAATACCTTTAATATATAGATAGTCCCGCTGGGAAATTAGTTTTAGGCTTTTTAATGATTTGAATACCCTCCCACTTAAAAACATATATTTTTAAGGTGCTAAAGGTGTTTTATATTAAATCTGGTTATCTTACTAGAAGATCTGCTGTAATTTAAGAATCAGTTATCTGCACCTTAGTGCCAGTGCACACTCTTCAATGTTGTTGTTGTTTAATGTCTTATAAGTCAGTTGCACCAAGGCTCTTTAACAGTCATCCATTAGATATCAGAACCAGCTCAAATATGTCCCTTTTTCTAAAAAGTGTTAAGTCATGGTTTTTCCTTTAAGTTGTCATGATGCATTTAATCTACCCTTAGATTCGGTGAAATGAATTTATAGCTGTTTGCATATTTCTTTGGGCTCTTTTTTTCTTTTTTTTTGCTTATACATATTTAACATATTTATTTTCTCTTTTGTTACTTTTCAATTAGTTTATATTCATTTTTGCTCCGTTTCTATTTTTGCTTTATTTTTTTTTATTATTTAAATTTTAGATATGTTTATTTATCTTAAAACTTAATGTTTGCTTTATTTAATTTTATGACCCCACTTTGTGCTCATTGAATTGCATTTAAAATTGTGAAACTTGAAAACTGCTTTTAATATTAAATCTTTTTGATTTGCATTGTGTGCAAACTTAGACCTGGTAATCTTTTCTTCATGTTCGTCCTCAATTGTTTGTATGCACTGCTAATAGTCTGCTATGAGATGTTATCATTTGCACAGTTTTATTCATTTCCGAACTATGCTTCGAAGATCTTTTGATATACCTTGCACTGTCAATTCTCTCCATCCAGAGATTAAACATATATGTACTATACATTTAAATAACTCTAATTAAATAAGCTACAACTTTTATTTAACCATAAATGTCTAAGCTTATATTATGTTCCTATTATTTTCAAGCCGTAAACTAGCTGCTAAAATTTGAATAAGCTCACTCACTCCGCATTAAGACGTAGCTCAAAAGCAATTTCGTAAAACTTTGTACTTATTAATATAAGAACAGTTTGTTAGGCCTGACGTGATAAGGAAAACTGATTCAGATATCTAAAATCATAATTGGTTCGAGGAGAACTTTAAAATTTTACCAAAACTTTTGCTACTCTAGAAAAAAAAATATTTTATTGAATATATTAATTTTTTTTAGGAATTTCGCAAGATCAATCCGTAACAAGGCAGCAGATATGGCTATCGAATTTGTTCAACAAATTGATGACAGCGCGAATGTTACTGAAGATGTTCCAAATGTCAAGTCAAATTTCAAAATTGGTAAGACAAAGGGAAAAAAAAGAAAACTTGGAAGCAGTATAAAAATTAAGTAAGTTTAAAATAAATATGTTTGTGTTTTCAAAGTATTGTAGCCTTAAGGTAACTTCTGTCTTAAAACTCACTGCAGTATATTTTAATTTTCTGAAAACTTTTTTCTATCTAAACAATTTCAGTTGAGTATTAAATTTCAATATTATTTATCCAACAAAAGCTAGAACCATGGAAGTTTTTTTTTATTTGAATTCACTGCAGCCTAGCTAGTAAATAAAATGGTTAACAGGAGACCCCGTTTAATTAATTTGGCGAAAAAATGCGAACATTTTGATTCCGTCATACGGGAATTCGATAAACCGGGTCGCACTTACTTGCATTGATAAGCCAATTTAAAGAATTGTATTGCATTGTATTGTGTTGTATTCAGTGGCGGATACAAGGGGGAGGGGTGGCTATAGGGGCTGAAGCACCCTGAGATCCGCCGAAAAAAGTTTTTTTCTTTTTCATATTTTTAAGACTTAGGATGAAAACCCTCTTACAAACCTCAATTCTCTTGTCAAATCGGACAAGAAATGTAAAAGTTATTCAAAAATCAATGAAAAAGGGTCATTTCCATATGTATGTACATGTATTTCCGTGTACACGCTATTGACTATGTAATTGAATAAGGAACTAATTCGTTAAAGGTATTTTATTTTCTTGTATGATTAATTGTAACCTAAAAATAATAAATCCTAAAGTACAAAAGCTTTTCTTTTCCTCTTTTTTTATGTTTTTAATTAAAACTCAAACTCAATACATTTTTGGTAGATACACATTATCAGATTATGTGTAGGGAACAAAATCATATCGAAATTAATTTTTCTACAAAATAAGTTAAAAAAAACTGTTCAAAAATCCCAATAAAAAAAACGAATTAGTTCCTTATTAAATTACATATGTATGTATGTATACGGAAATGCATGAAAATATGGAATTAACCTTTTGTAATTCATTTTTGAACAACTCTTACATTTCTTTGTCATTCCGTTTCCGGAATTCCATCGATTTTGAATTGTTTCAATATTTTTGAACAATTTCCATATTTTTTCGAAATTTTCAATTTCTTTCAACTTAACTTCATGGTTTCCATATTTTTGATTTTTTTCTACTTATTCAACCTCTTCTACGTCTTTTATACATTTATTTATATGGTAATTTCAGTGTAGGGCATGTACATTTCGGCCTGCCTGAATATACTTCCCCTATTTGGATCATATGATTTCAGAATTGAAATCAATATTCCAGTGTAAATTTTTGAGCATTTTACCCTTAGAAGGTTTAATAGCGGTAAATCACTCGAAGGTGTCAGTTGACAAAATCGTGGAGGTTGCTCTCATTTTCGACAGTGATTTAAATTGCAGTAAGATAGAGTTTAAGTCCGTAATTCAACTGTGGCATCAAACCGATTTCAAATATGCTTTGAATGCAATGGAAGGATTGACCAATATCAAAAGTAAAAAATTGGAATTGTTCTTCCGCAAATATTTTCCACGATTCCAGTAACTTCGGAAACACCAGAACGAAATTTTTCTGTGTTAAAACGATTGAAATCGATCAGATAAACAGTGTCAGAAGATTGATTAAATTGATTGGTTTTGGGAAATTTTTAAATACACTAAGAAAAAAAGTGGTGAATTCACTACAATTATTGCTGGCAACAGGTTACCTATGATTATTGTAATAAAATCTCAAAGCCAAAAAATTAAAATATTTCACGCTATAAATGCGTGAATCCTTGCACCAACTATTTTATCTCTCCGCTCTAAATCCGCTCTCTCTTCTGAGTAAAATATGCAGCTAATGCATCGTTTTTTCACTTTTTCTGCGTGAATGATGTATGCCAGGGGGCTCTAACGCGATTTTCAGCGGTATATTTGCATTATTATTGTCGCGAAATATAATCAATTTAACGCGTGTTCAGCGTTTTTCAATAATTAGAAAATAGACGTACAATGCTAACTTTTATGTCTTCACGGTTTTTTGAGCTGACGTGTACATTTTGAAATACAAGCGTCCGAATATTCATGTGTTTTTAAATTTTGTGATTTTCAAAAAATCGTATTTTCGAAAATAAGTCCGGAAAAACTTTTTCCAAAAACATGTATCGAACATTTTTGGACAAAGTATCAAAAAAAAAATTTATTTTGAGAAATCGAAATTTTGAATGTAAAATCGAGGGAGAATGGCCCATAAGCTTAATCTGGCTGTTGTAGACTCATTAGATAATGTGTCACATGCAAGTAAGTTCTTGAATAGACTTGAAGCACTATAAAATAAACATGTAGCAAAATAAAAACAAACATGTGGTGGAAACCATAGGCTAATTAATTTCTTTATTTGTGTTTTTTGGAACAAAGCAAAATTTTATATTTGGGTCATTCCATCTATAGTGGGCCTATCATTACCCTCATGTTTTTTAAATAGGCTGAAACTTTTTTCAGTGATTGGTCTATCATGAAGAAGATATAAAAAAAATCGATAATATTTTTTTGACCAGTATTATTGCTTAAAAAAAAAGTTTCAAACTGTGTTAAAAAAAACTCGTAAGTAAAACAAAAAAATTCATTAATGAATATAATCAAACGAGCACAATCCAAATTAGCTTTTATATTATTTATAGGTAGTTGTGTACTAGTAGATGACAAAAAAACTGCAAATCTGAATAAATTAAGGCCTGAACGGTTTCTATGATTATATTCATCAATGAATTTTTTTGTTTTACTTACGAGTTTTTTTTAACACAATTTGAAACTTTTTTTTTAAGCAATAATACTGGTCAAAAAAATTTTATCGATTTTTTTTATATCTTCTACATGATAGACCAATCACTGAAAAAAGTTTCAGCCTATTTAAAAAACATGAGGGTAATGATAGGGCCATTATAGATGGAATGACCCATATGTTACTTTATATAACTTTTATGTTCAGTACTTTTAGTGCAAAAACACAAAAAAATTACAAGCGCAAAATGCATTAATTCTTAATCAACGGAGCACTCGTCAAGAAATGTGTAATATCAAAAGAGTTGCAGGAACAATTGCATGTGAAGGGGGAATGTAGAGTTTTGTCGCACTGTGTTTGTGTTTTGTTTGCTATGATTCTCAACTGGTCAATGCAAGGAATTAACTATAGTGTGTTTGCAGACTCCTTAACATCGGCTAACAAAACTTACTGAAGATGTGACGTAGCGTCATTGAAACTAGTATAAGCAGCTGGTTGCCAATTTTTTGTTCCTTTACAATTGTTGTAGTTATTCTCCAACAATTAATGCATTTTGCGCTTGTAATTTTTTTGTTGCTTTTGCACTAAAAGTACTGAACATAAAAGTTCTATGAAGTAACATATATAATTATCTTCTATTTCAAAGCCAGAGCTTAACTCATGAATTAAGTAAATACTCCGAAAGTAAAAATGAAACTCTCGGACAAGCTAGCCCTGTGGCATTCGGCATGTTACTTATTGTTGGGAAAAGATTGAAGAGTTTGCAGAAAACCATGAAATATCCCACACTTCATAAAGAAAAATGGATTGATTTGCCGTCTGATACGCGAAATGAAGAAGATTGGAAAAATTAACATCTATTACCCAGTGGTAAATACTCCGAAAGTAAAAATGAAACTCTCGGACAAGCTAGCCCTGTGGCATTCGGCATGTTACTTATTGTTGGGAAAAGATTGAAGAGTTTGCAGAAAACCATGAAATATCCCACACTTCATAAAGAAAAATGGATTGATTTGCCGTCTGATACGCGAAATGAAGAAGATTGGAAAAATTAACATCTATTACCCAGTGGTAGATAATATACTCGTAATAGTTAATGTCAAAGACTGGTATGAAAGTGTACCTTTAGCACAATCGATCGATATTTTTAAATTAAGACCTCAAAAATGGAAAGCTTTTCATAAGGAACTCTTTTAGGAGCAGAATGTTTAATAATAAGAAACGTACTAAAGGAAAAAAAAGATGCATTAATTAAAATCCCGAAAAGAGATCCTGAAAAGATTTTTGTCCAAATCTTTACAAATTAATACAAGCTGTCATTGTCATACCAGTCAGTTAGACGGATGCGAGTGCAGCTTTTCAGCGAATCAAGGCGAGGCTGAGATCCACTGTTGAAGAAAAAAGATGCTCAAGCACTTCATTTCTTCATATAGAAAATAAACATGTTAGAGAAAACTTCACGCCCCAAAAAGTTGTAAATATTTTTGCCGAAAAACAACGATAACCAAAGCTGGTTTAACCAGTTCAAAATATGTAGTGATAAAAATAAAAATTTAAGGTTTTTTAATCTAACAGCAGGGTAAAGGATGAGTAAAGCTATTATGAAAATAAACATGTTTCACGAACATTTGTTTGTATAATTTTATTTAATTAAAGAAACATTCCGAAAGTCGATGGCCGAAATTTAGCTTAACCCTTCAAGTTGAAATTTCTTTATGGGCTTCGGTTTCATCGGCCATCGCTGGAAAATGACTCTAGATACGCCCATGACGCTCAGTAATTTTTTTCCAAGAAAAATACATAGGTTTAGACATAAAAATTAATAAACAGCCATAGCCAACTAATTGGAAGCACTTTGTCTTTTTTTGCTTTTACTACGCATAATATGGAATTCCTGATTCATTTAACGGTTAAAAATGAACGCTGACATTCTGAGAACTAAAGTAAAGCTTTGGTGTTGGTTTTATTGTACAAGTGACATTTTGCTGAGACAAAATTTAAGAGGTGTGCATAATTTGGCTCGCCATCTAATTAGAAACAATTAGTTGGGTTGAAGTCAGAAACAATTTTACTGGTATTTTAATGAACAGACAGTAGAGATGTTAATTTATTGTGTTTCAGATACTCTTGAATTGGGAAGAGGAAGAAATTGTAATTCACAAACTTAAATGACATACCGAGCAATTGGCACCCATTTTGATTGTTCAATTAAGAAAGTTTAAATAATTCACTACTTTTAAAACGACAGATAACTTGCCAAAAAAAAACGACCTCTTAAAACAATTAATAGAAAAGATTCGATAATTTCTGGATTGGCTAAACTCGACTCCAAAATAAGTCCTAGGGAAATTTAATGCAAATTTTGCATCAAACTGGTACTATGATATCCACTCGTACAGTTAAGAGACGTTTGGTAGAGTGTGGGCTTCACGAAAGAGTTTTAAAAAATGTCACTTGTATAATAAAACCAATAACAAATGCTTTTCCTTCTCGGAAAATTTTCAAAAATGCTTTAAATGGCCACCGTTTAAATTTATCGTGATTGCGACAGAGTATGTACAATCACTTTTTAAGTTGAGATTCTACCAAAGCGCCGTACATATGACATCAAGCTTTTCATACCTAAGTTGAACACACTTGATACGAGTACATTTTTTTCCATAAATGAGAACCGCAAAGTTATATACATAAGTCAACTCTTATGCAAGAGCCTAAATGAAATAAAGTCTTGGTCTGTTTTAACCTCTAATGAGGTAACTATTTGAGTCTTATGGGGGTTTAAATTATTAGTGTGTAAAGAAACGAACTTTTTTTTCTCAATAAATACATATAATCATATGTGGTACATCTATAATATGTGTAATTAAAATTTCAACTTCAAATTTTAACCATTTATTTTTAAAATTCATAATCAAAATAAAAAAAACCTTTCTGATAAAAAACACAAATTTTTAACACGACATTTTTAAAACTTAATGATATTTTTATTTTATAGCCTTGATATCATACTTAATAGTCCTGTCTTAGTGGTTCCCCGATCAAGTCAAAGTTCAGAAGTGCTTGTTGCTAACTTAGGGAAAATATCCATTGGCAACGTAGAGGACAAAAATAGTCTGCAGCCAGCATTTGACAAAAGAGATTGTAATGAAAACATTGCACTTTTGTTTAGTTACTTTGTTGATGTCAGAAACATTAATCTATTTTCTTTGGACACATCTCGTCGAAAAGAATTGACATTCTCGGCTTTACCAAGGGCAGAAGAGTTTTATTCCTGTAAAAACGATGCTGTTGCTATCTTACACGATACTGCTATTCAACTTATTTTTTCTAATTATTCCGAAAAACCTAAGGACTTGAGCGACAACGAAACAGACTATATTGAATTTCTTTCGGTGAGTATATAAAACAATATGATGTAGTGTGCAAGATAATGTAAAAAATTTATGTAAATTATCCTAAAGCAATAAATTTTAAGGGTCATATACGCAGGCTTACAATAATCCACAACAGATTTTGTTTTTTAACTTTTCTGAGCTACTGTGTGTTAAAACGATCTAAGCTGTAGTCGAATTGCACAAATAATGTTTCTCCTTTCAGGATGTACAAACTAAGTGCATCTACACCCCTGAACAAAAGAACGTACCACAAAAAAATGCTATTTTTAAAAGACTGGCATTTGGCTAATTTTGAAGACATTTAAAAATTTTTTCTATTAAAAAAATCAAACAAACTACTTCATATTCATTTATTTTCACACGACGTTTAGCTTATTGGACTTTAGCATCTTCAGGATGCTTGTCAATTTATTGACTGATTCTGAAATAACAATATATATGGGTCATGCCATCTATAATGGGCCTATCATTACCCTCATGTTTTTTCAGTGATTGGTCTATCATGTAGAGATATACAAAAATGCGATAAAATTTTTTTAACCAATGTTATTGTTTAAAAAAAAATGCTTTTAATTGTGTTCAAAAAAGCTCGTTAGTAAAACAACAACATTCATTGATGAATATAAACAAACCAACACAACCCAAATTAGCTTTTATATTATTTTTAGGTAGATGTGTACTAGTAGATGACAAAAAACTGAAAATCTGAATAAATGAAGGCCTGAACAGTTTCTATGTGGTAAAAAATAAAAAAATTTACTTTCCAAGAAAACATCAATTTCCCAAATACTCCATCATGGATTTCAGAGTTTTTAGGCTAAAAATTTTCAAAACGTATATAGGAGTACCATCTCTGAAAATTTTATCCATGTTTTTTCACCCTATGTCATTTTACAAGCATTGAAACTCACAAGTAAAACAAAAAAATTCATTGATGAATATAATCAAACCAACACAACCCAAATTAGCTTTTATATTATTTTTAGGTAGATGTGTACTAGTAGATGGCAAAAAAACTGCAAATCTGAACAAATTAAGGCCTGAACGGTTTCTATGTGGTAAAAGATAAAAAAATTTACTTTTTCAATAAACATCAATTTCCCAAATACTCCATCACCGATTTCAGCCTTTATAGGCTCAAAATTTTTAGAACATTCAGGAGTATCATCTCATTCATTTTTATTCACCTTATTTCATTTTACAAGCATCTAAAGTGAGTGTATACAGTGGAATATTTATGAAAGAAATATAACGGAATATTCAAATTTTCTCGCTCTACTTGTCAATGTTTCAATTTACATTGCAAATCCTAAATCTTAACTTTAAATGCCTGTAAAATGAAATAAGGTGAACAAAAAATGATTGAAATTTTCAGAGATGATACTCCTGAATATTCTGAAAATTTTGACCTTAAAAAGGCTGAAATCAACTCAAATTTTATTCTCTCGCTTTCATTCTCAATGTTTCAATTTACATTGCCAATCATAAATCTTAACTTTAAATGCTTGTAAAATCAAATAGGGTGAAAAAACATGGATAAACTTTTCAGGGATGGTACTCCAGTATGTTCTGAAAATTTTGAGCCTATAAAAGCAGAAATCGATAATGGAGTATTTGGGAAATTGATGTTTTTTGAAAAAGTCAATTTTTTTTATCTTTTACCACATAGAAACCGTTCAGGCTTTAATATATTCAAATTTGCAGTTTTTTGCCATCTACTAGTACACAACTACCTAAAAATAATATGAAAGCTAATATGAATTGTGTTGGTTTGTTTATATTCATCAATGGTTTTTTTTTTGTTTTACTTACGAGTTTTTTTTAACACAATTTGAAACTTTTTTATTAAGCAATAATACTGTTCAAAAAAATGTTATCGAATTTTTTTATATCTTCTATAGTACATGATAGACCAATCACTGAAAAAAGTTTCAGCCAATTTAAAAAACATGTAATGACAGGCACATTATAGATGGATTGACCCAAATACTCCATCACCATCAGTTTCTTTAAGCTCAAAATTTTCAGAACATACAGGAGTACCATCTCAGAAAATTTCATTCATTTTTTTTCACCCTATTTGATTTTACAAGCTGATACACTACATTTGATGTCAGGAGAATTTTTTTTCTCCCTTCAGTTATTCAATGTTTTGATTGCAATTATGTTGTTTTGCTCTTATATTATTCAGCTTTGCTTTTTAGTCTTTACCAAATGCCTGTAAATAAGAGAGCAGTTGTCAGTGTCTGTTTTGTAGTTGATTCTTTGTTGTGTAGGTGTGTTAATTATGTGTAGCATCTCGAGAGTAAATCTACGCGCGTAATTATTTTCTTGTTGCAGTATTTGTATGTTGTCAAAATTTGGAGAGTGTCCAGTTTTGCTACAGTGGGCTGCAAGTGCAGTGTTTTGTTCTGTTGGTTTGTCATGTGCTTTTTGGTCAGATTTATGCCCTGCTATTCTTATCTTGTCCGTAATTTTGTTCCAACATATACTTTATTGCATACATTGGAGAAACAACAAGTGCAATATTTTTTCTAAGTTTTTCGTTGTTCAGTGTGTAATTGTATTTTTGTTTGTTGTGTTTTTTGATGTTGATGTTCACTTTTTAGATTTTTAATTTTTATAAAAATTTTGTAAGTAATTCTTTTTTATTTTATTTTTAGTGCATATTGCTTTTATTAAATGTAATTTTTATTTTTTTAGTCCTTGAAAATGAACTCCGACGGAGTTCGAAATATCGGAACAAATAAATAATTTTTAAAAATTGACCTAAAGCCCGCTTATTTACTTATTAATTTAATTTTAATTTATATATCAATAAAAAAAATGCGGTTATCGAGTTTTTTTAAAATCAATAGAAGATTTTTTCACATGTTGACTTTTTAGTCAAAACTCAATTGTGAAGATAATTGTTAGATCGATTAGTAAATGAAAGTACTATATCATAGAATCACATTCTTTTTTGAGATCAAATTGTCAAATTTGGACTTACTTTAGAAAACAGCATCTTGTTTATAGTAAACTAATAAGTTCTTACTTTTGTTTATGTGGTATCAAGACATTTCCCTTAGTAAGTGGGATTTGCTAAATTCTTACTAACTGCAATGAACTATATCGAATTTCCAGAGATAACCGAAACTTTGCTCAAAAATGAAAAACAGCTTTCACATACATACAAATAAAAACTAGCTAGATGTGACAAATCAAAATGGACACTCGATTCGTATTCAGTGACCTAAAATCCATGGCAAACACATTAATTTACATAAATAAGCATATGAGGAGCTCGTTTCTGTAACTCGTAACGATCGCAGTTACTGACTTATATTACCGATTTGACGTCACTCCCACCTGCACTGTTTATGTAAGGATTTGAATTGACTTCTGTTTCAATTTGTTCGTTTCAAATCGATAAGTTGTCACATTCTCCGATTTCATTCCAACAGAACCTTTTAAAAAAGTGTTTCTGTAAGAAATGTGAATCGACATAAAATGTCACTTTTGTCACTAACGCTGCAGTAAGTGAGAGTTTCACCAATTCTGACAAATGTCAGTAATTTTGTGTAAATATGAATAAACAAGTGCTTAATTTCTTAAACCACGTACTTTCGCTGAAGTTGAACATTTTACTGATTATAATAATTTTGTTTAATATTGAACGGTTTAGTTTTCAAGACAATGTTTGTTAAACCTAAAACGTTTGGTTTTCAAGATAATGTGTTTTAAAAGTAAAACGTATCTACATATTAACTAAAAACTTTAACAAAAATATATTCGCTAAAGCAACTCAAAAGTACCTGGTTGCAAATATTTTTTTACTTTTCGTTTCACATGGAGCATATTAAAGAAAACAAACGCAAATGAGGATTGCCCCAGAAAACACTTACGTTTTGCTTTTTAGTTATAAAAAAATACCCAGTAATTTTTTGGTCTTTTTTCGTTTTTTATTAATAATGGCTAGTGTTCAAAATATAAATAACTAAAATCTAACGAACAATTTTTTTTTCTATAAAAATTTCTTACTTTTTTCGTAAGGCCCTTGATAAAATTTTGCACAGTTGTTTCATACAGTACGGTACGATCTTTTCCATTTATGTCTGAAATCTTGTAAATTTTTTGCTTGCGTAGCAAAACATCTGCTTCTGAGACAACACAATTTTCGGGCTTGCATCTGAGCTATCAACCGCTTTCCATTAGAACGGTCTGGTACTTTTTGAACTCTATATGTCCTTAGCATACTTTTCTCCTTTATCATTTGTACAGTAGATTTTGATGTACCTGCTCTATGCCCCATATCTCGCACTGAGGTGTTGGGATTCTGCTTAAAACGGCGCTTCACCTTCATCGCTACCTTTGGATTAAAAAATTCTGGTTTTCTGCCTGAACCTTTTTTCCGTGAAACAGGTAGACCCTTCTTATAATTATAAATAACCGTAAAGACATTTTTTTCTGATGCACCAACTATTTTTGCTATAGCTGAATATTTTAGTTCTGGATTTTGCAGGTATGTGGACAAAATCAGTTTGCGAACTTTTTGTTGCTTGCTAGACATCTTTGTCGTTAAAAGTGCTATTTTCAAGTGTTATATATCATAATAAACATCACTTTATATAGAAAAAGTATTGTGTCTTATTATACCTATAAAATTAACAGGTAGAGCATAATAAAAAAAAAAGAAAAAACGTAAGATTTTTCTGGGACAGTCCGTAGACAGATGCTTGTCATTTAAGTCAATTTCGCAACGCTTCTTCTCGATTTGTGTTCTTTTCCATCACAAAATCGGTAGCTCATGATCGAAAAAGTGCTACGTCACACAAGTCAAGCCGGTAACTTGTCGATTTGTTTACAGCAACGAGCTACTGTCGCAATAAGGAAAACCGGTGCAGGGCATAATTATAAGCATTGGACAGTTTTTCCTTCTTGCCACATTTAAATTTTATACTTCGCTCTACTATACCAAGCTTATTTTAAATTCAAAAAAAACTTGACAAGTCCGTGCCATATTAGGCCAGTGTCACCCGAAAAAATAGGTAAATATTTATAAAGCTTTACCACAAAAAGCGTATCATCCGGAAAAAATTTGGTGGTTGGAGAGAAAAACTGAGAGTCAAAAAACAGCTGATCACTTCCCTCAAAAAAAAAAAGAACAAAAAGACAAATTTCTTGTGGCTAAAACTGTCAAAATCGTAGGCAACGACTCACTTTTGACAAGCGAGGGGAAGAAAATTGCCAGTCTCAATTGTATCTGCCCAATACTTACCTCATTAAAAATTTTTCAGCGCTTCATTTTTTTCCCTTGTTCAAAGGTTGTGTTAAAAAGGAGCAACATAATAAAAAGCTTGAAATCAAAACATTTTTTGGTAAATGCTTATTTATTCAATTAAATATTTGTATGATATTGAAAAGGAATCGTAAAGTTCAATGTCTCATAAATGATCAACCGGATAATTATTTTTCAAATATTGGTTTTCGATGCCCACATGACGTTTTAATTTTGAAAATCTTTTCAACGTGTAACGATTTTTGGCAGCTTTATCCCCGGCTGCCGATGTCTATGTCTCCGAAAGTAGATGCGCGTCAACAACTTCTGATTCCATATTCGCTTTTAAGGTAAACTTATGCTGAAGTTATAGAAATCACATACAAAACTGTAAAGTCGGTCATTTGCTTTTTGAGTTATATCCTATTTATCATTAATATTCTCAAAAAAGTTTCACTTGGCTTGCATGCAGAAAGTATCAACCAAACGGTTATGCAAATGCGGCGCAGGTTCTAACCTTTGAACCCTGCCATTGTTTGCTTACTAAAATAGTTGCAACTTTTTTGACAGTTTTAATTTTTTACCCATTTTTGCGTATCAGACAAAAATTGTGGTGATTCGACTAGTCAGAGAAATTTCAGCTTTTTTCTCTCGAACATCGATTTGACATTTTTAATTTTGTACCACAAAATCCGTCTGATACAAAACTTGTATTCACATATGGGCTATTGTCAGAAAATAAGTTGTCCACAGTGACACTATTCGAATGAATGTATTTTAAAGTTTTTAACAATTTTTTATGACGAGCGTTTAAAAACTTGTGATATTTTTCACTAGTTCTTCAACTTGTGCTTGCGAAAAATCGAACAGTCGCAGTCTAAGTAAGAGCAGAAATTGTCGTTGACAAACTGCAAAGCGCTTCGGCAATCAACATCTTCGGCAGTTTCCATTATGATCGACTGATGCGTTAAACAGTGTTCGGGCGGTTGACGTAAATACCGCCAGCGGTGAGTCAAAATTACAACCCACATGACTGAATGAAATGGAACAGAATTTCGGCGTACATCGTAAAGGCAACCGCTGACTGGAATTAGATTTAATTCTAATTTTGCTGTCTCGGCAGACAGATCAGTGTTGTAGTTCCAATCAGCTTGTGCCAATTTAAAAATATAAGTTTGTAGTGTCAATTCTAATTTTATTAAAAGTGATTCTAATACAAAAGGAACATAAATGAATTAAATTACAAAGGATTACTAAAAGAAGAAGTATTTCCTCACAAAATAAAAATAATTTCACTCTGTCACAATTAAATATTTTTCAATACAAAAATTACTTTCTTGTTTACTCGAACCGATTTTACGACGGTTTTACCGCTAAACGGTTTTTACGCCGGCGGTATTTACATCAACCGTCTGAGTTCTGTTTAGCGCGTGAAACTGTTGACGGTATCGCAAGTTGAAGCAGCAGTATGATTTTAGCTTTCGTAAGTTGAAGCAACATCAGTTTTTCAAATATCGCAGTTGACTGTTTGGCGCTGATGCTTTTTGATATTTCTTCTTCATATTTTGCTTTGATCAGATTTTTTGCAAAAGTATTAAATGTAAGAATTTTATATTATTTAAAAATTGGAGCGTAGACGGCTGGAAAAGGGTAACATAGTCCGAAGAAACCAAAGTAACCGTTTTCGGTCAGAAACATTGCAAAAGCACTAAATGAAAGAAGCAATGAAGATGGAGGAAGATGTTGATGGTGTGTGGGGCTGCAAAACAATCCTTACGACTTCGCTACTTTGACCACAGCAATTTAAACACTGCTTATGATAACAGACTCTATTGGTCTGTATTAAAATAAAATAAAAAAATTTGGTTAAATGTCACTACCGTGGTATATTTATTTTCAGCAACTTTTCCGTACCACGGTCAAGATATTTAAGCATAACTCATTCGATTAGCTTAAGTGTTTTCCAAAACCGTTTCGCGCACGAAAAACACTGTTGAAACTTTTTTTGCTATTTTTTTTTTTGACAATCACCCACATGCATGTATCTTACAAATTGAAAAGTGAGCAGAGTTCCACATTACACGCCTAGGGCAATATATAAAATGTGTCCTTTTAAATTTTTAATTTTTTTTCCTATTTTCCAGATAGAAGGGAGTGTAACACAGCTGCTTAAAGTATCATTATCACGAGAACAATATGAACAACTTTTAGAATCATTTGATAATGCTTTAAAAGTGCCTAGCGAATTTGTGGCATCATATTCACCAAACCTTCGAGAACCTGTACTTAAAGAAAGGGGAAGTAATCAAAACATTAATGTTATAAAAAGTAACAATGCTGAACGAAGCAATTGTGTTAAAGTTTTGTTTTCTCTACCACTTTTTGTGATAACGCTCAACAATGAACATAATAATCCTCTGGTGGAGATAACATTCTTAGAATTCAGTATTAACTACAACAAAAAAATTAATTATCAAATTGATCTGCAAGTATTGCTACGATCTGTTTTAATGGAAGACCTTAAGTGTATGATTGACTCTAGACATCGTCATATGGTCGATTCAACACCCTGTAAAGCATTTAAAGACATAAAAAGAAACTCTTACATTTCATTTTCCTGTCCTGACTTAGTAAGCCTACAGAATAAAAATAAATATTCAAGATCTATACCAGACAATTTGCAGTCCTTGGATGAAATAAATGTGGTTTCTGATATATTAAAAAATAAACCAAATACTACAGCAAATCAACATATGTCTTCAGGAAAAACTCAAGATGCTTTTAAAAAAAATCTTTCGCAAGTCTGTAATGATAATTTAGTAGCATATGTTGCACAAATTACTTATCCACAATCTACATTTTCAAATTGTGATAAATATACAAGCAGTTCAATTGACTTCAATAGTTTAAATTTAATCATATCTGTTGAAAGGTGGTGTATGGTATTAGACTTTTTTGGATTACTTACCGAAAAGGAAACTGAGGACAAAGACAAAAGACAGTTCAAACAAACAAACACAAATGGTAAGCGAATATTTTTTGTAATATTGATTGAAAAAACTTGTATATAATTTTTTTTTAGATAAAGCTGAGGAAAATAGCGATTTAAAAATGTCTGTTAGATCATTAAACCTAACTTTTGTACGCAATGAATTGGAGTTAGCCAAAGCTAATGTTTCAAATGCTTCGTTTATGATAACAAAACATAATGATGCAAAAATAATTGAAGGACGTCTAGGATCTATATCATTACTTGACCTCACGAAATTTGGGAAACTTTATAGAGAAAAGTTCTTAACAAGTGGAACTGAAGCTTTAAATTTTCATTACAAAAGGTATATTTTTGTTTCGCAATTCCATCCTTCGCTTGGTGTGTTTTTACCTTTATTCCGGAGTTTTTTTCGAAATAAGTAGTAGTGTTCTCCTCGGCGCACATGAGAAATCCCCAACCACAACGTGTTTTCCGAAAATTACGACAGTAAACTGCAATATTTTAACGCGTTTTTGATACATGTACATTAGTGCGGTTCTATGAAATATGTAGTTTTTGCATAGCTAAATGAATTATTAATTTCATTTGATGCAATTTTACTGTTTACTAATTTGCCGACTAACTTACATTGGTATTGGGTAATAATGAAACTGGAACGTATTTGTGCAAACAGGACCAAAAAAAATTTTTTTCTTAAAAATGATAGTTACTTAAGACCTGAGGACGAATTTCGTGGGACAGTGGTACCCAATTGAGTTTTGTTTAATCAAATTCATTTCCAACTGAAAACGAACAATGAAATTGTTGATACTTTAAAAGTTTTTGGCAATTTAGATGGACACTGTATTTGAATTGCCAAAATCAATACGAAAACATTGAACCCTCGATCTCTAATATTCGTTTTTTGAAAACATTTTAAATATAGCCATCGGGGAAAATCTAAATATGTGTATGACATGTACTCGTATTTACCATAATTAAAGACAAGGACATAATGTTCGAAACAATAAACGAATGCTATATAATACTTCTCGGTGAGCTAGACAATATTTACATATAGCACTTGCAACTTCGTTCGTATCGCCAGAAAAGCTTTCAACGGAGCGCTCGTCAAGAAATGTGTAATATCAAGAGAGTTACAAAAGCAATTGCATGTAGAGAGGGAAAGAATGTAGAGTTTTAGCGAACTATGTTTATGTTTTTTGCTATGATTCTTAACTGGTCAATGCAGGAAAGAACACATAGTGTGCTTGCAGACTCCTAAACGTCAGCTTACAAAGCTTGCTGATGATATGACCTACCGTTCATTGAAACTAGTGTAAGCAGCTGGTTGCCCATTTGTTGTTACTTTACAATTGTTGGAGTTATTCTATAACAATTAATGTACTTTTCGCTTGTAATTTTTTTGTTGTTTTCACACTAAAAGTACTGAAGCCGAATGATCTTGCAGCCGTTACTACTGGTCATTTTCTTATTGGAGAACCACTTACGGCTCCAATTAATCCAAAGCTCATGTAAATCAACGTTGACCAGATGGTAACTAAGGACTGTCCCAAAAGAAACTTACGTTTTTTATTTTTTGTATTATGCTCTACCTGATAATCTTATAGGTCTAAAAAGACAAAATATTTGTTCTATATAAAGTTACGTTTAATATGATGTAGAACCCTTGAAGATAGCACTTTTAACGACAAAGATGTCTAGCAAGCAACAAAAAGTCCGCGAACTGATTTTGTCCACATACCTGCAAAATCCAGAACTAAAATATTTAGCTATAGCAAAAATAGTTGGTGCATCAGAAAAAACTGTCTTTACGGTTATTTTTAATTATAAGAAGGGTCTACCTGTTTCACGAAAAAAAGTTCAGGCAGAAAACCAGAATTTTCGAACCCAAACGTAGCCGCGAAGATGAAGCGCTTTTTTAAGCAGAATCCCAACACCTCAGTGCGAGATATGGCGGCAGAAACATCAAAATCTACAGTACAAATGATAAAGGAGAAAAGTAAGCTAAAGACATAGAGTTCAAAACGTACCAAACTGTTGTGATGAAAAGCAGTTGATGGCTCAAACGCGAGCCCGAAAAATGTATGAAAGGTACCTGACTAAATTTTATTGCTGTCTTATGGAAGACGAAACTTACTTCGAAGCTGATTTTAAGCAGCTATCTGGGCACGAATATTATGCATAACCGAAGAAGAGGCATGTGTCTAGTATATTTGAAGAAAAAAAAATTCGAAATTTCCGAAGCCATATGCACCTGTGGTCTCAGAAGTAGATTTTTTGTTACGAAAGGCACAATCAATTCCAATGTTTATATAGACGAGTGCCTCGAAAAACGTCTTCTACCATTTATTCGTGCACATGAGGGTACCATGATGCTCTGGCCAGATTTAGCAACATCTCATTACTCTAAAGCTACGATGGATTGGTATGCAAATAAAAAAATCAATTTCGTACCAAAAATAGCAAATCCGCCCAACTACCCAGATCTTCGCCCAATTGAAAGATATTGGGCTCTAATGAAAAGAGATCTTCGAAAGAGTGGTAAGACTTCAAAAAATTTACAAGACTTCAGACTTAAGTGGAAATGATCGTACCGTACTGTCGATGAACAACTGTACAAAATTTAATGAAGGGCCTTACGAAAAAAGTAAGAAATTTTTATAGAAAAAAAAAATTGTTACTAAGATATCTATATTCTGAGTACAGCTTTTGCTATCTTTAGCATCAGAACTGTCACTAATTAGTGAATTTTACAACATCAGAACCTATCTTCCACCATCACGATCCTTGCCGATTGCAGAAGAAAATCCTATCGAGCAATATGCAGTCACAATGTTTTATTACTCATCGAAATACTTTTAGTAGACCACCACCACTTCAACTTGTTTAAATTGCTTCCCATTCCTACTGTAATAAATGAAACTATGGTAACTATACGTACAGAAATGGCAATTTGTGCGTTAAACATGGATCATGATCACTATATTTCATTCACCAGCGTCGAGCTACAACAGTGTTCGATGACCAAAGAGGAAATATGCTTTTGCACAACCAAACAAATTTCATTCAGCAAAGAAGAATCACAGCATGCCTGTGAAATTCAACTATTCAACAACAAAACATCTCCAAATTTCCATGTTTCACGAATTGAACTCTTATCCAACGACAATTAAAGGACCCGAATAAATGGATCTACGCATCGATCAAGGATAATTAAATGTCAGCAGTTTGTGGTGCCGAACCTAGTCAATGCACATTACATGGATCAGGACTTCTCGCAATACATCAACAATGTACCATTACAAACTATTTCAAGCTTTACTTAAATTATCAATTTCGTTTCAACATCCTAAAATTCAAATTAATTCAATCTCATTAATATTTTTAGTTGAGTGTCACATAGTAAACAAATTGTACATATCTTCTGCTGAGGTGCACTTACTACCTTAGTAGAGCAGCGACTGACATAGTTTAAAAATTATTTAATTCCTGGTTGCTTGCTTAGCAATATTTTGGTGATTTGTTTTTATGTGATAATTTTCATATTTTCTATTTTGTAATAATTATTGTTAAGCATTTTATTTGTATATAAACTTGAATATTTTAACTAATAAATCAGATGCAATTTAAAATTCAGTAAACCGCTTTGATTTGCCTCTTCTGGTCAAAGTGCTTGAAAGTATCACGACACAATTCCACTAAAGAACACTATCTTAGGTTTATGAGCCTAAACTAGAATTACACATAACATTTTGACAAAACATGCATTATAACGTTTAAGTTTCAAAGTCAATAAATTAGCTTATAGTCATTGATAGTGTGACGATTTGAATCAGGTAACACTTCGATTTCGGAAACGTTATTTTATTCAAATTCTTACCAAGCCAATATTTGTGGAATTTAACTTCTTTAGCCACGGGGTGATTTCAAACTCGGAGAAACGGAAACAGATGGCACTAAAAACCACATGTATAGGTCTTAGCCTAAAAGAGAATGGGATAGAATAAAGATGTACAGTACAGATATAAATTGTTCAAAATGAAAGCCGTATTTTCCAACCCACCTCAAACTGTTTTTTTTTTCAAATTGCATCAAACTGTTGTGTTATGTGATGTGATATCACATACACAAACCATTTAGCGCTTAATGAATTTTCATAAGCCGAAGAGTATGCATCGACATTTTTCATCTTTATTGTTTTCATTTCACTTGCTGGCACAAAAACGTGTGTGCTGTTCACACACGGTAGAAATGAAACCTTAATTACCATAATATAAAAGACGGAACCCGACCTGTTACTCACAAATAGACTTCAATGCACAACAACTGGAATCATTGTCTGTTCAGCTTTCTTAAGTGAGAGAAATATGTGCTTGTGAAAGCAGATTGGGCCATGATTCAGTTTCAATTGTGGTTGCTTACATTTCTCCCAACTAATCAATAAATACAATTATTGAATTCATTTACGAGAATTTATCGCGGATTATTAAAAAAGATTACGATAAAATTTCGATGATTTCAATGTGAATTTTGCATTGGATGTGTAGCAGTCGCACTGAATCGACAACAAGATCAAAAACAGTAATTGACGCTGTATTTCAAAGATATAATGATCAAATCCAAACCAAATCATTTGTTTCATACTTTAGTTTCCATAAGCCACTCGTAGCATACGATGCAATTTAAAACATGGAGTCTGAATAGTAAAATTACTTTTAAAGCTGGTGTGAATTTGTAGGGCTGCTGAAGATCTAAATGATATTCTGGTTTCTAAAATCCAAAGGAATTGAAATCAAAGCTGGAATAAAATCTCATATGGAAATATAGAAAACAAAATAAAAGATGGTTGTTAGGACAGAAAAAATGTTTTTTATTGTGCGCTCCTTGTTCTAATCACAATGAAGGTTGTTTGCCAAGTAAGCTTTAGGATACCTTTTTCGACTTAAGGTCACAAAAAATATCATAAGATTTTTTCGGTAACACCAATTTATGGAATAAATACATTTAAACAGCTTATGACATATGAAGCTAGATAACATCTGTTGGCGACTAAAGATCTGTTTTTTCTGAAATAGGTTTGCCATCTGGCATGAACATCGCCGCCCGCTTTGCAGTATGTATGCAATAAAGTTACTTGATAATTTTTAACCAACAAATTTTAAATATGTATGGTTTTAATAATAAATTTTCAAAATTGTCTTAGACAATCAGCCGTGCTCCCATTTTTGGAATCGCAAAAATATTGCGATTTACTTTTCAAATAGCAAATGTACGTGCTCCGATATTCGTGAATCACAAAATGTTTCCGGTTTCAAATCGGTTGATTACATTTTTGAAGTAAATATTTACTGGCCACACCTCAATTTTTAATGTTGAAAAGTTTGTCAAAACAATAGTAAGTTGCGATTTGCTTTTGAGCGATATGTGAAATGATAAATGCAATTATCGATATACATATCTGACAGAGTTGCCTTTGTAAATGAAAGAACGAAAAAAGTTTTTAAATCAAATTATTAAATTGCTCTACACATTTTAGGAGGAAAGAATAATTAATTCATAAATAAATAGGTTTATAGTGCAATCATGCACGTAAGCTATTAAAATGTTACTGTGTATTTTGAAAACGAAACAAATGGAAACCTTGGCAACTCTATTCGCAGCAAACAGCTTTAGCGCGGGTAAAATTATTTCTTTAAAGCAAAAGGTAAATACAATAGTTTTTATCTTTTGTATCCACAAACTGATATAGTTTTTTCCTTGCAGGAGTAAGCACAAAAGCAGCAACCGAGAGGATATAATCGTTGAATTTATAAAGAAGTATCCGGATTTGGCCAGGGAGTTCGTTAAGTTACAGCTGAGGCAAAATGGTTTCAGTTAGTCGAAAGCTTATATGTAATTGAGCCTCCTTTAAAGGACATTTGCGGATGGAAAAAGGTGCTTATTGAATATTTGCGCTTATTGTATATTTGTCGTGATTACAATATTTGTCTAAATCGTAGGTTTGGTCTGATTGGAAAATAAACATCCACAAATAGCTTTCAAAAAATAAGTTTGAAGCGAAAGCTACAGGCGGCGGTCCATATGCTCAGCAAGTTGTCCTCCCTATTGAGGAGGCCGTTGAAACCATTTGTGAGTTTTTTGAAATAGTGGACGGGGTAGGAGCTACAACGTTCGGTACACATGCAAAAAACAAAAACCTGAAATCGGATAACATCGAATTGGCTGAGCTGCAAAACGACAAGTCAGAAAATTTAGAGCCTAATTATACCTACAATGTAGATAATGAACCGTTGTTCGTTCGTGAAAGGCAGGTGGAAGCTCCGTCTTCCTCAAAACGCTGACGCGTGGTTAAGGAGAATGCAGTGCCCTCCGATTTGCTGAGTCTGTTCGCTTTCCAGATGTAACCGTTAAAAAAACTTAATAAAAATTTGGAAAACTTGAGCACAAAACAGGCAGAACATTTCAAGTGAATGAAGCAAATAGAGCGGGAAAAGCTTGAGATAGCTAAGAAGATTGCTGAAGCGATTATGAAATGAAGTGTAATAAAATGTGCTAGCCTAGTAACCTCCTACCTAATGACTCATATCAAATATGTATAGTTTATTTTACTGTAAAAATGTTATTGTATGCTATTAACGTTATGTTATTTAATGCTTTTGTTAGCTAGTGCCAGTGCTAGTCAAATATGATCTCTTTAGTTATGAAACTGTAAAAACATTTTAAAGTATGAATAAAACAAATGCGACTGAATTAAAAGAAATATTTTATTATGGGAGGGCAAGCGCAATTTGTCTCTTAATGATACACCATCTGGATTGTCTTCGCTCTCATTTTCAGCATTAAATTGTAAAAGGGTTCATTGCATTGTACGAAATCTTCAATTGGGGTATTTCGCCTACGAAAAATATTGTGCAAGGCACAGCACACGTTTACAATTTCGCATGCAAACTTGGGCTCATAATTTAAGCAACGTTGAAAGCGTCGAAACCGGCTTTTAAGTACTCCAATGGTACTCTCGATAATATTTCGTGCAGTAGCATATTTTGCATTAAATTTGTGCTGAAAAGTTCCCAATTCTGCACTGCTGTATAGAGCTAAAACGAATCTTTCCAAGGCATATCCAGAATCCGCTATAATAAAGCTGCAATTTATGTTTCTTGATAAATAGTTTCTAGCGTGACTATTGTTCCAAACGGAGGAGTCATGGGATGACTCGGGGTGAGTGGCATCTATTGCTATAATTTCTATATTATAGTTACACACCTAAATTTAAAAGCCATTAATCCACGATACGTTCCAAACATAACACTAGCACTTACCACAATGGCATTTAAGCTATAGAATCCTTTTCTGTTAAAAAACACAGATTCATTTCAAACCGGTTTTAAGTGCGTTCCATCCACACATGCGACGACGCGAGGAAGTTGGTATTTGCCATAGAGTAGTCTCGAGATTTCTGTATATGCTGCTGAGTCATTTGCAATGTGATAGCTTCTTCGCATAACACCATTTCTAGTAGAGGAATAACTCTGTGGAGCATCTTCCCAAACGTGCTCCTACCGATATTAATATGGTGGTCCTTTGCAACGGCCAACTAGTAAGAGCCTGTGGCGAGAAATCGTAGTACTACACTAAGTTGAGTGGATTGCGGTATTAGGGATGGTTTCAAATGAGTTCCAACTTTCTCCAAAATCATTTTGAAAGTGTCCTTGTACGCCTATGATTGCAACTAACGTTTCGTCTGACATATTAAATACATTTGCCTTCGACCGTAGATACTTCATTCTTCTTAATTCAAGAAGTTTCTACCTTTTTTTTTTGCTTCAAGGCAAGCAATTGAAAAAGTAAATGGCATTTTTTGATTTTTTTTAAATTTCTAACACAACTAAAACAGCTGTTTTACCTTGCCAAAAAAAAAGTGAAAATGAAAGATATCGATAACTAAAATTAACGAATTTCGGAGCACCTAAAAATGTTATCGTACGATTTGTACAAAAACGCAAATCGCAAAACCAAGTCTAAATGGAAGCACGACTGAATATAAAGTGTTACAAATATAAGTTGTAAAAAATAAAATTGGAATAATGCGCTTACATTTGCTTATTTCAATTCTTCAAAGTTATTTCATTAATTTTTTTTTTAAGTACATATTAAAAGTTTGTTTTGGGCAACCGGCAAACCATTTTAGCTTGGAACGACTCCAGGCTTAATTATTTATTGATATATATCTATACCTAGAACTAGTGATATAGGCACGCATCTATCGAAGTCGCGATCAGCTAAAATAATATTGGACAGTTTCTCTTTGACACTGACGTTTAAGGATTTTGACGGCGTCTTCAGAGAATTTCGACGAGAATTCTGCAAAGTAGCTTCAAGTTTTATGTGTGGATCGGAATGAGCCCGGATGAATATTGAGCTACACATGGATGAAGGAGAGATCTTGCGTACTGCAGCCGCCCACCAACTTTAATCCGCACCAATGCCGTAGGAAATACGGGAACGATATGCTGTAATATGATGGATGCTATGGTAACGAATTTTGAAGGATTGGAACTGGGTTGTATAAGAGTGTCACTGTTGTGCAGACGCTTCGTGCATATGCAGCATCGTATGATGGTCTTGCTTATAAGCGAAATTTACTTCGGCAGGACTTGCCTGAGTGCTGATGCGCCAAATAATTTGAACAATATTTGTGCATTCGTTTCTCCGTGTTCATTGCAAGGAATTTTGGACACGCTCGAAGTGCGTGATATTGGTGGCAGATACGTCATTTGAATCTTCTTGTAGCCTTAGGAGGACGACGCCAAACGGAAAGGCGTTCTAGGACACTACTATGGTGGTTCGACTTATTGTTCACAATTCTGGGCATGATGAAGCTGAAAAAAACTAGATTTTTGGAACGAGAACCAGTTTGACGATATCATGAGTAATTTGACCTTGTTCAGTGATATCATCAGCGATGCGAAGTTAATTATCTTTACCACAGTGGACCTTTAAAACTCGACCTAAACGCCAATCGTGCGGTGGAAGGTTCTCGTCGCGTATCACTACGATTGAGTTTACTTGTATATTAAAGTTATTTTCCAACTTATGGAGTTCTTTAAGATGAGTCTTTGCCATCTGGCAAGCTGGAGAGTTCCTCGAATGTGTATTGGAAGGAGCCAGCAACCTTTTTAAAATGCGCCTTAAAACTTTTGTCGCCTAACTCCCATGTGAGGAGCACCAAAAGGAATAAAATGCCAGGTTAACTTTAAATTATTGAAATGCGAAGCAATTTCTGATCGAGATACTTCAAAAATTTATTTTTCTAATACCTTGGATGCTTCAACAAAGGTTTAGTTGCGTGCGAGCAGTTTTCTTGTGGGAATACAAGTCTTGCAATTTTGGATTGTAATTTTAATAAGGTTTTTAACCTTTGGAATCCAAAATTATAGGCAAATTAGCCTTAGCATCACTTGATTCTCTCCATAAAGAGATATTTGATGGGTAAATTGAACGAGCAGGTGAGTGAAAGAGTAGTTATATGGTAATATGATTGGATGGCGTTCATCATTCGTTAAGGAAGGTGATGAAACGAGCCGCCCACATACGCGAAGAATACTATTTGGATCTATGAAAGGGGTTTAGTTAAGCAATCTACTGGAAGAAAGAATAGGTTGCCTCATCGTTCAGTTTTTATATTCGGTTGGATATACTACTTTTTGACTCAGAATTATAAAATAGGTTTTTACGCTATTAATTTCTCGCCTATACGCTGAGCGTAATCATACGTTACTTTGCAAAGCACTAGTAGCGCGTGATTCCTCACAGCAGCCCACCGTTTTCAAGAGGGAACCTATGCTCACTATCCGTTGATCGTAATTGGGCGTTACTTTGCAAAGCACTAGTAACGCGCAACCACCGCTTCTAAGAGAGTGTAATCGTACGTTGCTTTGCAAAGCACTAGCAACGTGTGATTACTCAGAGCAATCCACCGATGATAACTACAAGAGAAACTACTAAGCGCCAACGTATGCAGCTTTGACTAGCACTACAGCATAAGTTGGTTCTGCGACCAAAAGTTGCTTACCGGAATAAATCTTTCGGTGCCCTGTGTCCATTGCTGATTCCGCGGTGACTGACTGATATTTTCAAAGTCGCGTCCTTATATGCTTCGTCAGTTGCTGTTTGCCTAGTTCCCTTTCGTTCGTGGTGACATTGGTTGTTGGTGTTCTGTTTCACCACGAACAGCTGTTCCGAAAGCTTACCCTACGGTGTTGCCGTTTACTTATTTTACTTATAACACTAAGAACTTAGATAAAAATAATTCATTGCTACGCGACTTGCGTCGTATGTGGACGAAAACGATGCGACCGACTTTCGTCCTCACAATATACATCTTAATTATTAATGAGAGAAGTCATGCGATTAAAAAGAGCTGTTGCCATAAAATTAGTTCTACTGACTGGTTGGTAAAATATCTGATATGAGTTACGATTACTCCTACTATTGGTGTTAAAATGAATATAACTAAGAAGCTCTGGCGCAGCAAGCGACCCAGTCACAAGCTGATGCAAATAAAGTATACCCACAATATTTCTACGAGTGCGCAAAGACTTCATACGTAATAACTTTAAACGATCCTCATAAGGAGCAAGGTTTAAGAGGTCATTCCAATTTAAGCCTTTGAGAGCAAAGCGAAAAAAATTTTTCTAAAATCGCTCTACTCTATCTATATGTATATTGTAATATGGAGACCATACGTGGCTAGCATACTCTAACTAAGGACGCACAATTGTGTTATATAAAGTTATTGTTACTGAAGGGCCATTAAATTCTTTTGCCCATCGCTTTATAAAACCAAGTAATGACGAGGCCTTCTTACAGATTGTGTTAATGTGTTCATTAGGTCTTTGACTATATCGACACAACAAATTTTCTTGTCATTAAGTATATAACCAAATGCCACGTTACTTTCCTTCTGGAGAAGATCATAGTTTGGAATTGGTCAGGATTTAAATGTATGCTATTTTTAAAAAACTAAACTTCAAATGTGCAGATAAAAGTTTTGATTATATGAGTAACATCATTGATGATAACTTGGCTATGGGCCTGTAACAAGAAACATAATTTTTTAGTCCTTTCTTAAAAATAGGATCAAGTAGTCATCGTTGACAGATTTATTAAAATGAAAACTGAGTGGTTGACTCAAAATAGGACTACAATTAATTAAAACTGTGACAGGAATGCCATCAGGTAAAGACTTTAAAGCTATTGTCAAACAGATCCTAGTTAAGAAAAGAGCTGTTTAGCCAAGTCTCGGTAAAAACGATAATATCTTCAGAAAAGTTCTAAGTGGATAGAAAAATTTCATGCGCTTTTCAACGCAAGCCCCTTACATTTTGGTAGTAAAGATATAAACAATTTAGTTTTTTGAAATAGAGCGGACTTTTTGGACAGTCTTGAAGATATTATCAACCCACATATTCGAATTATAGACAGCAGCAAAATGGCAGGAAACCACTGTAATCTGAAAAGATGCATTTGTAGGTTTGTTACCGATTTTCCTACAGTATCAGCGGTTGTATCGGGGTGTAGTCGGGAGATAAAAATGGAATTAAGTTTAGACATCGTTTGTAAAAAATTCGACCAGTAGAGCTTATAACAAGGGGACTATTTTCTACTGGGCGATAAGTAGTGGGAGAAACAGAATTTCATATTTCTGGGCAAGTTTCTAATTCAGAACTTAGAGAAATTATTTTAGGGATATTGGCTGTGCTAACTGTTTTTTTAGTTGGCCTGATCTTATTTTTTGATTTCTTTTATTTTTTAGGTTTATTTTTCTTCCCAAGAGAATTAGCAAGTTTGGTAGTATCCGAAACCGAAGGAGTGGATTCAAAAGCCGTAGTGACATTAGTTAAGTATTATGTGCTGGCAAGCTAACGTCTGGGGACATAGTCTCATTAAGACTGTTATCAATTTGGGAACTTAAGTCAAAATAATTACTTAAAATATCTCTTAAGTTAGTATTTAGATTATTTAAGCTATCCCCAAATTGTTTAATCTTTTCGAAAAAAACCGAGAGGGAGAGGGCTCTGTACGATGGACAGTACGATTGCAGACCCGAACGGTCATAACATAATAATTCTGTTATAGAATTGGTCAAGTTCGCACAATATGCATGAAACATTTGCTCACAAGGCCCTGAACAAGGAAACATTGAACTTAGGATATTTTGGCTTTTGCTTTGATCTCCTACAGAACATGCAAGCAAGTTATCGGAGGAGAAATAGTTCATATCCACTAAAAAAAAATGCTGCTTATGTAGAAAAAAAAAATATAAAAAAATAAAAAAAATAATAATAACTTGCAAGTTAGAATAAATAAGCAAACAGAGGAAACAATGTGTTAATGCTAATAATAGAGTCTATTACAGAGCAACAAAAATAACAATGTTATTTAAATAGAACTTGTTAACAAACAAAGCACAAACCGAACCGAAAATCTTATGAGCGCTTAAGAGCAGCAATGCAAGCAAGTATTGCTTTGCTTTAAAATTAATGGAAAATATTAATTAAATATCACAATATTTTAAGATAAAAAACAAATTGATAAATTACAATTATAGCACAGGCATTTAATGAATATTAGCAGACAACGAAAATTAAAATATTTACCACAAAAAATTACTAAAATATCACAAAATAAGGTCACAACACAAAGACACAGTACCGTCACCGACAAATAGACAAAGTCAACTCAAATGGAAGTGATACGACATATCTGCCATTTGATCTCTTTTTGTTGTTTTAACTCATAATTCTTCACAAAAACGCTCAGATGGAGCTATAGAACGTTTTTGAGGAAGATTCTCAACCTCCCAAAAACGAAAAATTTCTTCATTGAGTGCAACTTCATTGAAATAGGAAACACGTGTTGAAGAACTAACTGAATTTGTGACAAGACTAGTCCAAATCCATCCAAAGATGGTTTCTTGGGCTATCAGTGAGCCACATACATTTCGTTTTATGCCATCAAGTAAAACCATAGGATGTAAATCACCACCGATCAAAATATCGATGTGTGAACTTTTAGAGAATTCTTCGTCCGCTAATTTTATTTTCGAAAGTTTTTGGAATATAGTGGGATCAACGGTACGTGTTGAAAGATTTCCAGTAAGATGAGAAAGAACTAAGGCTGATGTTTCAATTCGGATTGCGGCATCAGCTTGTGATCGAAGCACAAATGAGCATAATTTTTGAGGTTTTGCGGAAACAGCATTATTTAGTCCAGTTACTTGAGTTTGTATGGACCGATGAGGTAACTTGAGAAGATTGAACAATTTTTCTGAAATGAAGGATGCTTCGGAACCAGGATCAGTAAAAGCTCGAGCGGAATAAGTTATGCCTAAATGACATATATGCACAGTTACATTACCCAAAAATACGCTTCTGGAGCTTGACGCAAAACATGTCAGTAGAGGTTTAAGTGGACTGTATTTGAACAGCATGATTCTTTTGAGTTAATGCAAAGCCAAATCTTTTTAATCCACGCCATTCGTTCATTTGAATTTATCCTTAAGAATTGAGGGCAATTACGGATAGTATGCTGTTCTTGGGAGCAAATTTTGCAATATAGACTTACTGTATTAGCATGATAAGTACTTACTTTCCGTACTGTACCACGAATGTTGAAGTTAGAAGTACTTGGCTTCTGAGAAGTCCGTTTTGAATTAAAAGTACAGTTGATGTCAGAAACAGACTCAAGTGTCTGGTATCTGCTCGTTAAAAACATATCCAATTCTTCCCAAGACGGAATAGCAGTCTTACATTTAGGCGACTGCTCCCACAAGGCTAGCGATGCATCTGGTAACCGACTTGAACAAAGGAAAACAAATATAGGATCCAATCCTTTGATCCTCATATCATATAATTGTAATTCCGAAATACAACTCTGAATATCGCGTTGATGTTTCTTAAGTGTGGTACTAGACTCATTAGACAATATAGACTTACTGTATTAGCATGATAAGTACTTACTTTCCGTACTGTACCACGAATGTTGAAGTTAGAAGTACTTGGCTTCTGAGAAGTCCGTTTTGAATTAAAAGTACAGTTGATGTCAGAAACAGACTCAATTGTCTGGTATCTGCTCGTTAAAAACATATCCAATTCTTCCCAAGACGGAATAGCAGTCTTACATTTAGGCGACTGCTCCCACAAGGCTAGCGATGCATCTGGTAACCGACTTGAACAAAGGAAAACAAATATAGGATCCAATCCTTTGATCCTCATATCATATAATTGTAATTCCGATATACAACTCTGAATATCGCGTTGAAGTTTCTTAAGTGTGGTACTAGACTCATTAGTAACTGTATTGAGACTAAAAAAAATTCTCAGCTAACTATTGCCTAGAATTCGCTTGTTTTCAAATCTGTCTTTCAGATTTTTCCAAGCCAGCGTAAAACCATCGTTGGTCAATGGAGATTTTTCAGTAATGTCACGAGCTTCTCCCCTGGTTTTTTGATTCTGATGAAAAAGTAAACATATCACTGAATGAAGGCCAAGAAAGGAAGTCTCCGTTGAACACTTCCATATCGCATGAAGGTAAGCGAAAGTTGCTGCTTGAGCTCTCTGGTTCCCTGAAATCTGTTAGGGGAGATGAGAATATAGTGAGCTGATGTATGAGCTCACCAATTTTCTCAACGCTGCGAACATATGTTTGGTAGGACCTGCGGTAACGCTCCTTAACTGATGTGAAATCGGCCGCGGCATCATCATTGCCAGTCTCTGCTGAAGAAAGCAACTGACGTAAAGATAAGTTGTATGCAACCTTCACGTTGCTCCACATGGACTTTATTACTTCCCGATAAACTTTCAAAGCGTGCGAAGTATTATCCTGAGGTAGTAAATCCAAAAAATCATTTTGAAATTAGACCAAGGTGTCGGTTAATGGGATGAAGTTATCGAGTGCTGAAATATTGAATACAATACGGAAAAAGGAAAAGAAACAAGCAGACCACACTTTGATGATAACGTGCGATGAAATAAGTAATGAAATTCCAAAAAACTGACAAACTTCTTTAATTGTGTCCAATAGAAAATAAACAAATTAGGAATACGAAATGTCTCTTTTTTTAAAACTAAAAAATTATTTTTGCTGGAACAAAAAAATTTTCCAACAAATAGACCGGATATTCTTTCAACTAAAAGTTGAAAGACCAAGTAAAGAAGATGGTTAACTATTGAAATAGAATTTCTTTTGATGAGAAAAAATTTCTCAACAAAAAGACCAGAATATTCTTTCAACTTAAAGTTAATAGACCACGCAAAATAGATAGTTAACTCAAGTGAAATAGAAAAAAAAACTTTTGAAATTGGTTTATGACTCACAGAAATTTGAAATGTTATGGAATGAAGAACGATAGAAGTACTGCGATAATTAACATCTGTAATATTTTTATTGAGCTTTTTGTTCGACATAATGTGTGTGTGTCAACACCAAAAAAATTACACTTAACAAACATAAATATAAAGAAAAAATGGGCTAAAGCTCGTTAAACTAGTCTCGTCTTCAGCTAAGAAGAGTCATCAGTATCTTCTAAGTTAATTAGTAGACTTCGGCAAGCCCTATATGTTTACCTTCTTGCGTAGATCTGTTAAGAACTCAAGCAAAAAAAGTTATACAAAAAAAGCAAGCAAAAACTCTTCTTTCCGTTTTATTTACGTTTGTAACTCGCTTGACAGCCAATTCACGACTCGCGAAAAATGGATTTATCGCAATCTTAACTGCTTCAGTGTACACAATGGAATTTAAGCACCGAACTTAATATTCGAGAGAAAATGTATTTCTCAAATTTGTTAAAAAAAGGAATAAAAAAAGCTTATGTTGAAAAATATTTTAAATCAAAATTAAAGTTTAACAATTGCGTTGAATTTCAAATAAAATAGAAATAATAAATTTTTAACCAATACTTTCACATTTTTTTTAAATGACGATGAAAATGTCAGGAATGAACTTTTTTCTTTAAAGATTTAAACTAAATTTGAAACTTAATTTTTTTTTTTTTTTTTTTGGATTTTGGTTACTAAAACTTTTTTTTTCTTTGTGCAAGTTAACACTGTTAACACTGCACCTAAATAAACAATATATTTTTCCATATAAACATAAATAATATATTTTTCCTTTTTGTTGCTTGTTAGAAATAAGTGAATTGTATTTACATTTAAGAATGAAATAGAATTAAGAAATAAAGGAAATTTTAAAGTTGTACTCAAAAGAAAAGATGAAATAAAGTTTAGTTTTGGGGCAAACGCCAAAGTAAAACGTATCTCGGAACTAGTAAGAAATAATTTGCACAAAATCTATTTTTCACTGTTCTACAAAATTGGATTTTAATTGTTTATTTTATTTTTTTTCCCCCCAAAATTCTTGTGCACTAAATCTTTTTATTTCTTTTTAATTTTCTTGTAGAAGCTGATCTAGCCCTTTTTTTAATGGAAAACTATTTCTTGATCCTTCCAAAATCTTTCGAAAAAAATCAGAAGCAAATTTTATTTACAATTCCGCTTTTAACAAGTATTTACTTTTCACTTTTTAAACACAACTTAAAACTTTTTTTTTAACATTAATACTGGTCAAAAAAATTTTTTTGATTTTTTTATATCTTTATATCACTGAAAAAAAATTTCAGCCTATTTAAAAAAAAACATGAGGGTAATGATAGGCCCATTATAGATGGAATGACCAATACGCTTTAATTTTTTTATACTTTTATCACTTTTTCTGAAAGCAAAATTATATTATTGAAAATAATTTCTTAGAATATTAAATTAGAAAAGCAGGTGGAATATTAAAATCTGTTTTTGTTTCAAAGATTCTTATAGAAAAATCAAAAACCAAGCAACAATTGGTTAATGTTGCTAACTTATATATGTACATAATAATTGAAAAAGAAATGCAGCGATTGAACTTGTTATGTTAGAATGTCTAGTTTAGGCACATGAACCTAGACTAGTGTTCTTTTGTGGAATTTGTGTATTGAAATCTTCAAGCACTTTAACCTGAACATCTCGTGTGTAGAGAAGCAAATCAAAAAGAAACAGTTTGTTGAATTTCAAATTGCATCTGATTTATTAATTAAAATATTCAAGTTGATATACAAATAAAATGCTTAACAATAATTATTACAAAATAACAACAAAAAATATGAGAATTACAACATAAAAACGATTAAACGAAATATTGCTTAGCAAGCAACCAGGAATTAAATAATTTTTCAAACTGTGTCATTCGTTGCTGTATTAAGGTATTACCTTCATACAGCAACTCAGCAGAATATTTGAAGAATTTATTTATTATGTTACACTCAACTAAAAATGTTAATAAAATTGAATTAATTGATAACTTAACTAAATGTTGGAATAGTTTAATTCCCAACATTCTCCCCCCCGTTGGGCGTTTGTTCGACCAACGTCTAAACAATTACTGCGAATTTGTTGTTTTGCTGGCGGGGTAATGGTACTGGAGCAATTGGTCGATCGGTTGCGTTGACTGTGAGTTCATGATCGTGGCTGGAAATTTCAATATTGCTACACTTAGCTTTGGAAATTGGATTTTCTCGTTGACATTTGATTTTCGATGCGCAAAATATTAGTAGTGCCAAGGAAATTGACAGAGCGACATAACTAACAGTATGGTGGTGTATACTGTTTGACCGCAATTTTGTCGGAAGGAAGACAAATTGTTCGTCGTTTAGTTGATGTTGTAGTGCATTGAGTTGTTCCAATTGTGTCTCTATCTTGGTATCAGTTGTGTTAAATATTGTTTTTCTTTCATTCGAAGACGTGATGGACAGAATATTGCCAAATCGTGGAAATGAAATTGTAAAAGTGTTGGAAGCTGCATAGTGACCATGTAACATGATTTCTCCGTTTTTAATGGTACATGCTAGATGTAGTTCGAGTAGTCCTGATCCATACAATGTGAATTGGCTAAGTTCGGCACCACAAACTGCTGACATTTCATTATTATTGATTGATGTGTATATCCATTTATTCGGGTCCTTTAATTGTCGTAGGATAAGGTTTCCTTCAATTCGTGAAACATGGCAATTTGGAGATGTTTTGTTGTTGAATAGTTGAATTTCACAGGCAGGATGTGATGATTCTTTGCTGAATTTAATTTGTTTGGTTGTGCAAATGTATATTTCATCTTTGGTCACGGAACACTCCTGTAGCTCACTGCTGGTAAATGGAATGTATTGATCACGATGCATGTTTACAGCGAGAAATGCCATTTCTGTGCGTATAGCTATCATAGTTTCGTTAATTACAGTAGGAATGGGAATCAATTTAAACAAGTTGAAGTGTTGTTGGTCTACCAAAGGTATTTCCATAAGAAATAAAACATGTTGACTGCTTATTGCTGCCTTAACGTTCATAATCTTGTAAAGTTCGATAAGAATTTCTTCTGCAATCGGCAAAGATCGTGATGGCGGAAGATGGGTCCTGATGTTGTTAATTTCACTTCCTAATTGTTGAGGTGAGAGCAGTATTGGACTAATTTTTCCATGATGTGTGTCTGTGAGTACATTTAGAATCTCAGACTGTGTACGTTGAAGATTTGCTGTTATTAGTTAAAGTTCTGCTGCTAAGGACAACAAAAGTTGTGTCACTCGAATTTGTTCTGTATACTGTCCAACTCTATTTGTGAATTCATCGATTTGCCGTTGAAACTGTGTCATTCTAGATTGAGTTTGAACTTCGTCCCGTTTGATATTGAGTGTAGTGTCAATAATTGATGTTTGGTTTTGAAGAAGGTTTATTGCGTGGTTGTCGTTATCCTTCAGTTGAACAATGGTATTTGACATTTCCTCTGCGTAATCTGAATCTAGTACTCCAAATAATGTGCGCGCTATGTTTCCTATAAAATTGACTGCTGCTCGTTTATGGCGTTTTGTTGACATTAATATTTTATCCTGAAGCAGCTCATAACTTGCATGCTCAAAGTGCGAGATAAGCGAATTTCAAGATGATTGTTGCTGCCATTCCTTATATAATTGTTGAAGGGCTATGGTTCCATTATGAAGGGCATCCATTTCTGTCCAAAAAGGTTTTAAGTCGTAATAGACTATCATTTTCCATTCAGCTGTCGCAATTTTTGTGGATCCCATTGACTCAAAGAATATGCCAAGATTGTTGCCAAACTGAGTTATGTTTATTGGATTACATAACGCGAGAGGTAATAGAATCAAGGTCATGATAATCGTTAGTAAAACCGGGCTTGCGATTGTTCGGACTCTTTTGATTGGTGATGTGCTTGACTCGTCATCTTGACAGGGATCTGGATCTGAATGCGGTCGTCTTAGTGGTTGTTGCGAGATATTTTCTTCGGCCTCTGGAAATAGTGGAGCTAATCCAGTTATAGGGCATTTGATGGTTCCTGCTGATGTTTTAACATCCACTGCACGCACTATTCCATCATTCCCCTTGTACACCTTAAGGATTCGTCCTAAATGCCATTGAAGCGGGGGTATGTTGTCCTCCTTGATGATGACCATAGTATCTTCCTTGATGTTTTTGTGAATATCCTTCCATTTATTTCGGTGTTGGAGTTCGGTTAAATACTCACTATTCCACCGTCTCCAAAACTCTTGCTTGATATGTTGTACTAGTTCCCGTCTGGTCAACGTATTCATTTTGATCTCCGTGAAGTTTGGATTTATTGGAGTCGTAAGTGGTTCCCCAATAAGAAAATGACCAGGCGTAAGGGCTGCAAGGTCATTTGGATTGGATGACATAGGTGTTATAGGCCTTGAATTAAGTATTGCTTCCACTTCAACTATTACTGTTTCTAATTCTTCATAGGTCAAAGAAGCGGTTGATACGCTACGGACTAAAAGATGTTTAGCTGATTTGACTGCTGCCTCCCAAAGTCCTCTAAAATGTGGCGCTCTAGGTGGAATGAAGTTGAAGGTCATACCTCTTTCACTGCATTCCTTTATAATATTGTCCTGTGCTGATTTTGAGTGAATTATTTCTGTTAATTCACTCAGTTTATTGCTGGCACCAACGAAGTTTGTGGCATTATCACAGTATAAATTCTGGCAATGCCCTCGACGGCCAATAAATCTTTTGAGTGATCCAATGAATGCATTGGTTGTGAGATCGCTTACGATTTCTAGATGGACAGCCTTTGTAGCAAAACAGCAGTACACTGCAATGTATGCCTTTTGAGGCCTTTTTCCTCGTACCTTGTAATGTACCCATATTGGTCCACAAAAATCTACTCCTGCATTTAAGAATGGACGAGCTGGTTGAACTCGTGTGGCTGGAAGATTTCCTATAAGTTGTTGAAAAGTTACAGGTTTACTTCTAGTGCATCTGACGCAATGTTGAACTATTGAATGCGCCATTGTTTTTCCTTTAATTGGCCAAAATTGTAATCTTACTTGCGCCAATAACGTCTGTGGTCCACAATGCATGTGTCTTACGTGTAAGTTTTGCATGATATACTTTGTAATTATGTCATTGTAAGGAAGCAGCATAGGATGTTTGGCGTTGTATGATAGACTTGATGATTGTAATCGTCCTCCGACTCGTAGTAGCCCATTGTCGTCTATAAAAGGGCTCAAACTTATTAAAGTGCTGTTTTTGTTCACTGCTCCACTGCTAGTTATCTTGTACATTTCTTCCTTAAATTCGGTTTGTTGTACAGATTTTATGATAACATTCAATGAAGATTCTAGTTCAATTGCGCTCAGAACCAATGATGATTGTTTATTGTTTGGATCTCTTGCGTGTTTGATAAATCTGAGAACATACCCAACAATTCGTTTTAATTTTGTGAACGAATTTCCTGACCTGATATTATAAACGATGTCTGCACTGTTCGTTGTAGTGGCTGCAGCTGCGACAATTGGTTTCTGCTGCCTTCGTTCTATGTCACATTCAATTGTTAAATTGTGATCAAGTGGTTTTGGCCATTGTGCTTCTTTTCCGCTCAGAAATAATGGACCATAAAACCAAATATTTTTGTCATTTATTTTTTCAGGGGTTAGTCCTCGTGATATTATATCGGCTGGGTTTCCTTTTGTTCCTACATGTCGCCATTGTCCTGTTGTGGTGGTTTCCTGAATATTAGCCACTCTATTGGCAACGAATGTGTGGAACAAACTTGTTTTTGAACTGATCCAAGATAAGACTATTGATGAATCTGTCCAAAAGAATAATGGTTCATAACGTGTGAAGTTGAATAGATACGGGTTTTTCTTGGCTAAAAACATGCCGCTCTATTTTCTTATTGTTGAGAGTCTTCAGTCCTTTTTTGAATTTCAGCCATGTCGTACTTAAGTCTCCTGGTAGTTCATCATCCCAGTTTAGTTGGAGTTGCCATAGTTGTTGAATGAATATTTTCGCTGACACAACAACTGGGCCTACCAGCCCGAGGGGATCGAAAACCTTTGCGAGGTCTGATATAACTGTGCGTTTTGTGATTCTTGAATTGTTCAAGCTGCCTGTTTTTATTCAAAAAACATCTGATTTTGGCATCCACGTGAGTCCAAGTGTTTTTATTGATGTTTCTTCAAAGTCCAGGTTGATTTCTTGGTCTTCTACTGGTATCCCTTGAAGTAAATGAGGGTGGTTGGCACACCATTTGCGCAATTTAAGCCCTGCACTACCCAGGAGCTGTGTTAGCTGCTGCTGCATTTCTATGGCTGTACTGAGATTGTCTGCACCACTAAGGCCGTCGTCAACATAAAAATCTTCATGCAACACTTTTGCTCCCAATGAGTAACTAGCTTTATTCTTTTCTGCAAGTTGCTGTAAGCACTTGGTCGCTAAATATGGAGCAGCTGAAGTTCCATATGTGACAGTTTTCATTTTGTATATTTTTAATGGATCGTTCTGTGACGCTCTCCAAAAAATAAGTTGAAACCTTTGATCGGCCTCGTCAATCATAATTTGCCTATACATCTTCTCCACGTCAGTCGTGAAAACATATTTGGGTAGTCGAAAACGAAGAATTATTGTAAATAGTTCACTCTGAACTGTAGGACCAGTGTGCAACAGGTCATTCAATGATCGCCCGGATGATGATTTTGCTGATGCGTCAAAAACAACGCGTAGCTTTGTAGTGCTGCTGTCCGGCTTTAATACGTAATGATGAGGAATAAAATATTGTGGACACATAATTTCTTCTGGATTGATTTTAATTATGTGTCCTAAATCTTCATATTGTGTCATGAAGTTAATGTATTCTTGTTTGATCAATGGTACTCTTTCTAGCCGTTTTTCCATCGACAGGAATCTGCGAAGAGCTTGAGTTCTTGAGTCTCCTAATGCTGATGGGTTTTCTTGGAAAGTCAGTTGAACCACAAATCTTCCGTCGCCATTTCTTTTTGTTGTATTAATGAAGTAACTTTCGCATTGTTTGTCGTTTTGCGACAGGTTAGGCCCAGAATCTTCAGGTTCGTCTAATTTCCAAAAATTTTGTAGCAAGTTGTCTATTCTTTCTCCATCTAGAACTGCACATACTGCTTTGTCAACTTGCTGACGACTGATTTTGCCACCGAGTCAAAAGTATAGTTTTGCACCAAGTAAAATGTCTACTCGTCCTGGCTGGCCGAAAGTTGGATCTGCCAGTAAAATGTTACCAGGAATGCGCCATTTTGTAGTGTTTACTTTGTATGCTGGTTGTGCTGGCACGATTTGAGGTAAAACAAACGCTTCCATTGTTGTTGTGTACGAGCCTCTAGTTGATTTCATGTTGAGTGTTATGCGTTGGGAACAATTTTGAAATCTTTTCCCTATACCTTCAATGCATAGTGACGTGCGAGCTGGTTTTACCATTAGTTTTCGTACCAACTGTTCTGTCACCAGATTTATTTGAGAGCCTGAGTCTAAAATTGCTCTCACTTCACAGGAAGTCCCGTTCTGTGCTGTCACTTTTATTTTGGCTGTGGCAAGCATTACATAACTTTGTTGGTTTGCTGTTTGTTCTAGTTTTGATGCTATAAGTGCGACTGAACTTCCAATAGGATCGTGCTTTGTTTGTGCTTTCCCTGGATGTGTGGCCTCAGCGTATCCATCTTTTGGTGGTGTTGTAAGCTCTAAATGCAGCAAAGTGTTATGTCTTTTTTGGCATTTGAAACAGCTTCTTGAAGAACAGTTTTTCGCAGAATGGCCAACCTTAAGGCAGTTAACGCATCTTTTTGATTGCTGTATTAAATTGAGTCGTTGGTTGGCCGTCATTTTCAGAAATATTTCACAGTTGAAAATTGGATGATTTTGCTTGCATGCTGGGCAAGTCCCTGTTTGACTATTTTTTGTAAATGTAGTCAATGATTTTGCTGTGCCGAAATTTGGTTTAGCATGAGTTGATGATTGGTTGGTTCCCAGAGCTTCTAAAGTTTGAAACCAATTTTCTAGAAATTGCAGAAATATATGAATTTCTTGCATTTCTTTGGGATTACTTAGGGCCTGCACATACAAAATATGAGTGTGACGATCCAACTTCTTTACCAATATGTGCAGTAAAAGTGGATCCCAGGAATCTGTCCTGATGCCTAGATTATTGATAGCCAATAAATTTTCCTGAATACAATCGTGAAAGTTTTTAATAGCTTTAGCGTCAGAGGTTGTTATTGCAACACTCTTTTGTTGTTGAACCTCTCTTGCATCAATCTCCATGCTGTTGAGTAATTGGCTTCACTCAACGTGAGATGTCGTATTAGCCTCTCTGCTTCTCCTGAAATATTTGTTTTCAGGTACCACATTTTTTGTATGTCTGGCAATTCTCGTTCATGAATTTTCTTAGTGAATAAATCGGAAAATTGCTGCCCAGTTGCGTATTGTCACCTTTGGAAGTTGAAGGCTGAGGTTGTTATTTGTACCCACACCTTGCTGCCGGCTAGTGACGCTGTGTACTGTGGAAGTAGCCCGCTGATCTTGAACTTCTTGTTCCAGTGTTATGTAGGCATCAAGATCATATCCATACGTCTGCAGATCATCGCACTGGTCGTATATGGATAGGTGAAGGTTTTCTATTTGAAGCCACAAATTGTTCAGTGACACCAAGTATCGATTTTGGTCGGTTATTGGCTTGGTGGATATGTTTGACAAGAGACGTTGCAGTGACTCTTGCAACCCCTTTTGCCTTTTTATCATCGCAATAATTTTTTCATCCGAATTCGTTTCAGCATTTGATGAATTCGTGCTCATGGTCACGAATCTGTCATCGGAGTTGTTTTGAGTAACCGATGTGCCGGTATTCTTTTTGCTCTGCTGCGACGATGCTGGCGTTTCTTTGAGCGATTGTATAACCTTGTCGAATATTTCTTCATACTGCTTACTCAACTCGACAATTTTTTCGTAATAGCCGGTTGTGAAATATTTATGATGGCTCGGAACTCCTTACAATGACCGAATCTGATCATCTGTGGCTTCAAATTGTTGGAAGGCACTCTGCAAACGCTGCTTACGCTCTTCAAAATAATTTATATTTTTCTTCCTGTCAGCAGGATCTTTTTTATAATTTGCGATGATTTTCTGGATCTCGCCTCCAACTGAAGTTTGCTCAGCGACTAATGCTTCCATTTTTTGACCGTTCACGTACTGACGTTGTTGTTAGGTTCTGGCTTCTGCTCCAGAATGTTGCTCTGTTGTGGCTGCTATGTCCACTTTTCGGTAATCTTAGCTGGAATGTCCTTCTGCAGACAGTGTTTCCTGGCTTGGACCGTTGTGTTGTGGCTCCTGCTCCAGAATGTTATATGTTGCTGTGTTGTGGCTGCTGTATCCACTTTTCGACAATCCTAGCTGGAATGTCCTTATGCGTATCCTGGCTTGGACTGTCGGGTTCTGGCTCCTGCTCCAGAATGTTGTATGTTCCTGTGATGTGGCTGCTGTGTCCACTTTTCGACAATCCTAGCTGGAATGTAATTATGCGTATCCTGGCTTGGACCGTCGGGGTCACCAAATGTTATGTTAGAATGTCTAGTTTAGGCACATGAACCTAGACTAGTGTTCTTTTGTGGAATTTGTGTATTGAAATCTTCAAGCACTTTAACCTGAAGATCTCGTGTGTAGAGAAGCAAATCAAAAAGAAACAGTTTGTTGAATTTCAAATTGCATCTGATTTATTAATTAAAATATTCAAGTTGATATACAAATAAAATGCTTAACAATAATTATTACAAAATAACAACAAAAAATATGAGAATTACAACATAAAAACGAATAAACGAAATATTGCTTAGCAAGCAACCAGGAATTAAATAATTTTTTAAACTGTGTCATTCGTTGCTGTATTAAGGTAATACCTTAATACAGCAACTCAGCAGAATATTTGAAGAATTTATTTATTATGTTACACTCAACTAAAAATGTTAATAAAATTGAATTAATTGATGACTTAACTAAATGTTGGAATAGTTTAATTCCCAACAGAACTTTTATGTAAAAAATTCAAGTTTCAAAAAATTAAGTACACACTCGTACATAAACTAACATGTAGACGGAACAAAGTTGAATTGAAAATTCTATTGTCAGCGCTGCTCGCAGGTAAGACTATTTCGGCAAAATAGAGGAATAATGTTGCTAAACTAAAGCTGTAATCACTTTAACTAAAAACAACCAGAGAAAATATGTTGAACAGCAATAAGTTTATCAGCAGAGCTTTGAAAGAGCGATACTGAAATAAGTTGAGTAAACGATATACAAAAGATATGAGTGAAAATGGAAGAGCATGGATAAGTTTTTTTCGAAACACGGCTTCGAAAAATGTAGCTAACGCTACAGAGGATCAGAGAGAAATGTTGCAAATGTTGTTATCATAAATATTATAGCACACAGCGCAACATAAATTTTAAAGCAACTCGCTTTAAAACACTTAACTGTTTAGCTTTTTACATTGCAAAAATATGTGTGCATATGGAATTTGGATGTAAATAAAATATGTTAAACAAAAAAATAAAAATACATATGTAAGGACTGTCCCAGAAAAAACTTACGTTTTGCTTTTTAGTTATAAAAAAATACCCGGTAATTTTTTTGTTCTTTTTTCGTTTTTTATTAATAATGGCTAGTGTTCAGAATATATTTTTTTCGTAAGGCCCTTCATTAAATTTTGCATAGTTGTTTCATCGACAGTATGGTACGATCTTTTCCACTTGTGACTGAAGTCTTGTAAATTTTTTGCAGTCTTACCACTCTTTCAAAGATATATTTTCATAAGAGCCCAATATTTTTCAATTAGGCGAAGCTTTGGGCAGTTGGGCGGATTTGCAATTCCATCTTTGCTTTAGAGTAATGAGAGATTGCTAAATCTGGCCAGAACATCACGGTACCCTCATGTGCACGTATAAATGGTAGAAGACGTCTTTTGAGGCACTCGTCTATGTAAACTTTGGAATTGATTGTGCCTTGCGTAACAAAAAATCTGCTTCTGAGACCACAGGTGCATATGGCCTGCCAAACTATATATTGCTCCGGAAATTTCGAAATTTTTTTCTTTGAATTTACTAGACACAAGCCCCTTTTTTGGTGTTATATAATATTCGTGCCCAGGTAACTGCTTAAAATCTGCTTTGACGTAAGTTTCGTCTTCCATAACACAGCTATCATATTTAGTCAGGTACCTTTCATACAATTTTCGGGATCGCATCTGAGCCATCAACTGCTTTTCATCAGAACGGTCTGGTACTTTTTGAACTCTATATGTTTTTAGCTTACTTTTCTTCTTTATCCTTTGTACAGTAGATTTTGATGTTCCTGCCCTAACCGCCATGTCTCGCACAGAGGTGTTGGAACCTTACTTAAAAACGCGCCTCACCTTCGCCGCTACCTTTGGGTTAAAAATTTGAATTTTTTTTTTCTTGAAACAGGTAGACCCTTCTTTTAATTAGAAATATCAGTAAAGACAGATTTTTTGATGTACCAACTATTTGTGCTATGGCTGAATATTTTAATTCTGGATTTTGCAAGTATGTGGACAAAATCAGTTCGCGGACTTTTTGTTGCTTGCTTGACATCTTTGTCGTTAAAAGTGCTATTGTCAAGTGTTATACATCATATTGAACGTCACTTTTTTACTTATTTTTGGAACTTTTGGAATTAATTTACTTTATATTTTATTTATTGATTTTCTTACGTTTTCTTTGCAATTTTTAAACTTTTAAGTAATTTTTTTTCTGAAATAATTCTTTTTAATTTGCTTGCAAACTAGTACAAAGTACGAAGTACAAACAAAAATATTTTTTAATGAAATTAAACTTAAACTTAATCATTTTTTTTTGTTCATTTTTTGCATAAAAAGAGATTTCACAAATTGAACTTGAAATTGCAGCTTGAAATTTTTGTTTGCATTTTTCTCACCGTCTTCTAATTTTTGATAGCAATTTATTTTTGAATTACCTATGTACTTATTATTGCTTTTAACTTGGAAACGATGCAGTATTTAACTTGGTCTTATATTTCATATGAATACAATTTTTTAACGTTAATTTTCTGCTTTAAATCTCGAATTAATGAAATTACTGCACGACCTATGTACGCACTTATCTCTCAAGGACTAATTTATAAGGAATAATGCAAACCTACCTTTCGAAGATTTTTCGGACAGCCGTTGGTTGGGGACCAATTTGTTGAAAGTATATATATTTTTGATACGTCGACGCAGCTGAATTTAGATTAGCACTTGATTAAAATTTTGATTTTAGAAACCAGCTATGGATAGCAATTTTCTTTACGCAATCCGGTTCGAAATATGACCAATGTGAATTTGTAGGGTTGCTGAAGATCTAGATGAAATTTTGGTTTCTTAAATACAAAGCAGTTGAAATCAAAGCTGCAATAAAATCTCAATCTCGTTCAAAATTTGGGATTTTATACATATGAAATAGAAAACCAAATGTAAGATGGCTATTAGGATATAAAAATGTTTTTTATAGTGCGCTTCTTGTTCTAACAACAATGAAGGTTGCTTGCCAAGTAAGCTTTTGGTCACCTTTTTTGACTTAGGGTCACAAAAAATATCATAAATTTTTTTCGGTAACAATAACATATATTTAGAATAAATACATTTAAACAGCTTATGACCTATAAGGCTAGATGACATCTGTTGGCGACTAGAGATATGTTTTTTCGGAAATAGGTTTGCCATCAGTTGGTACAAATATTATAAGTAAACAATATAACTATCCTACTTCTGATACTGAATTCTTCTCATTCTCCTGTAGTTTAGTGTTCTGAAGGTTTCACTTTATTATTAACAATTACCAAGTTAAATAGATCGACTTGTCACTTTTGTCATGTTTGTTGTAAAAAGGCAACTTGTGAAAATTAACAGTATTAATGGTCTTTGCTAACTGACTGACTGAGCTCAATGACACATTGCTTAGATTTTTTTATGTTTTTAACGTAATTGTGTATAAAATAGAATAAACTAGTTATAATTAACTTCCATTTGCACACACATATATTTTTTAAAATTTTTTTACCAACGCTGCTGCCTAGATAAAAGTATTTAGAATATATGATCAAAATGAGACTAAAATTGACTTTGATAATTGTAGTTTGCACTAAAAATCTGCCATTGATAAGTGATTACTTTTCTTATGTATTTTTTCCCGCAGACTTCGAAAATGGAAATTTTTTTTGGAACTTTTCTTGAGATATTGTGGGATTTTCATTTTTTCAACAGTTAAAAAATTTTCACTCTAAAATTCATATCTTGACCTTCAAGTGTCCAATCATTGATCTTGGTAGCAAATAATTAGCAATAGAGCTCGCACTTGCTTGTGTCGCAAAACATTAAAATTGTTTTGAAAGAACGCATACGCGCAGAAAATTTGACTGAAAACTAAGCTATTTCCTTTTCTGCGTATTGTCTTTCCAGCGATTCTACTGTACTAAAATGGTAAACAAACGAGTATAATCTTTCATTAGATGAGTCAAATTTTACAGTTGGTTCTGTGCCCACGAAAAGAAAATTGAAAAACTTAGGAGCAATTGAAGCAAAAAATAATTATATATCTTAATTCTTGAAATTCCCTTGTTTCTGCTGCACAGCCTATTGGGCTTAGTGGAAATTTTATTTAATTAGTGATCGGATAAAGCTGAAACCCATAATTTCTTTTAAAGAAATAGTGCAGTCCCGGTCACCGATCCGTACGATAAACGGATATGCAGAGCAGTCCGGGCTGTTCGTAGTCGGTCACCGATCCGTACGATAGACGGATGCGCCTCTCGTGCGGTTAGGCGGGTAAGTGGGACCGCAGGGACCGATCGCAAAAAAAAAAAAAAAAAAAAAAAAAAAAAAAAAAAAAAAAAATGCAAATTCCACATTTTCTGAATATGTTGAGTTTATGTAATCGTTACAAAAAGATTTTCATGTATCTTTGACCTTATACATTTTATCCCGCTGAATTCGATAATTAAGGTGAACAATTTTTTCATGGAACAATTTTTGAGATATTGTGATGCTTTAATTTTTTCGACCTCTTTCTACTCTAAAATTCATATCTCGAGCTAGAAAAGTAAAATTTCATCGTTCTTCGCACCAAGTTATAGGTATTAACAAACCTGAAAAGATATGGATGAAAATTAATTATTATTGCATTTCCCATTATTTATTTTTCCTGTTTGTAAAATGCTTTCAAGGTTGAAACAATCTCTGAGCCGAAATCTAAATTTTACTTAAAACCTACCAAAAAACTAATCTTATGTTATATAATAGAACAATGTATTTTTTAGGCCCAGTCATATGAAAAGTAAACGATCTTTAGAAAAAGACGCTATATTGCAGATTCAAATGTGTTCGGTACGATATATTCATACAAAGCGATTTGTTATGGAGATTCAATGCTTTGTTAACGAACTTCTGCAACTTCAGACGGTAAGCGTTATAACATATTTGTAAAAAAATATTATTTATTTTTTACTTTTTACTAGCCTGTTATAAAGAAAATGAAATTATCAGACACTGAGAAAAGCATAAACGATCGGCCAACGCAGATTGGCTTGGAAATACGAGCAGAATCTCCTATTATTTTACTTCCTATATGCTATGAAAGCAACAAACTTATTGTTGCCAACTTGGGGGAATTTACTCTAATAAATGAGTTTCATTCCGCAACTGACGAAATAGTTCAAAGTAAAAAATGCAATGACAATCCAATAACAGAAATCATTGACGTCATGCAAATTGATTTGGTAAAAATTAATCTATTCACTGCAGAAAGAATACTTAAATCAAATAAAACTGAAAATAATGGACCAGATTTTTGCTTTGATATAGGAGCGTTCTCTGTATTCAAACGTGGAAGTAATTTGTTAAAAGATAAGTGTTATCTAAAACTTCAAGTCGAAAGAAATATGGATTCAAATAGAAGTCATAATTTTCCTGATGTGAGCGTAAATGGTACGCTTTCAAAAATAAGCTGTATATTGAATTTGCAGCAATACAAGTTGATAAAAGGGTTTCTTGCTCACAATTTAGGTGAAGATATAGATGATATTTACAAAAATCAGTCATATAGCTTAAGTGAATCTATAAGCAAAATAAATTCAGCGCTTAAAGTTCGTAAGAAAAAAAATGAATCATCTATCTGGAATATTTTATCTATTAAAATGGAACTTGAAGATGTTGCCGTGCACTTAAATATGGAATCAATAAATCGTTCAGAAGTAATGACATTAGCATGCATTAATTTTATTAAATCATTTTTAGAAATCGATTGCTACAGTGATGGAGCTCAAGATATTGATTTGGTTTCAAGCGAAATTTTAGTTACAGACGCAAGATATAGTCAATCACATAGGTTAGATAACCAACTTCCTAACAACGTATTTACTGAAGTTCTGAAACCTATAAAAAGTAATTCTTCAAACGTAGTACAAGCAGAAATTCATAGTAGAAAGAGAAGTGACTGTACTAAATATACCATATTGCTTAACAATATGCGTATTATGGCGATACTTGATTGGATGGAAAGTATGAAAGACTATCTTGGAGAACAGACTTCATCGCCACTTTCTGAAACACGTGCTCAAAATAAAATTAGAGCAAAATCTCAACATTCCTCTGAAGATGTTGATGTATCAACATATGAAATCATACTAAATATTACTGATTCTGAATTAGTTTTAGTTGAAAAAACTAATCAGTGTGATACAAGTGCAATTATTTTGAAAAGTACAACGGTGTTTTCATATAAGCCTTATGATTTAAATCATCCGATTTCTATTAACCTCAACCATTTGGAAGTATTTTCTTGTATTTTTGGATTTGAAAATGAGAGTGCACTTTCAATTATTGACCCGGTTACACTAAATATAGAAGTGCGAAATAACAAGCTTGATATAACGTTGCAGAAGCAGTTGTGTATTCGATTATCATACCATGATGTAAAAATGTTTACAAAAATGTTAGAATCAATACCAAAACAAACACGTACAGCCCAGGCTAAAAAATCGACCAAAAAGTATACCAATATTGATATTGAATTAATCGCACCATTAATAGCCATGGGTTTTAATCCGCAAGATTGCTTGTACGCAATGGAAATAAGTAATTGCAAACTAAATGAAGCAGCAATATGGCTAACGCAGCAGAAACAAGTTGAATTAGGATCTAAATATTTTGAAGTAGGGTCAATCGTTGTGAGCGCGCAGTGTATATCGATATGTGTGATTGATGATTGTAAAGATGCAGACGTTCCACTTTTAGAAATCTCTCTTTCTCGGTTATCGTTCGTACAATTGCTCAAAGTAAACAGTGAAGGGTTGCTGCTAAGTAGTTTGAGTTCCCCATCAGGACAAATGGAAGCAATAATAGGCACTGACTACTATAATCGACGATTAAGTGGGTGGGAGCCTGTGATTGAACCATGGGAATGTATGGCCAATTGGAAATTTAATACTGACATCAACTCAACCAGCAAACGATTTTTTAATGTTGAAGTTAAAAGCAAACAATTTCTTAAATTTAACATCACTAGTACTCTAATTGAACTATGCAAATTAGTAAGAAACAATTGGACCCAAGACTATTACGAAGGAACATCACACGTTATCTCAAATAAAACTCCACAATATCTGTCAAATTACAGACGACGAACACCATTTATTCCTTTTGCTTTACGAAATCAAACCGGAGAAATCTTACGATTCCAAATCATACTGGCTCAACCTGGTGGAATAACGCGAACAGAAATTGTTCAGCGAAATTTTTTAAATAATTGGATAACCGTTAAACCTGATGAAACAGTCCCATTTTCATTTGGCCTGCAAAACAAGTTGCGCCATATGGACTCACATCGATTGGATCTTCATCAAATAATTGTTGAAATAAACGGATGGGCCCCTGTTGGTCCAATATCCATTGATAAGGTGGGAGTATTCCTGCGATATTCAACCACAGAAGATTATATAAGAAGAAGCCGTATTGTGTTTGACATAACTTTAGTTGGTTCCGCTCAAAAGTTAATAACAGTACGATCTGCACTACGTGTTTTAAACAAATTAAGTAAAAACATTCTTCTTAATATAGGCATTCGGGAGGATGAATATACGTATGCAGTTAAACCAAAAGAATATTTTAGTATACCACTTAGAAAAATCGATTCACTCATTTATATCAAACCTTCTGATGATTTGATTCATTTGGAAAATACGGAAGTAACTCGAGGAGATAATAATACTCAGTTTGGATTCTGTAGTCGCGGCATATCATGGTCAAGTTGTATAAACGATTTAGATCAAGAATTATGTGTTTGTTTGGGGCAAAATAATATCCCTTTTAACATTTTAGTATCTATTAAACGTGATAAATACCCCAATAGAGATGTTATTCATATACCAGGACATTCTATAACATTATATACTCCCTTGACTATAACTAATATGCTGTGTTGTGATCTTTTATTTAAAATATCTGGGCACAAACAAGGAAGAATTCATACTTCTGAAAAAGCTTATATTCATGATGTTAATATATATGATGGTATAAACATTAGCTTAACTATTGATAACTACACAGTTTATGGACAACTTAGAGTTCCTGCAAATCATACTGGCATAGTTGAGCCTAAACTTAAACTACTAGATGTAAATAACAGACCCCTTTATCTTCGTACATCAATTCAATCATTGAGTGGCAAAGGAATGGAAATATTTATTAGTGCTCCTATATGGCTTATAAATAAAACAGGATTGCCCTTAATCTACCGACAAGAAGGAGTGAGCCATATAGCGTCTGGCCAATTTGAAGAAAATGAAAATGCTAGATACTTAGCACCGCTGATGTTCTCATTCTCAGATTTAGATGCATCACCTTCACTTGCAATTCGTTTAGGAATGCGTTATGGTGAGAATAATCCGGTAAGTTTCATATCAAGTTTATCAAAATATTAACACAAAGAATCATGAACTATTTTTTGACAGAGATGTGGTATATATTTTCGAAGATGTAATTTTGCGTTAATCAACTATTCCATGCATTTCTTTCCCGTCAATTTATTAAATGTACTCAACAAATCTGAGAAAATTACCATTTAATCGAATCAATTAATGTAAATTTAATTCGATAACAATAATAAATAGGGTTTGAACCATGAGCCACCAGCGTTATAGGCAGAGCGAATCTGAACCACTTAGCTACTTTGCTCCCATATGTTTTTTTATAGTGACACATTCCGGCGAATATGAAACACGCTTAGTAAAAGTTTAATTTGCAGTAATTATACCTAGTTTTAACCTAAAATGCTTCAAGGGATACGTAAAACAGATCTGGGAATGAAAACGTCATGAATGTTGCATTGTAGGATCTTGAAATATTTGGGTTTAAAAACTTAAAAATATCCTTTTTTGTATACATTTGAGGTTATGTATAGGATTCAAAAATATTTTCAGCTTATTTCTAATAAGAACATTGTTTAATACCATCTTCCCAGCGTTTCAAAAACTGAAACTGTCGATAGTCAGTTATTGCTGTCTGCTGTATAAAGTTAAAAAGCCGAAGGACCAGTTCACGAATATCTGTCGCAGTTTGTAGTCGCCTATTGTTGTCTGCTGCGTATGATATATGTAATATACGAAGCAACAGTTCGCGAAGAGCTGTCGCTGTTGGCTATTGCTATAGAAATCGTTGATTTTTTATGTTGAATTTTTCATTTTGCAAAAGATTTGAATTTTTATTTTTATATTTTGTATGATTAAACTGCTATTTTTACTTAATTAAAAAAAATAAAAAGTAATTCATTTGCAAAATGAAATATATAATATAAAAAATTAACGGATACTATAGCAAAAGCCGAAAGTCGAAGGCGACATCTCTTCAAATAAGTTCGAATGAGTGTATTAGCGTATTTTAAGTATGTACAGTGAGCGACAAAAGTCTACATACACCCCACAAGCCCTAAATGTTTATTTTCTTGCATAGATCTGTTAAAAACTCAAGCAAAAAAAATTAACAAAGAAAGCAAGCAAAAACTCTTTTTTCCGTTTAAAAAAAGATATATATATAAATTAATTTCTGTTCAAACACACCACAAATAAAATATTTTTTGTTGATTGATATATGCCAAAAAAGTTATTGTGTCATTCAAAATATATTCAAAATATCAAACTTTTAAAAATTTAACAGCAGCAAAACGGCTTGTTTGTATATCAGATAGTTTAACAGACTGGTTCATCTAAAAGTATTTGGTGAAACCAAACTAAGTTATTTTGAATTTCCACAGCCTGGTTAATTTTAAAATCTTTAAAACTGGCAGGAGCCGGTTCTTTATTAAGTATACGACAGTGAGTCATGGAAACTAACAGTAAAACGTTGACAGTTGGCAAAAATCAAGCATTCTCAGACAGAGAAGATATATGAGATTGTTCCGAAAGATATAAAAATATCTTGAAAAGAATTGCAACAAGGAATCGACAAACAGGAGAACAACAAAAGTAACGTCAGAGAAAAAACAAAAAATGGGATTTAGCAGAAGCAGAGCCAACTATTAGCCGCACAGGCAACTAACAGTAGCAAAAAAAATAAACGCAGGAGATAATAAAAGTGCAGTAGCAGAGATATCAAAAAAATACACAACAGGAAGCGATAGCAGAAAAATATTAACTAGAGCAGAAATTTCGGAGAGTAAACAGAAGACCGAATCCATTTCAAATCGAGCAGGCTGACTGACTTGAAATCGTGGAATTGGTTTTCGATGAAATATGTTGTTTTTCAGATGAAATACTTTTATCGTCCTCTACTAAGCCGATTAGTTAGAATTTCCAGCCTAATATGTTTCCTTTCTTGTATAGATCTGTCGAGAACCCAAGCAAAAAGCTGAACAAGCAAAATAATTTGGCGGGTTCCCCGATAGGTAATATTTTTGTGTGTGGGTGAACCGAAAATAATTTCTAATTGATATTTTATTTGGCTAACTGTTCAATAACTTGTGTGTCAAACACCAAACAAATTACAACTTACAAAGATAAATTTAAAGAAAATGAGCTAAAGCTAGCTATACTAGTTTCGTCCGCTGCTAGGAGGACTCATTAGTTACTTTTAAGCAGATTAGTAAGAATTCGTCAGCCTAAAAAGTTCCCTTTCTTGCATAGATCTAATGAGAACCCAAGCAAAAAGGCCCATTTATCTTTTTATTTATCTTTGTAAGTGTAATTTTTTTTCTGGTTTAACACACAAACTTTCTTAATTACACAAGGGTTTTGAGCTAATTTTTTTACTGAAATTTTATTAATAACGAGTTGTAAAATTTCCAAAACTATAAAATTTGTTTGTTTACATATTGCATAGGCTTTTGACAACTATGAAACGACGTTTGCTGTCAAATGTTAATACGACAAATTACTATAATAATTTGAATTCAAACTGTATAGGCCAAATAACTTTTGCTGGAAGCAGGCGCTCCGGAAATCAAACAACTTATTTTTCAGTTTGAACTCGATCAAGAGATCAATATAAATATATTTGAATTTGCAAGGACATAGGTCCAAATTGAAATATCACGTTCGCAGTATTTTGACATTTTGACTTAGTTTCTTGGCTAATTTTAAGGAAAGTTCGATATTTTTCTTTCAAAGTGATCAAACTATTTAATCCTGGTGATCAAACTATTCTTATTTAATTTTTTTAGTGTCAGAGACTCGTTCGTTTTTTTTGACTCTACGCACGCTGCACGCTTAAATTCCTTCTGCGCTGCATGGTTCGCGCTCGAAAATATTTAATAACTTCCAATTTAGCTGAGACTCTTTTAAAATAATATGGTTTTGTAGATAAAAGAATAAATTGATATTTTTTTCAATTAATTTTAGTTGGCGGAACAGTATGTGAAGGCTATTTAAGCATTTAATTTGTTATTATTTTTTATTTGTTGACAGCGGAAAATTTTTTTTTTAATTTATTTCGAAAGCTAACATTATAAACCATCGAATAAAAAAATCGGAGCAGTAGAACTGCAGATAATGGACTTCAAGTATGAGTAGTTTTGAAAAAATTCAGCCAATCCTCGAAAATTCAAATGTGGATATTTTCGAAAAAAAAAAATTTTTAAAGGCAATTTGTGAAAAATTTGTCTTTCGCAGAAATAATGTTTTTGACCTGAAGTTTTCTCAACAGGCATTGCGAAGAGTTCATTTGCACACATTTGCTTTTTTTTGCATCTTTGATTCTGACTGGTTTTGTTGCATATTTATTTGACAAACGAACCAACACATATAAGATCAGCAATGCTCGGTGACGAATGATTGTTCGTTTCATTGCTCGCGACCGTGGGAGCCGAAATGGCCAACCCTAGCTTAGAGAAACATTATCTTGGATATTTGATCATCAGTGGTTTGTTGACGGAAACCCACTTGCTTCAGAATATGCAATCTCTTGGTCTATTTCTAGTAACTAAGGCAACACATTTCACCAAAATCAATAAAATACTATTAGATTTATTCTTGTTAAATAATAGGTCTAAAGTTAATCTTTATGAACAAATTATGGCTCCTTTGCTTCCTTAGCATGACCTTATCTACGTTTCCCGAAAAGAGTGGCCCTGGTTCAATTACGACATAAAAATATTGATTGTTGTGTAACGAACCTTCGGCCGGGGATCTTGACTCGCCGGAGTCCAGAGGTTCGGTCACAAAAATTTATAATTTGCGAGGAGTGGCTCTTTTATTGAAAGGAGAGAAGTTGCACAGCTTTTATGTTTTTTTTCAGTTTTATTTCATTATTTATAAAATATATATATATATATGTGTAAATTATGTGATTAAATTTTTCTACGTATTTGCCGTCGTGTCAGCGTACCTTGGTTGTCGTGTTTCCATTGCGTCGTTGTAGTGAGATTTGTGAGAAAATGGTCAGACTGAGTGTTCTGCCTAGCTTCGCCTTCTGCCTAGCTTCGCCTTCTGCCTTGCTCTCAACCTCCACCGTGACTCACTGATACGGTAGCGAGCGAGTCACCATGGAAACCTCGAGCTTATCTTGCTCGTATGCGTGTCCAGCTCTAGGCCTCAAGTGTATGAATACAGTAGTGCACACACTTGCGAACCAGAACTCTGACGCTCACGACAGTCTTTATGTTACCTACTCAGTCAGAACCTCTACTCTACTCACTACGAAATTGAAAATATACCTGTAGCCTCTTTGTAAGTACTGCTAATGCTCCGCTTCTCTTTCTGCCACTGCTTCGTCTGCTGCCTCTGCTACTACTGCTGCCTCTGCTATTGTTGATAATTCTGCAACTACTGCTACTACTGCGACCACTGCTGTTTGCTTGCTGACTTATTGTTGCCTTCGCCGGCTCGAAAAGACTGTCTTGTTTTTTACTTCAGTTTCTCCTTTTATACTCTGTCGCTTTGTTTAATTTTCACCACGTGTTGTTATAACAGCTGGGTTTACTATTTCACCATTTTGCGGCTGTAACAGCTGATTGATGACAGTGTTGGTATGTTGACACTCCTGGTGTGTTGACAGTAGTGTCTCGTGTTGCCACCTGGACATCCGATGCAACTTCAGTCTGATTCTCACGCGATCCAACGCGATTGTAAAATAATTATTTTTAAATAGTGCATAAAAAATAGGAAATAAGAAATAGCACTGCTGCTGCTGTTGGAGTTGTGGTCGAAAACGAGGCCCTGCCGACTTTCGTCTTCACAGTTGATCGTAATAATGCTTATACACGCTGCAACTTTATTAATTTTTGTTATTTTTAATCAGATTTCTGGTTAAATTAACTAGATTTCACCTTGGCACCAAAACATTACGTCTCCTATTAATTAATCAGATCCAAGTTGATTTTTTTTGTCAGTGCGCCTCATCTGACCCAATTATTACATCTCTAAAGCACGCCAGATCAGCAAAAGAGCTGAAGGAATGTTACTCTCAAGATATGTTAAGTCTATTAGATATCCATACAGGTACTGTTGATTATATTGAAAAAAATTTAATTGTTAATTTAAGTAATAAAATATATCTAGTTTGTATGAATAAAATAATAAATATCTCACCAAATATAAAAATCCGCTTTGAATTTTTTTACAATTTTAGTTTTATATGCCAAGCCCATTCACATTTCAATCACACTTTTCCAGTTTTCAAAGTCTACTTGTGACAAACAAAACAGAAATTATTTTTAATATGCAGAAGATATGTAATTTTTCCTCCCTAATAAAAACTCAACTTCAACAATCGATTGCGTCGGACTCTGCAAACCTGTTTTAACAAAATTGGCACTGTCGTAGCTATAAGAATTTTCTATCATATAAAAAAAGCTATCAAAAATCTTTATTCGTTCAGAAATTATGATTTTTGCAATCAAAAAAGTCAAATCTTACCACTGTGCGCAGACTCATTGAGATATTCTCAACGGTAAGATTTCGTTACTCAAAATTATTTGTGACTAACATATTTGATGGAAACAAGCAAAGGGAAATAGTAATAGCAGAGTATGATACGGTCCGACAAAGGTTTGCACACATGAGAAATTTCAATATATTCTGAAAATAGACACTAAAAAAAATATACGTGTCTCATGGTTTTCCTCCAGCACGTCAGATTTTTTTTATGTACTTCTCGAACATGATGTATTTGTATATCAATGTGTTTACTTCTTGAATGAAATACTGGATTTTCCACCAATTGTTGTGAACTGATATTATCTCCATATAAAATTGTTGGCTTCTCTACTACATTTTCAAATCCAAGCTCTTGAAATAAATTTCTAAGGTAAATTATTTCTTTTGCTGCTGTTGAAATCACCATGTATTCTGCCTCTGTGCTACTTAATGCTACTGTTGGTTGTTTTTTAGATTCGAAAGATATCGCTGCTCTAGCTCACAGAAAAACTTATCCTGTGTATGACTTTCTATAACCTCAACTTCCAGCCCAATCAACGTCTGCAAATCCATGTAGCATTTTGTTCGTGTTTTGCTCCAACCATGTGTTCCTTAATTTTTGTTAAATTGTTATAACTTGTTTATTGAATGTAAAATATCATGTCTTGAACAAATGCCTACTTGCATCAAACACCCAAGTAAGGACTGATGTTTAGTTTATTTTGCGTTTTGTTTAATTTGCTTAACTTTATTTACTGAGCTTATAAGCCCTTATAAATTGAGAAAATATGTGAGTATACTACATATACGTATATCTGTTCGGTAGATGCCTGAAAGCTGCAGTGACTTAATTGTCCGCGCTAACGGCTGACCTCATCTGATCGGGTACATGGCTGACACCAGCAGTTATTTAAAATGTCCGCGCTAGTGACTGACCTCGTCTGGTCGGGTAGATGCCTTTCAGCAGCAGTGGAAAATAGGTAAAGCAGGCACAAAAGTTCGCTAGTGGCAGACCATTTCCGGTCGGGTAGATGTCTACCAGCAGTGAAAAATTAAAGATGTAGATGCGAAACGGCAATTGCACCGACAATGACAATATTTTGTTGGGGAAGCGTTCATCTATCCACATAATAAGCGCCTAGATCAACTGAAACGATTAAATGTTAATTGATTCAAGAAATCGTAAAATGCTTTTTTAGTTATGCTTTGACTTTGAATAAAGTCAATAACGGCGTAGACAATGTCGAAATCACCGCATGCACTCCGGAGGGGCTCATGTAGCAAGTAATTCGATCTGCATGTTTTTAAATTCAGCAGTACAAACCGTCTCATGGGACGTTGAGGCACGTTTATAAATAAGTTACTTAACCGACCCTCGCTGATGATGCTACCAGCGCTTTATAAAGCGCTGTTAGTCTTATTGAGCATTCGGTCAATATGTATATTTAATTTAAGCTTTGTATCCATTGTTACGCCTAAGTTTTCAAAGGAGTTTAGAGCCTCGAGTATATAGCTATCAATTTTATATGTACTCAATATTGGGACTTTCCGTGTGAAAGACACACGCTTGCATTTACTTAAGTTAAGATTCATGCAATTGACGTTAGACCAGTCAAAAATGATATATATATCATACTGAAGATATGATGACTCAAATGTATATTTAAGTGTGTAAAAAAGCTTGACGTCATCTGCGTACATTAAAATAATACAGTACTTTAAATCTGTGGGCAAATCGTTAGTAAAAACTGTAAGAGCAAAGTGTAGTGAAAACATAGTAAGGGAACCAAATAAACCAAATCGCACCAATTTCCACTTAGTCCGAAATAACTTAACTTACAGTAAATTAAAGCCACTCAAACTTAAATTTTATTTTTGATTTACGGAAATCAAAAATAAACAAATTCATATGACACTATTCGGTGAAGTCATAAAAAGTAAAATTTACGAGACACATTTGCAAGTCATTTTATTTTTTTCCCTTGGCTTTTTTTGTACTAAACAAACAAAAGTAAACGCAAGCATTCTGTTTCATCCGCACGTCATTGACTTAGTGCATTCAAGGCAACGTCTTTGACTTCTTCAACTGACCATACACAACCACAACAATACAAATGCACATTGTAGGAAAACACCCTTAAGCCATATTTTCAATTAGCTTTGCGACTCTTTCACTCTTACCAAATTCTGCATATTGGAAATTGAAATGCTGATGCTACTGAAATTACAAGATCAGCGGGGAAATTAAATGGAGTAGGAGTTATGGTAAAATATCGGCAAGAATAACGTTAGGAAATTCTAGTTTAATTTGTATAAATAGGCTTAGAATTTATTAATAAAAACAGAAATAATTTAGACTCAAAACAAAATTGTCTTGCCTTCATTAGTATCAATCAATAGTTTTGTGTGCAATTTGTGGAATGATTCTTTTGAACATTTTTGGCAATGCACTTAGCTTTGCGATCCCACGGTAGTTACTTTCTTACGATTTACTTCCCGACTTATGCAAAGGATTATACATGAAGATATCCAGGTGCAAGGGAAGTATCTGAGGAGTATGGAATACTTAAAAAGCAAATAAACTAGAAATCAAGATTTATCACTTCTATACTATCAAGATTTATCACTTTATCATTAACTTGACATGACTTTACCTTAAATGGATAATATAAATCATTATTGGCTTGGAAGTTTATGTAGACCTAAAGAACCACGTTTTCGTTTAACATTAATGAAGTTCCAAAACGATTGCGTTGTGTTTTATATGAGCTTTAACTTTCAAAATATGCGATTTATAAGCACATTTATTCATATATTGTTATTTTTATATGTGATTGAGTTTGTATTGTAGTTCTAAAAAGGTGAGACATATATTTTATAAGCGTCTGTCAGACGACAATTTATAAGGCTAAAAAGACGACTTACAAAGAACCATTAAAAATCAAATAAAAATTAAAGCTATTTTTGGCTTAGTTCATTTATTTACTTCCAATTGATTACTGTCTTCTTTTGCAATGTAATTTTATTTATACTTAAAATTTGTCTCAAAAGAATTTGGGATGTTTCACAAAATTTCCTTCCGTTTTTTTTATGTAATTTTGGTTAACGCCTCATTAACTAAATTTCATAGTTGCATTTAGTTTTTCACTCAAATGCATTTCTTTTTACATTTCCTCTTTCATTCTCAGTTTATCGAAACTGTGCAAATGTCCTTGATTCGGTTGTATTGTAATTAGTACACCAACGACTAGGAAACCAACGCTCATTGACTTGTCTTATGAAACTGGAGAACAAGAGAATGTCGTCATCAGAATTCGTGTAACAAGCATTAATTAGAAATGTGTCATTTATTGTTGTGGTACCTTGGTTATGTAGGCAATTATGGTCACACTATATCTGATTCTAGTGTAATTGAGAAAATCAGTTATATTTGAGGAAGTTCTATATTTTTTATAAAATTTAGTTTTTTGATTTCGTAGTTTTCTAACTTCAGGAGTAAGCCAGCAAGGGTCAGACATAGTCTTATTTGAATGTCTGGGTACAGATGATTCAAAAGGCTCGAGAATAAATTAATTGAAAGCAAACACTGCATTATAAAGATTATTTCTTGATAATTGACCTTTAAGCAAAGTAAAAACTTTTCGTACTTCGGGAACTCGCTCCTTAGATTCTTTGAATGGTACATCGAGTATAATTTCTGGAGTTAGATGATGTGGACCATCGGAAAACACTAGAGGAGCGGACCTTTTCCTTCTAAAAGAGTGATGATCGAACAGCAATTAGAACGCCTCCACCTTTACTTGTAATATTTGGGATTGTAGTTCTATCTGTACGATAAATTCCTTCCTCGAAATAACTTTGCTACGTGGAGTCGTACCTGAAATAAAAGAAGATTCATGTTATTAGGATACTTACCAGTATTCCCATTACAAAATTATAACTCCCTTATTCGTGAAACAAAACATGTACTATGTGCTTTACTTGTTAAGAACAAACTCATCTTTATTTAAAATCTTATCTAAGTTAACACATCTTAAGATGTTAATTCTAAAAACAATTTACATGTAAAAATCTTTACCTTCATTAGCAATATCAAAATACTTTACAACTATTTGGTCTACAAATACTTGGCCTACAAAAACTTATTCTACTTTGCCAATATTGCAAAACTATTAACCTACCGACATAGTGAGGTTGGCACATATTCGGGTTGTACACCTGGCTTTTGCTTGATGTTTTGTTATTGCATTTAAGTACTTGGCGTTCTCATTATTGTTAATTCTAACCAAGCAGAATTTGCACATAGCACCTTAAATTTACCAACAAACCAACAGATGCACAAAATCATGCAATTCTTTTATGAAATGTTTATTCATTTGGATGATGCTAAGCATCAACCCAGAAATGTGCCATATTATGTTATTTGTTCAAATATCATATTTTGTGATATCTTCTAAAGATAGATGGCTTTTAGAGTTCGGATCGCTTAATATGCCACACCCTTTGGCAATATTTTTGGCAATAGTTATTATGTGGCGAGTCGCGGTAGGAAAATTGAATCGAATTGTTTTGTAAAACCAATGTTTGAAAATGGTCTAAAAATTTAGTTTTTTTTTCTCTCTATTGCATATAATAGTTGCAAAAACTTTAAAAGGTAGTTTTTCACCAAATCAAAATTTTAGAGTCCAATCCGGAGTTTTTCCTGAGTCTCTTAAGACAGCAATTGTTTTGCCATTACATAAAAAAGGAGTAGCTACTATTCTAAATAATTACTGTTCTATCTCGCTTTTACCCGTCTTTTCAAAAATTTTTGAGAAGGGTATTAAGTCCAGAATGACATCCTTCTTAGATATGACCAATTATTTCAGTAATGATCAGTTTGGATTTAGAAGTGGTAGATCTACTGAGAGTGCGCTATTAACCGGTGAAATCCATAATAGTTTAAATTTATTAAAAACTCCAGCTTGTTTGTTTATTGATATAACCAAAGCTTTTGACATGGTGGATCACTCGTTATTGCTTCATAAGCTTTCTAAAGCAGGTTTTCGTAGTCATATTTATGAGTGGTTCGTTTCTTACTTAAAAAACCGGAAGCAAGTTGTAAAAATCAAAAATAGTCTGAGTTCCCGAAAGCATATCAACTTAGGAGTCCCTCAAGGTTCGGTCTTGGGTCCCATCCTCTTTTTAATCTATTGTAATTCGTTATTTGCTCAACCTTTATGAGGTAAAATTACTGCTTTTGCTGACGACACTGCCCTTTCGTTTTCCGCGTGTAATCTATTTAACTTAGCTGTAGATGTTAATACGGATCTTGACTTATTAAGAAGATGGTTTAAAGATCATAGGACGGTTATAAGTAATAAAACTAAGCTTATGGTTTTTAACTTAAAAAATAAAACTTCAAATTACTTGCCTTTGACTTATCATTCACCTACTTGTAAGCACTTCTGTTTGACCGCTGGTGGTGCTGATTCAATCACTTTTGATAGGAAAACAAAATGTTCTGAGAAGTGTTTTATCATTGAGTGTGTTGATAGTTTTAAATATTTAGGTATTGTCTTGGATAACCAACTCAATTGCAAAAGTCACACGTGCCAACTAAATCAATACTTTAATAAAGTAGTTAGACAATTATATCATCTTAGCTTATACTGTAGTCAAGCTATTTTGAAACTAGTCTACAATGGTTTATTCAAGTCTAAACTACAATATGGCATAGTATGTTGGGGTGGGGCATATTCAAACAAAATAGATCCTTTACTCATCAAACAGAAACATGCAATTCGACTTTTGTGTAGGGTGAATTCCAGAACTCCAAGTTTCAATTTTTTCAAATCGCTTGGGCTTCTCCCCCTTAGACATTTATACAGCTATAAAGTTCTAAAAATATTTTTTGGCAACTCCGGCTTTTCTCAGTTAGACTTCTAGAAAATTATAATTTACGTGTTAATGCAGCGAATTCGATGATAATTCCACCAATTTATAAGTCTCATTTTTCACGTTTCTTTTTTGTAACAGCGCCCCGTTTGTATAATTTACTACCTGCTAACTTTAGAAGCGAGAGAGTGAGAACAGTATTTTTGGCTAACATTAAAAAATGGCTTTACTACTTTGATTATTCCATTATTGATAATATTTTCAATCCTATTATTTAGCTTAAACTTCGTCAATGTACTTCATTGTTTTATTTAATCTTTTTTTTTTAAATCTTTTAATGTTAACTTTTCTTTTGATAATGAATTAGTCTAATCCTGTAAACCCCATCAATAGTATAGATAAGTTATTGTAAAGCTTGGTGCATACAACTCTTTTCAGTTAGACAAATGTGTGTAAGATTTTATTTCATTAAAGTTAATAAAAAAAAAAAAAAAACAAAAGGGGCGCCCACTATTAAAAATAGTGGCGCACTATTTTTTTTTTGTTTAATTGAGACCAATAATGCTTTTACGAAAAAAAAGCTGTGCACATTTCATGTGAACAACAGAATCACAGACATAGCGCTCAGTTGCAGCTCTAGAAAGGCATTTCGAGAATATTCAGCTGAAATTTTAAAATATTTAAAAAAAACCAAAAACTAAGTAAATTATTTAAGAATTTAAAAAAAATTAATGAGTTCCGAAAAGTTGGTAACCCTTAATTCCTTAGTACAGTATTGGAAAAAAATTTCTACTGTGGTACAAGTGCAGTACTAGTATTTACTAGTAAATATTTCTCAGCAGAGGCAGAATCCAAAAAACTAAAATAGCGCAAAAGAGATAACAAACATTTACTGTAAAAACAGCAAACAAATCCAAAGGATATTTGTTTTGTTTGCAGAGTACCTATAATGAAGTTTAAACACTTTTAAAACAATATGTTTTAGCAAAGAATCACCGTTCAATTTGCTGTTTACTGTATTTATTACTGTTTCACAAAGTAATATTATTGATTAATTTATTTGAAATGTCCAAATAGGAAAAATTGCAGAATTTATTCAGGAGAAAAAAACATGCGAGCATTATGAAACAGAGTTGCCAGTAAAGTTGTATCTATTTTTTCAAAGTTTTTGCAATCATTGCAATTCTTAAACCTCATGCCTGGATCCAATTGTGTGCTGCACTTTTTACATGCTTCCATTGAATTTTCATTAGAAACTTCTCATTAGGAATATCTCATTTAATGTTTTTTGTGTAATTTTCAGAGAACCAGTGGATTGTTTTCTTTTTATTTTCATCCCCAGAAAATAATCAACTGGACCTTTATCAACTATGGCTAATTTTAAAGTTATTTTTGATCCGATGTAGCGTATGTACATTATTTTGAACATGCTAACAAAATATCGTCAACGTAAACTAATAAAATGACAAATTCTTCTTCGTTATTCTTGGTATAGGTGCAATAATCTACTTTGCCTCTAATGAATCCAATTTGCTTTAAGATTTTATCAAGTTTCTCCTTCCATTTTCCACCGGACTGTTTTAATCCATATAGAGATTTTTGCAACTTGCAAACTTTTTCTGGTTGCGTTTGGATCTTCAAATCCTTCAGGTTGTTCCATAAATATATCAGTATCAATGTCGGCTTTAGGGTAAACTGATTTTACACCAAGCTGGTGCACATAAGGACTGTCCCAGAAAAAACTTACGTTTTGCTTTTTAGTTATAAAAAAATTCCTAGTAAATTTTTAGGTCTTTTTTCGTTTTTTATTAATAATGGCTAGTGTTCAAAATATAGATATCTAGAAACTAAGTAACAATTTTTTTTTTATAAATATTTCATTAAATTTTCCACAGTTGTTTCATCGACAGTACGGTACGATATTTTCCACTTAAGTCTGAATTTTTGGAACAAAATTGATCATTTTACTTGCATACCATTCCATCGTAGCTTTAGAGTAATGAGAGGTTCCTAAATCTGGCCAGAACATCACGGTATCCTCATGTGCACGAATAAATGGTAGAATACGTTTTTCGAGTCCATATAAACTTTGGAATTGATTGTGCCTTGCGTAACAAAAAATCTGCTTCTGAGACCACAGGTGCATATGGCCTGCCAAACTATTATATATTGCTCTGGAAATTTCGAAATTTTTTTCTTTGAATTTACTAGACACATGCCCCTTTTTTGGTGATGCATAATATTCGTGCCCAGGTAGCTGCTTAAAATCTGATTTAACGTAAGTTTCCGTCCATAACACAGCAATCAAATTTAGTCAGGTACCTCTCATACAATTTTCGGGCTTGCATCTGAGCCATCAACTGCTTTTTATCAGAAAGGTCTGGTACTTTTTGAACTCTATATGTCTTTAGCTTACTTTTCTCCTTTATCTTTTGTACAGTAGATTTTCATGTACCTGTTCTAGCCGCCATATCTCGCACTGAGGTGTTGGGATTTTGCTTAAAAAGGCGCTTCACCTTCGTCGCTACCTTTGGGTTAGAAAATTTTGGTTTTCTGTCTGAACCTTTTTTCGTGAAACAGGTAGACCCTTCTTATAATTAAAAATTACCATAAAGAGCGTTTTTTCTGATGCACCAACTATTTTTGCTATAGCTGAATATTTTAATTCTGGATTTAGCAGGTATGCAGACAAAATCAGTTCGCGGACTTTTTGTTGCTTGATAGACATCTTTGTCGTTAAAAGTGCAATCTTCAAGTGTTATGCATCATATTGAACGTCACTTAATATAGAACAAATATTTTGTCTTTTTAGATTTATAAGATTACCAGGTAGAGCATAATACAAAAAATTTAAAAACGTAAGATTTTTCTGGGACAGTCCTTACAACTTGAATTCTAAAAACAATACAAGAAGTTCACTGTATGTCGTCGTGGGTTCAACACGCATAAGTCTCTATGCGCTATAGAGACAAATGGACAGAAACCAGAAGATTGAATGTGGTAGTTGCAAGGTTTTTTGCCACTGCAGTTGTGTTAATTTAAGTCACAATGAAATTGACTTTTTGCAAAAGTCGGTCAAATCGTTTATTTGTAACAATTGTGTATCAGCGAGACGATCTACTTTTATTTCCCCTCCGATTACTGGTTTATCGTCCCTTGCACTGCCTACAATTGGATTTGAAACGACATTAAAAAAAAGATGTGAGAACAACAAAGAGACACAGCAAAATCAAAATATGCACAAGTTAAAACTTCAACAGCAACTGCAACTAAAACAACAGCAGCAAAATCAGCAACAAAAGATTCAACAGTAACTGGTACAACCACAACACGAACAGCAGGTACCAATGAGTTCAAAGGTAATTCAGCAAAAACAGCAAATGAGCAACATCAACAGCAACCTTGACAGACAGAATTTGGTAAATGGATCAGAAGAACAAACTGTAGAAGCCTCACTTATATCATTGGGCGTTTTGTATCGTGAAATCATTGCGCTGATAAAAATTGAAGCTGAGGACTTGTCTCTTATATCTGCTTTGCAAGAGGAGAAAAGAATCTTATCTGATAGAGTAAATGAACTTGAAAGATAAGTAAGTTTATAGAAAGGGAAACAGAGAGAAACCTATTGAAATTGTTGGAGTTGCTAACATTAACAATAATAATGATCCTCAATCACCAATTAAAATTTTTCCTGATGGGCTGAATGCTGTTTTGTGAAGACAATTACAAACAAGGCTGCAATTGCTTGTAATAGTACTTTAGACTTCTTATGTATAAAATTTGTATCACTAAGACTTAACGATGAGGAAATATGTTAACGAGAGGAATTTATGTGCTAATTTACCTGGCGGATTTAAGGATAAGAGAATCTTCCTTAATGACAGTTTCTCAATGCAAACTAGGAAATAGTTCAGGACTGCGCAAAAGTTTGGATAGGAAAAACATAAATTTGTTTGGGTTAGAAATGAAAATATTTTTTTGAGAAAGGCGGGTAGTAAAACATTTTGTTCTTTTTAAATTTTGTACTTATTATGAACTTAAATAATCTTGATCCTCATGATGATACGCTTAATATGCCTTTTGTTCAAAGTGTTGACTTTCAAACCCAAACAATTTAATAGGCTTTTATGTAATCTGCCTAAATATAAGATATAATATAAGCCCGATTTTAAATTTTTTACTGAAACATGGATTTTTGATTTTAAGAAAACGCTTTTCGACATTCCCGGGTACAATCTTTACGCAAACTGCAATAATAATTATGCAGCTGGTGGTATTGCAGTATTCGTTTCGAGTGATATAAACTGTGAATTTTCTAGCTTTAGTTTCAAGAGCTCAGATGCCATTAGGATTAAATGTTCTATAGACAGTCAATATTTGCTTTCATTTGTATTTACAGGTTTCATGTCAATATATCTCATGAAGTTTCTTTAGTGATTTGAATAATTTGCTGGTAAATGACAAATCTGAAAACCTGGTAATTTTGGGAGATATCAATCTTAATATCTTAAAGGACTCAGTTGTTGCCGACAATTATTTAGTGAAGAGTTCAAATAACATGGCAGTTAGTTGTTTAGTTTGCGATCTCCATCTATCCGGTCATTGTCTGTTATGCATTTCGTTTTGAAATGTCCTTGAGACATGGAATAATGTTTATGAAGAGCCGAACCCATCAGTAACGTTGAAAAATTTTATTGAAACTTTGACATATTATGTGTTCAAAACAAAATACGGTAAATTCATCTAAAAATAAAAAATGCAAAAAGCAATATAAAAATCTTTGCAACGAAATATCTGCTGAAGTTTCTACTTATAAAAATTATTTCTTTGTTAATGAATTTAATGAGGAAGAAGGTGATGTTATAAAAAAAATTTGTATAGTGAACCATATTCTTAATAAGGAAATTCAGAAAAATACTATCCTTGATATAAAAGTTAGTAATACTACATATACTGATTCGCAGGCAAAAGCAAATCTTTTTAATGATTACTTTGTTAATGTTGGCAAAGATACAATAATGGCTTGCATAATTCATCATGTAATTGCTTGGACAGAGAAAATTTGACTCAACAAACTTTTTTCTGAGCCAATATCGTCTTTAAAGTTTATAAAATCATATTGGTACTAAAAAACTCAAATTTATCCACAAACGGCAGCTATTCTAGCGCTTTTATTAAAAAAAATAATTTATAACACAGTCGAAATTTTCTGTTTCAGTACTGAAAATAGCCGAAGTAATTCCTTTGCTTAAGAAATGGAATAAATCCCTCAGAAATAATTCAGCTTCTGTCTACTTTTAGAAAAAATTTTGAGAAAGCTATTAAAATCAGAATGGCTAACTGTCTAAATAAACATAAATTTTTCAGTAACAACCAATTTGGTTTTAGAAATGGAAGACGCTTTGTTGAAACTTTGTACTGATAAACTTTCAGCTTTTTGAATGGTAAAAAGATTTCTGCAGTCTTAGTTATACAAATGCGGTGTTCGTGGCACTAAACTTGAATGGTTTGCATCTTATTTATACTAAGGTTTCAAAAAGTTAAGATTGATAGTGTATTTAGTGAATCCAGCGAGATAATTATATGGGTTCCTCAAGGCTCTGTCTTAGGACCTATTTTGTTTTAATTTATGTAAATTCGCTGTTTACACTAAAATTTAGAAGTAAAACTATTGCTTTTACAGACGACACGACGTTAATTAAAATATAAATGAACTTAATTGAATTGTTATTAATAGTAAAAAATAAAATAAGTAAACTAAAAAGTAAATAAAAATAAACTAGTAAAGGTGATATCTTCGGCTAGGCCGCAACTCACATACCCTACACTGCACTAAAAGTACCTTTCACATAAATGTTTAAAAGACGTTGAAAAGGTTGAAGAAGTCGAAAATAATGTAAAAATGACGAATGATGAAATATATTGGGAAAAGTTAAAAAGTTGAGAAAGTCAAAAGAATGTGGTAGGTTAGGTTAGGTTAGGTTAGGTAGGAGCGGCAGTCAGTTATGAAAAACCAACTCACTTGGACCAAATGTGATCCATTGTGATATCACAGAGTGTTTGACTATACCCTCTCGTCAAACCAACCAGATTTCATAATGAAACTAAATAGCTGACCTATACTGACATGTCTAAAAATGTGGTAAATGTTGAAAAAAATCGAGAGTAAATAAAAAAGTTTAAATATGCCACGCCCACTTTTCCAATTCCACCTTCTTTGGGTTCAATAAATTATATTCGTGATTGACATCCACATATCAAATTTTAGCGTAAAAGCTTGTGTAGTTTGCGATGCATGCCTTAATTAACCTTAAAATTTAGAGCGGTGACACACCCACTCGTTTAATCGAGTCCGATTGTGATCCATAAATAGATTTCCATAAACCAACCTCTCACACTAAATTTCAGTATGATTGCTCATATATTTCGATAGATATGCCATTTAGATATTTTACTTGTATGGGAGGTGCCACGCCCAGTGGCACTATTTCGCCCGCTTTTGATACAGACATCTCTAATAGCAAGTAAACCACTTACAACAAATTTCATGCCAATTGCTGCAATAGTTATCTTAAAATATCGCTTCCAACTGTATGTTCTATTGGAGGTGCCACGCCCGCTGATGTAATCTCATCAAAATCCATTTAATTTTATAATAATTGACATCTATACACCAAATTTTATGAAGATTACTTTCATTGCACACTATCTATAGCATTAAACGTTTTTTGCTTAAGTGGGAGGTGCCACGCCCACCGGTACTATTGTGCCAAATTTTCATAATAAAATACTTTTTAGCAAGTACACCTGCCATACTAAGTTTCATAACGATTGCGTTGTTAGTTCTATTTTTATAACGTTTATAAATATTGTAGGCTGTGCCTCGCCCTTCAATGAAATTTTTCAGTATATTGACGTAGCTTGTATTGATGACTTTCAGTGGTATCAACCCTAAAATTTGTATGAAAATCGTATGCGCCAATTTGGAGTTTTACGAAATCCAAATTTTCAATTGCTAAAAAGTGCCACGCCCACTTATCTTAATTTTGTTATCATCTTCACCAAGTCACCAAGTTTCATCAAAATTGCAGCAACGTTTTTCAAAAGAGACTTTGGTATATCTAAGTAGAGCATGGGCGGTAGGCGTGGCCATGAACCGATTTCGCACATTTTTATGTGCTAGCAGCTTGTGAGAAGGTCTGACCTGTGTGCGAAACTTCATTGAATTAGCTTGCTAAGTTTTTCCGTAAACGTAATTTCAACTGACAGACAGACGGACATAGCTATATTGACTCAGGTGGTGACGCTGTTCACACGCGTTGCAAACGGAATGACAAAGTTAATATACCCACGGTGTTGATCATAAAAATATGTAAGGAAAATAAGGAAAAAGATTCTGTATAATTTATACCGTAATTTTGACTGTAACCTTTAGCCACTAGTCTTGATTGGTACCGTTCGATTTCACCATATTTATCTTTCTTAAGTGTAAAAACCCATCTGCACTTTAGAATAGAATTATTTACTGGTCTCTCCACCAGTATCCAGGTTTTGTTTGCCATTAATGAGTCATATTCTGATTTCATTGATTCAATCCACTTCAATTTATCACTTCTTTGTAAAATTTCTATTAGAGTCGTCGGATTCTCAGCATTTTGTGTCAAAACTTTATTACATTGTTGGTTTTCACTGCTGTCATTGTAATCTTTGTGAGATATCATGAAAAAATATTTTGGTTTTGCCATTGATGTGCGATCTCTTAGTCTTTTAGACACTGAAGATTCTCTGTATCTTCCTCTGTTCTTCTTTTTTTAATTTGTAATCTTTTTCTTCTATAAATCCTGGCACCTGTGATTCTGCATTTCTTTCCGAGTAGCAAATGATAGAGCTCAAAGAGCCTAAATAAACAGATCGCTGTAAACAGGAATTTATGAATTCACGTAACGGAACAAAATGTTTGACAATGTTGTAATTTCAAAAAATATTTCACCAATAATCTTTAATTTTAAAAATAACAGACACTCTAATAACAGGATGTCCGTTATTTTCCAAGCTTTTTTTATTGAGTAGCTAACATAGGTATAGCTATGCGTTTGTTAATTTATTTATTTAATTTATTTATTTTTTTGTTTGAGGCTTGTAAACTAAAAAAAAATAAGGTTTTCTGGTATTTTTGATTAAATCATAAGCTTTTAAGAAAACGCAAAGTACGCTGAGAAAATTCTTTTGAATTGTGTCTACTTTTCTTTTTTTCTTAAATGCTCATGAAACACACTAGAAAGCTTTAAGCCATCTAAAGTCTACTAAATTAAATAAAGTAGTAAAGTGGTCGGTGACTAGCTATACTGTGCTAAAAAGAAGATCCTGAACGTCATAAAACATTTTAGCGAAAACATTAAGACACTGATTAGTAAGCCGAATGCAAGTTATAATATTTAAACATTCAATTTAAATTGCATCAATTTTTACACCTTGAATTTAAAGTTGCTATAAATAATGAGAGCAACGGCTTTACTAAAGACTGCAAAGCAATATTTTGGGCGGCTTAAAAGTTATAGACAGACATAACGGAGGAGTCCGTTATTTCCCAAGTTTCTTCAATGGCGAAACTTTATGTAAATCTTCAGTAACTTTAATAAACTACTAACATGTTACATTCCCCTTCCGAACATTTAAGACACCCATACCATAATACAATGAAATAGGCTAGTACAGTTATTAAAATTAATTAATACAACACTGCGACATCAGAAGAAAGCTTCTGCTGTCAAAACCAATTAAAACATTGAATATTGCGTAGCAATCTAATCACGTGTTTATTCTCAAACATATGACTTCGACATCTAGAGAAGTTAAAATCATAGAGAGAGAGGTAGCATTCGGAACTGCAACTATGTTAGTTTAATCATGGCCCATACTACCGATAACTCATAACTGAGTGAATGCAAATTAATAATTTGTATTTTTTGTTCAAAGATTTTAATTCCCGTCAATTTAATTTGCCTTAAACCTTATATTCATATCTATTGCAAATGCGAGTTAATTATTTCAGTGACGCCAACGGTTTGTAATCGTTAGGTACATTATTGAGCTAACTGTTCAATAAATTTTGTGTGTCAAACACCAAAAAAATTACAACTTACAAAGATAAATTTAAAAAAAAAATTGGATAAAGCTAGCTATACTAGTTTCATCCTCTGCTAGAAAGACTCATCAGTAACTTTTAAACCTATTAGTAAGAGTTTGCTAGCTTTATATATTTGACTTTTTTCATAGATCTAATAAGAACCCAAGCAAAAAGTTAAACAAAGGAAATAAAAACTTTTTTTTCTGTTTATTTATCTTTGTTGTTGTAACTCCCTTGATATTACGCATTTTCTTGCTGCGCTTCGCTGCAAGCTTTGTTGGCGATTCAAAACGAAGAATTAAGGGCAAATAGTATAATAATTCGGTGGGCTCCCCGATACGATTTAACATGTCTAATACAATTCATAATAAAATATACAAGCTTTTATAATTTTTTAAAAGTAATAGTTAGGTGCATATTCATGATCCAACAAGTACTTTCCCATACATAAGTATGGGACAGTTCTGCTGTTTGCTTATAGTTTTAGAAAGAACCTTCTAAACGACATAAAAACAGATTTAGTTGTGAACTAATGAACAGTGTCAAGGATATCTTTTAAGCGATTAAAATATCTTGGTATCCTTGCAGTTGTAGACGAGAAGTTGGAAAATATTTGAGTCTATGAAAATATTGTAGTAAGGAAGAACAAAACCCATCTGAGGTTTAATTACCCTTTGCGGTAATTCCGATTCCAAGGATACAGAACACTTTCAATTACGTGATGCCAAAAATTGGGATGTAAAATTAGTGATATAATCTCGGGATTACAAAATTGTTTCTTGTGATTAACGTATGACTAATTTCAATCGAGAATTAAGTTTTTTTTTTAGTGAATAAAATCTTATTTTAACCTTGACTTAAATCAAATACTTCTTTAATCTCAATTGTTCTGCAGGAAAAAACCAAATTAATAGAATGAAATCCACAAAGCCTGAAGAAGTCTGTAATTGTGAGTCAACTACATCATTTAATGACTGCGTTACATGTAGAGAAATAAAACTAAAAGTCATAATATTGTGCAGAAAAGAAATTTATTAAGTTTGTAAGCCGGAGTTGTCATAATTCTTGTAAAAGAAAAACTCTTAATAATATCCGGCTCTTTTAATGTGCCACCAGATACTCATTCATGCTAGGTTTTCATATATTTATATTTTTATTTAAGGTATGAAATACAAATAACCCTGTCTTTTTATTTCATATATTTTTAGTGGTGTAAAAGCTTTTCTTTACATAAAGACATTATTCATAGACAGTTACAAGCTGACGACTTAAAAGGCAACTATGCTGTTGGAATCGAAATACGTAGAGGACGAGGAAGATATTCTTGTACTAACGTGATAACATTGTCACCTAGATTTCAAATTTACAATCGCAGCTCTCATGAGCTACAATTTGCTCAAAAGTGTGACGTCTATAATCAGGTAAGCTAAAAAATATTTTTTGTATGGAAAAAGCGTTCTGAGATGAGACACGAATTTTTCAATGGTAGAAATTTTTTTTAATAAAAATTTTTGTCATAGTTATAATAAAATAAATTTTGTTACGAAATAACGACACTATTTATTATACATACAAATTATTTAAAAAAGTTTTGTTTCAAATGATTTGGCTAACATTTTTTTTTTTGTAAAATACTGCGCTGATTCCAAAACTATTCTTAAAAATAACGTCTTTTAGTTTTTACAAAATGTGGTTTATCTTGATTGTAAGTTATCGAGTTCCACTCAATTTTCTTTTATAAAGTACATATAAATTAAAGTTGACAAAACTTTCTGTTGTGAATTTAATTATATAGTATTTCCAAGTCGGCGTAGCACCGACTTTGATAAGCAAATAACAAACAATATTGATTTTTTGGTTTTAGAGAATCAAGTGCAAAAAATTAAATTTTCTGGTCAGTTTCTCATTTTATTTTAAGAGTATGCACACATTTCCTATTGCAAAAATAAAAAGTATTTCGCAACAAAATCGTTGGTAAAATGTAAAAGATGCAGGTGTTTGATTGAAAACTGAACAAACTCCTTCCTTCCACGATGTTGATTTGAATATTTGGGTTTATAAAGTTTGTTAGTTTAAAAAACAAGCTTAAAATTGATTTTGGTTCCTCAACTCCTACCTTAGAGGTTAAGAAACCGGTTTTAATTCTTAATCCGGATCCAATAATTCAATTTGATCGAGATAAAAATAAAAAATATAATATTTAGAATTTTAATTAGTAACAAATTATTTTAAAGTTTTGAAAAACTAAAAGAATGGTAAATTTTTTGCTTAACAAGTATTCTTGAAAATTTTTATCCGTCAGCTTAGAAAGCTTTCTGATGATACCGACTGTGGTCATAAATGAGAAAAAGTGTTAACAAGTATTTTAATAGATAAGTATTTAAAAAAATTTTCTAAATCTCCTATGTTTGCAGACAAAAATTAAATTTTTTTGTAGATCGTATTCAATGTTGTAAAAGTTAATTAAATAAAATCACCCTTGAAAAAGTCGCAAAAAAAGCGACGAAACGTCGGGTAAAAAATTGACTTAACTTAAGTGCAATTTAAAAAATACTGGTCAACAATCCTTCAAAAAAGAAATTTTTTAAAAAACCAATAATCAGTTGTAATTGGAGCCAAATTTGGTCATTGCCCGAAAGAAAATGATGCCAGCAGGATGGTTACAATCGTTTTGATAATTGAGGAATGGAATCGTTGTTTTGGTGTTTAAAATTCCGATTTAATTGATTTTGAAAATATTTTGTATAACGATTATTGCAACAATCTACAACGTATTCTTCTTCTTTTCGAAAGCTTTATAGTTTTTCGTATTTTGGGATATTTTTATCAATTTTTAACGAGATTTTTCATTGTCTTAAAACTTCTACCACGATTTTCATTTATTTTAATTATTTTGCATTCTAAGAACTTTTCTGAAAGTCCTTAAATATCTTTCCTATCAAAATCTTTCATAATAAAATCGACAGGTCTGATTTCGGTTGTTGAGTGGATAGTTCTGTTATAAATAATAATGGCATTGTTAATTTTATCATCCAGTAAATATTAATATTATGAGCTCTCCTTGCACTAGAATATTGCTATCATGTACATGCAACTATTAAACGTGTTTGACTATGTATTAGTTGCTAACAACGGCGAATTTATAGACGAATTATTTTGAACAAGCCAGAGCAACATCATTAGTACCTTCGTTTAGAAATAATGGAACAGCAAAATTTGTATCAACAGCAGCAGCATGAGCATAAGATAAAGAATTAGAAGAAGGAGACTTTAAAATAGAGCGTAACTCATAAGAGACATTCTCAGCAGTAGTATCCACTACAGCAACGACAGCAATGGCAGCATCGCCCAACAAATCGGAATTCAGATTATCAGAGAGTGCAACAACTGCATTAGGTGTTTGCAATCGTTGATTAACAGCCGTGGGTAACATTGAGGATGAGGTCGATGAACTCTTTAATATCGAGCATATATTTGACACAGTAGCATTCGGCTTCACTTGTGTTGATGATACGAGTAATTTGCTCTTATTTTTACTTATGTTATTTGTTAAGGGAGACGAATGACTAATCAATAATTTAAGTTCGTTAACTTCGCTAACAAAATTTTTTCGCAAAAGTTTTACATCTTCATTTAGAAAAGAAATAGAGGAAGTAATATCAAAAGAACATAATTTAGACCGAACAGAACTTAATTCAGATTGTAGTTCATCAATTTTTTGCATAAGTAACTTTTTATCATCTTGTAAGAAATTTATCAAATTGAACGCGTGCATTTTCAGTTCTAAAAGAAGCAATTTCTTCAAAAAAAAATTTGTAGAGTAATTTCGCGGTTACTGCAATTTTGTTTCTGTAAAACAGCACAATTATTTTGTTGTTGTACTAGCTCGGCTTTAGTTGATGACGACAAAAAAAACCGAATTATCCCGAATTTGTTTAGTTGCGAGTGTTGGAGGCGAACGAATAGAATTTCGGTGCAGATTTTTGCAGATACACCAGATCCGCTGGTAAAATATCAACACAATCCAAATGAATAAGTTCCTTGCACTTGCCAGATTGGGTTGATGGCTGACCACGGTCAACTTTTTGGCCACAAATACAAGGCATTAGTAAATTACAACGATAAAATTTTAATTAAACAAAAATATTAGATTTAGAGAAAAACACGCATCTGCACCAGTCGAATACACGGCAACGTATGAAAATTTTGATGTCTTATGTTGTCATTTTTGTTATGTTTTGCTCTCGTTAGCCCTTCGTTTTGTATTTATTTAGTGTCTGTATATGTGAGGGAAATTGTCTGTGTCAGTTTTATAGTTAAGTGTCAGCTGTTTTCTTACACTAACAATATGCTGCATTTCGAGAGTATACCTTACTGGTCTCCTATTGTAGAATTTTTACTTTGTCAAAATCTGGAGATTGCCCGCTGTTTGTACAGTGGGATGCTAATGCTGTCTTTTGTTCAATAGGTTTTTAGTAATGCATGAGGAGCAATTGCCCAAATGCAGACTAATAGTTTTTTTTTTGTATTTAATAGTGCAATTTTTAATTTCAATTTATTTGTTACAATATCTTTTCTTTTTAAAATTTTTTATATAATTTTCTTGAACAATTTTTGAGAACTAACAAAAAGTTATAAATCAAAAATACAATTATTAAAAAGCGACAAAGTATTTTATTTTTGTATAGTGTTTCGTAAGTGTGTGTAGTGAATGTGTACGTGTAACAATGCAGACACTACAGGTTTGTCAAGTGCTTTATAATCTGATTTGTGTCCTGATATTCTTGTCCGTAGTTTTCTTTTTGCTATTTCCAACATAAATTGGATCCGTCCCCTTGTACGAAATTTGATATATCAAATTCGATTTGTCTTGTTTGTCAATTTTACATTTTGTGTTTGTGTAAAGTGTTCTTAATGTGTTCAGAATGTTTGAGTTTTTGATTTTTTCTGAGAAGCCAGGTATAGACGTCATTGTTTTATATATTTTTGAAGGATTGTCAGAGTTTTTAAATTTCTGGGTGTTGTTATTTTTTAATTGTTTTAAATGGTTTTTTTTATTTTTCTGGCAAACTATTCTTTCTTAAATTTGCTTTAACCTTCGAGGAATTTTCGTCATGAAACCTTTCGTCACTAATGTCAAAAACGCGTCGTATAAAATATTTGGCCGTGTTAATATTAATCTAGGGGAAAAAAAAGAGGTTCAGTTGAAACCAGTTTTTATTATTCATGTTACTTAATGCTATGCTTAGTTTAGCTTAATGCTTAGTTGTTATATATGTACATACATGTTGCTAGTTCGATATAACTGCATATGTTATCACACTTAACACTATCAGTTCTAAGGATGCAAATACTAAACATATAAGTATCGATACTTAGGTATTATTAGTAAGATATACTTAAACTTACTACAATATGTCCTGTCGCTGTTGGTTTTGGATACCAATTTATTTCAATGTTTTTGTCATTTCTAGCTAGCATTGTGTCAAGATAAGGTAATTTATTGTCTGTTCCTTTCTCAATAGTAAACTAGATTCTTCTATAATATGATATAATGTGCTACTTATTTAGTCCTTTTTAATTATCGCGAATATGTCGTCCACATATTTGGCTACTACTTTTGGTTTCACTTGAGCATTTTTCTAAAAGTCCTTCCATAACTATGTCCGCCACAGTTGGAGATGCTGGTGAGCCCATTGGCATACCTCTCATTTGTACAAATGTCTCGCTGTCATATTTGAAGTATCTTTTGTCCTTTATACAAAATCAAATGCCAAAGAATAATTTGTTGTTCATGTTTGTGTATTGTTCTAAGTTGTTCATTTTCTTTCTATTATATTCAAAGCAAAGTCAATTGGAACACTCGGAAATAATAATACCACGTCAAATGATACCATTGCTTCATCGTCAAAGATATAAATGTCTTAAAGTTTTTTCTTGAAGTCCAGTGCGTCCTTAACATTGAATTTAGATTCTATAGTTTAATAACTCATGTGACGGAGAGTTTACAGACGAAATATTGTAAGTAATTCAAATAAATTACCCTGATCAACACATATTTAGATTACTTAGAGAAATTTATTTCGAGGAAAAAAAATAATTCAAAATTAGTCAGACAGTGAAAACCAAGCAGTGGAAAGAAATCAGACAACAAAAACCAAATCAGCGGTTACAGAGAAATCAGACAGTCAACAAATAGAAATATAACTTAAAAAAAAGATATGCGCACAGTGAAAAAATTTATAAATAATTAACAAAGTGCACAATAAGAAATATTGAAAAAACAAACATGCAGAATCAAGAGCAAAGTTCTCAGCAGAGTCTCAACAGAGTTCCGAGCCGCGTCAACAGCAGAGATCAAAGCAAAGGCAGCATCAGAGTCAACAGAAAACTTCACAGCAAATTCAACCCAGTTTCCAGCAGCACCAACAGCAGAGATCTAAGCAAAGTCAACATAAGCGATACCTACAATAAGTACAGAGATGTAAGAAAAAATGTTGTGAAAGAATAAGACTTTCGAAAGTAAAGCTTTATGTTGAAAAATTCAAAAATGTAATTCGTAGCAAAAAAACCATAAAAGGAAATCCAAAATATTAGAATTGGAAAAACTATGTCCCATGAAAGCATTTTGCAGTTCCAAGTGTCAGCGTAAAATCTTTACTTCAATAGCATTTGCTGGAAAACAGCAAAAATAGTTCCGATCCCTAAATCCAACAATGAATTTCGTCCAATTGCCATACTGTCATATTTGGCAAAGGTTTTTAAATTGATATTATATCGGCAAATAAGTGAGTTCACAGAAACGGACTCATAACTAATCAGTAGTCCGGCTTCCAATCTAGGCATAGCTCTATGACAGCATTAGTTGAAATAACGGCAGATATAAGAATTGGATTGGATCAGAACGAAATAAGTTTTTAAATTTTTGTTGACCACTCTTAAGCTTCTGATAGTGTTGATAATAATATTCTTCATACCAAACTGCTTAAAATGCTTAATTTTCATCTCTCATCAGCTAACCTAATAAAATCGTACCTGCCCCAAATATCGCAAGCTGTATCCACCAACAACATGACCTCTAGCTTTCTCCATATAAGAAGAGGAGTTCCCCAGGGATCTGTTTTGGTCCCGCTTCTTTTATATATATATATAAACGATTTACCAATAACGTTAAAAGACTTTATAGTTCATATGTATGTGTATGATGTACAATTATATGTTACTTGTAATAAAAAATTGATCACTGATTGTGTGGAAAATATTAACCAATATCTGAATCGTATTCAGCAGTGGGCAAACAGAGCGGCTTATGCCTTCGCCCCAACAAGTCCAAGTGTATTATTATTGGAAAAAAAGTAATTGATACGTCATCTGTTCCGAAAACTCTTTTGAACAGCTGTGTTGTAGACTTAGTTGACCAAACAAAAAATCTTGGTTTTATGTTCAACAGAACTCTTTCCTGGATTAACCATATTTGTGTCAACATGGTAAAGTCTACGGAATGCTCCATGTGTTGTGGATTACACAATTTTTTAGTCCGCTGTGCACAAGGCTTTTGCTTGTAAAGTCTTATCTTATTCCAATCCTCTTGTATGGGTGTGAAATTTTCGCGAACTGCGATTTTTCGCACAAACGAAAATCAAATGTAATCTTCAACAATGTTGCTAGATATGTTTTGGGCTTAAGACGCACGGATCATGTCTCACGCTATGCGAAGCGGCTCTATGGAATGACTTGAAAAAATTCTAAAATATCGAATGCTAATATTGTTGCATAACGTGTTCCATACAAAGGAACCAAATTATCTGTTTAATAGGCTAACTTTCTCGAAGTCTGCTCGAGCTAAGTCTATATTACAAATGCGGCATTCTTGCTTAACATCTGAGCGACAATTTTTCATTTATACAAATTCAATTACAAACCTTGTAAAATTTAAAAATTGACTTTCTTGCCACTTTTCAGAGTTGCAATAATATTACCTATTATTATCGTTTTATTAATATATTTTATTATTATTATTTTATTCTTTGTATTGTATATTATTTTATTTCATTTGTATTTTTATTCTTTATCTACTATTTATTAATAAAATCTAGGTACTACTTTAAACTTTAAATGTTAATTAATTTCTGTCTAGTGTTTTAACTATAAGATTTATATTTTTTTGTACGAGTACCAGAGATGAACTGAATAAATCAATGCAAATGAAAGCATTAAAAATATTTATCTAGGTGCTTCTGAAATACAGTGAAAAATTTAATTATTATTATTATATTATATTTAATTTAATTTAAATTTTTAATGAAAGGGTATTTTTCCGGATTTTGGTATGGGCAAAGTAGAGGTACTCTGATAATATGTAAGACCATCCACTACTTAGCTAAATCCTTATTGTAATACCTAAAAAGATATCGATCCAAAATCTTATCAAAAATTTAATTACATCTTTTGCAGGAGACTCCAATATCTAATAACAAAATGCTTGCTGCTGTTTCTGGATGTCACTTTTCATTCCATTGGCCTAACTGTGATCAAGAACCATTATTGTGCGTTCGAATAATTGATATTGAATGTTGTCAGTGGTCAAGTGGTATACCTATTAATGAAGCGCAAAGCCTCTATTTGAATTTACGAAATGCTTTTGGAGAAATGTTTTTCTTGCGCTTGGAAGTTATTTTACAAGGAGCAACTTATTTCTTATTATTTGGCGATGCACACACATTGCCTCCACCAATACGAATTGACAACCACTCTGAGGTTCAAATTAATTTTTTTCAACATGGGTACAGGCCACAATGGAGTACCAGTGTTCGTCCATGTTCGTCTCTAGCTTATGCATTAGATGATCCGATTGGAAAGGAATCTTTACAAATTGTGGCACCAGGTGGAAATGCAATTGATTTTCCTCTTCATAAAATCGAACTCTTCAAGAGTCTTACATATTCTAATTTCATATACATTGCCTTTAAGGAAACGTTCATATTGAAATCTCCATCTGAAAGCAATGCAACTAGTAATGAAATGGAAATCGAAAAACAAAATCTTGTTCTTGGAGTCAAGGATAAAAAAGTTATTATCATGAAGAAGTGTACTGGAGATCGATCGCAGTTGTGGCTAATGAATTCAAGCGGTCAATTAGAACATGAAGGCTCTTCACCTCCAATCGAACCAGGTAACGGTGTTAATCCCTGTGAATCGCGCATGGTACTCGATGTGGAAAAACCGCCTGACCCTATGAATTACACTAGTTGTGTTATACGTCCACCGAACAAGCAAAGAGAAACCACGCAAACTTGGCGTTTTGAAAATGGGCGTTTAATGTGCCATGCAAATATGTGCGTTCAGGTAAGTGTGATTTTGAGACTTGCTGGTTAAGTTTTCAATAGGATTCTACAAATTAATCCATTTTCTGAAATTTAATATAAACAACCACAACGGTTGCATACAAACTCAGGGCCGGTCGAACTCACAGTGAAACTTTTTATTGAGGGGTGTTTTGAAAAATCAGGTGTTTATAATGAAACGCAAATGCGTTTCCATTTTTTTAAATCGGGATCCAGAATAGCACAGCAATTAATTAATTAATTTTATCAAATTGAAGTACTCATCGAGGAGAGTCTGCTGAAACTATCAGCTTCGCTATCGGTTAACAAAAAGCTGAGATATAAGCGTGGAAATAAATATTTTCTACTTATTTAATTTTGTCAAGCAATGCATTGATCAACTACCAAAGCCTTGCCGAAGCGAGGAGAATTACGTTGTTTACTTTCAATTACTACGTTTATGCGGCAGCTCAGTTCGTTTTACCGAACACTGATCGGAAATCGTGCAAGAGTCGATATGGTTTTATGCATGTGATTTGAATAATGGCATGGTCTACTCAATCAAACGCTGTCGCATAAACGTTTTTTATGTCAATTCCGTGTTCGCAATAGAACAAAAACAAATAAACGAAATTCAATAGAACAAAAAAAAAATGTTTATTAAATTAATAAAAGCTGACGGCATCTAGAATAGCTAGAGCAGTAAATGATATATCAAATTAATGTGAGATATGATTTCAAAATTAGGTGTGTATAATGAAACGCAAAAAACGTTACCATTTTTATAAATCGGGATCTAGAATAGCTACAGCAATCAATTATGTATTAAATTGAATTGAATTGATCACCTTCGAGATCGGTTAACCAAAAGCTGAAGTATAAGCGTAGAAAAATTTGCTATTTTTTAAATTTTTTCAAGTAATGTACTGATTAATTATTATGGACTTGCTGTAGCTCTCGTCAACTTTTGTCATTTTAATATATCATTTTGGTCTCATTCCATTGCAGTTTAGCTTTCTAAAGGTTTCGCTTCTACCACGTGTGAGCTGCACACATGCCAGTCGAACACACAAAGGCGCCAGGGGCAAAACTGTCGCTTGCTATCCTCAATGGCAGTGCTAGAGATTCTTGCTGGGAGGTCAGCTTGAGTAACATCAAGTGAATAAAAAAAATACAAGTTTACGGCATGCCATTTAAAAATAGATTGTAGAAGAAAGTATCATACATTTTAATAAATACTACTATCGCCTGTGGTCGAAATTTGACCGTACTTACCAAGCTTTGATATTGGAAGAATTTTGGTAGCTTTTAACGAACAAATCGTTTTTGTCCATAGACCATGATCATATTTATTTTCACTTTTCTGCTCACCGAGTCTCACCTAGCCTCAGCTAACCTCACCTCACCTCACCTCACCTCACCTCTTTGATATCGACAAAATGGAAAGGTGCGTAAATAAAATAGTATTTGGATCATTCCATCTATAATGGGCCTATCATTACCCTCATGTTTTTTAAATAGGCTGAAACTTTTTTCAGTGATTGGTCTGTCATGTAGAAGATATAAAAAAAATCGATAAATTTTTTTTGACCAGTATTAAACTCGTAAGTAAAATAAAAAAATTCATTGATGAATATAAACAAACCAACACAATCCAAATTAGCTTTTAACGGGTGTTGTTTTTAGAGGTTTGTTTTTCGAATAGAGATAAAACTGGCATTTTATGGTCAAATCTGGCAACTCTACTGTCATTTATGTTCAGTTTGGTTTGCCATTTCATCATGAACAGGTTGACAAAAGAACAACGCTTGCAAATCGTGCAAATTTATTTCGAAAATAATGGTTCAGTTCGCGAAGTTTACCGCAAGCTCCGTCCATTTTATGGTCGACATAATCGTCCATCAGAGCAATTAATTCGGTTAACCATGGATCGTTTTCGCACTACGTTTACTCTATGTGATAATACGCATCCGCAGAGACGTCGAACAGTGCGCACCGAAGAAACAATTGCCGCTGTAGAGCAAAATGTTGAAGAGGACCCGAATGAATCGATTCGCCACCGTGCACAGCAATTGGAGCTTTGTCCATCAACTTTATGGAAGATTTTGCGCAAAGATCTTGGCTTGCGACCTTACAAGATCCAGCTTGTGCAAGAATTAAAGCCGCGAGACTATGCAATGCGTCGTGATTTTGGTGTATGGGCCGAAAATGAGATTGATCTCGATGCTGATTTTCATCGCAAAATTTTGTTCAGTGATGAGGCTCATTTTTGGTTGAATGGCTACGTCAACAAGCAAAATTGCCGCATTTGGAGTGAAGAGAATCCACATGAGACCCTTGAGACGCCATTACATCCACAAAAACTGACTGTTTGGTGTGCTCTATGGGCTGGTGGAGTCATTGGGCCATACTTCTTCCGAAATAATGCTGGAGAGTCAGTTGCCGTTAATGGAGACCGGTATAGAGCCATGATAACCGACTATTTTGTTCCCGAATCGGATGGCATGAATGTGGATGAGTTGTGGTTCCAACAAGACGGCGCTACATGCCACACAGCGCACGTCACAATCGATTTATTGAAGGAAACATTCGATGAGCGCATAATTTCGCGGAATGGACCTGTCAATTGGCCACCAAGATCGTGTGATTTGACACCATTGGATTATTTTCTTTGGGGATATGTGAAGTCGCTCGTCTACGCCAACAAACCAGAAACGTTAGGGGACTTGGAAGCCAACATTCGTGGCGTTATTGCCAACATACGGCCCCATATGCTCGAAAAAGTGGTTCAAAATTGGACCTGTAGAATTGGCTTTATTCGAGCCAGCCGCGGCGGCCACATGCCCAAAATCATATTTAAACATTAATGGCATAAAATTATCCTTCCAATAAAGCCAAATTGATGGACATTAAAACGATTTTCTTGTGTTTTATTTCAATTCGAAGCTCTATACCTCTAAAAAAAACACCCTTTATATTATTTTTAGGTAGTTGTGTACTAGAAGATGACAAAAAAACTGCAAATCTGAATAATTGAAGGCCTAAACGTTTTCTATGTGCTTAAAGATTAAAAAATTAACCGTTTCAAAAAACATCAATTTCCCAAATACTCCATCACGGATTTCAGCTTTTATAGGCTCAAAATTTTCAGAACATACTGGAGTACCATCCCTGAAAAGTTTATCCATGTTATTTCACAATATTTGATTTTACAAGCATTTAAAGCTAAGATTTATGATTTGCAATGCGAATTGAAATATTGAGAATGAGAGTGAGAGAATAAAATTTGAAATGATTTCAGCTTTTTTAGGATCAAAATTTTCAGAACGTACAGGATTACCATCTCTGAAAATTTCATTCATTTTATTTCACCCTATTTCATTTTATAATGTTTTCAATTTACATGATGCTTGTAAAATCAAATAGGGTGAAAAAAATTAATGAAATTTTCAGAGATTTTGAGCCTATAAGGGCTGAAATCGGTGATGGAGTATTCAGTAAATTGATGCTTTTTTTAAAAGTAAATATTTTATCTGTTAGCACGTAGAAAACGTTAAGGTATTCATTTATTCAGATTTGCAGTTTCTTTGTCATCTACCAGTACACAGCTACCTAAAAATAATATAAAAGCTAATTTGAATTGTGTTGGTTTGTTTATATTTATCAATGAATTTTTTTGTTTTACTTACGAGCTTTTTTGAACACAATTTAAAACTTTTTTTTTAAGCAATAATATTGGAAAAAAATTTTATCGAATTTTTTTATATCTTCTACATGATAGACCAATCACTGAAAAAAGTTTCAGCCTATTTAAAAAACAAGAGGGTAATGATAGGCCCATTATAGATGGAATGACCCAGCTGCAGTTAACTAAAACTATCGCAGGAATACCATCAGGCGCGGAGCTGAAGTCATCCTCAACAGAAGAGATTTATTTCTCTATAAGATCAGGTGAGAAAGATATCTCATTAACCGAAACTTGAGGGTCATTATCCATGTATTCAAAATAAAACCTCTGGGTTAAATATGTTAAATCCATAGAAATTTATTCTATTGAGCTCGTCCACTGTTCTGAATTCAAATGGAAACCCGTCAGACTTATTTTCGGAGTTAATAAATCCCCAAAAATTCTTAGGTTCTTGAAGAATATTCAGGCTTATTTTATTCAAATATTCAAAATAAACTAAAGCTGACATATCTTTAAACTCAAGGAACTGTCGTTGGTAAGCAACCATGTAATTTCGGTCCTGGCTGCAAACATATTTCTTCTATGCCCTGTTACGGCCATTACTAATTTTTTTTAAATCCCTTGTGTACCAAGTGTACGAGGAATTTTTAACGTACCTCCGTGTATATGGCACCGACATATATGGCCAAAAAAAGTTCACCATACAAAAATTTAATGCAGTCGTCAAGTGTATTATTATTAAAATAAATAAATAAGTCTTCTAGTCTATTCATTAAATTCTCATTCAACCTCAAAAAGTCAGCTTTTTTAAAATTTAATTCGTAGATATTAATGGAAGTTAAATGTTCATTGTCAAATGTTATGTGTGATTCTAATTTAGGCGCATGAAGCTAAACTGGTGTTTTTTATTGGAGCTATATAGTGATACCCTGAAGCACTTTAACTTGAAAGTATCGTGTAATAGAGAAGCAACTTAAAACGGTATATTGGATTTTAGATTGCATCTGATTTATTAGTTTAAATATGTATTCTTAAATATGCTTAACAATAGTTAATACAAAATAACAACATAAATATGAAAATTACAAAACAAAAATAATTCAAGGAAATATTGCTTAGCAGTATACCAGAAATTAAATAATTTTTAAACTACAAACAGTGAGCGACAAAAGTCTACATACGCCCCCACTTTTTGCTAGATCGAGAATCCGAAAACATAATGGAAAAAAGTAAGGATGCAGTTTTGTTTGAAACTCTTTATTAATAATAATAAGAAAAAAAAAATGTTCTTCAACATAAATTTAAGAGACATTAGTCTTCATACATTATGCAACTTATGCCTTGAGCTATTGATAACTTTCTTTAGAAAACGGTGAAGTATCGTTTTTTTATTTTTTATATCTGTTATATTAGACCATATTCATATTTATACGAATATAAAGACTTTAAACTACGTTATTATATAAACAAAAAGATAATGAAGGAATGAAATAAGAGGATAACAAATAGAAGTGGTGTAGATAGTAGGAAAATGCTTGGGAAAATATAACAAAAAAATTAATTAAATGCTCAAAAAGTAGTTGAAAGTAGCCAATTTGAAGTTGCTTCCTAAAGTAATATACCTTAATCCAACGGGCAGTGAATTCCAAAGTCTGATGGTGCTAATGAAAAAAATCTGTAAGAGTTAAGATAATTGAACCTGGGAACAATTAACTTTTTTTTGATCTAGTATAGTGACAAAATTGAAGTTTTACATATAATAATAATATAATCCGGGCTACGCGAGTGGATAAGAGGTTGTGAAAAATTGCAAGTTGCTTATATCAAGATAAACTGCAACCAAGTATACCCATTTCAGATATGTTCATTATTGTATGCAACAAGCAGTAGTTTGAGTCAAATCTACAATAAAATAAGTGAAAATATGAAATTTTAGCATTATTAGCTGAAGTACACGCCTAGTTTCTAATGGAGTAAAGTCGGCAAAAGTTCTTAACAACCGTAGAGCGCAATATATCTTACCAATAACGCTATTAATGTAATCACAACAGGTAAATTTGAAGTTAAAATGTAACCAAGGATATTTTCTTTATTAACCAATGAATCAGTAGGGAATACTCTGTAAACTTAATTCACTTTCCACATTAGGCAGCACTTTAGACTTAAGACGATTAATTTGAAGCAAATTTTTATCTGCTCACTTGCATAACTAAAATTAATCAACATTAACTTAGTATCACAAGTCTTCAGAAAGTCCAAAGGGTCATGAAAGGCAAAGTTTAATATTGTCTGCATATGCGTAAATTGTAGCGTACTAACAGACAGAAAAAATGTAATTTAAATAAATGGAGAATAAACAGGGTCCAGAGGGACACCAGCTTGTACTGTTTTAAGAGAAGAGAAGCTACTCTTAACCTTAACATTTTGCGTTCTACAATTTAGATAGCTATATACTAATTTCACTGCACTTTGATTAAAATTTAAAAAATAGCTTAGTTTGTGGCAAAGCAAAGAGTGGTTTACAGAATCAAAAGATTTAGCATAGGACTTAAGTTCTCATATCGTCAACAACATTCATAAAACCGGATTGTAAATTCGCTATCAAACTATCAGAGTTTAAATAAATAGTGATTTGGGCAGGTATGATCCTTTCACATACTCAGCGCTGGTAAGATATCAGCTTTGCACTCTTTATCTGAGTGGTAGAATTAATTTAAAATTATATTTTTGTATATTATTCTGTGGTCTATGTACATTGGGGTGGGTCGACATACGAGCGAGCGCGAGTGCGCCAAAATTGCACTATATTCATTAACAACTTGCAACTTTAAGCTAATTCTACCACTCAGATAAAGATTGCAAAGTTGACTTTCATATAATCTATAGAAAGGGTATGTGGGCATCCAAAATAAAAATTTGAGCGAGATCTATCCATACAGATATGTGTCAGCATTGACTATATGAAAAAAGGACCATATATATGCAGCTTTGGTGCACTTGTGCTACCTCAATGATCGTTTAAAACAAATTTTATCTACACATTTATATGTCGGAGCATGTAAACGCTTCGAATTTTTTATGTTTTTTCCAAAATAAGCAATTTTTAATGAAAAATGCAGGATATTTTATCAACAATTTTTGCTTCGATCTGGCTTGTAAAATCTCGGAAGTTGCGGATCTTTTGACTGATCTCAACAAAATGGGTGACATTTGAAAAGTAAACATTTAAGTGTATCACTTTTTATACCTTTTATACCCGTTTCTAAATATATGTGCGTTTTTATTATTTTCATAGAATTTTGTAATTTTTCTTTTCAAAGAAGTAATTTTTGTTTCGTTTTTCGTATGAGGCGCGAGTCTTTTAACTTTTCCATTTAAGTGAGAACATGTTTCCAATAAAAGCCTATGTGCGAAAATTTCCAATGGACGGGTCAGAATCTTCAAAACTGCCCTGCGGAAAGGATCTGTGACGTTCCAAACAACAGTTAATTTTTCTATTAGATTTTAGAATGCTTATTTCAAAATTTAAAAACTGTACTAGTTTATTTATTCTTTTTTATACGAACAATATAAATAGAGGTCTGCGTAAGTGCACCTAAAATGGTTATCAAGTCACTTGCCACATTTCAAAGTCTATCAAGGTTTTGTGTACGCAAATCAGAAATCAAATAAAAGGAACACAAAAGAAAAAGCAAGTGAGGTGATGAGAAATCAAATCAAAAGACAAAGCTAGCGAGGTGAGCGCTGCAAAAGCAAATTTTCTACAAATTCAAGTCATCGTATGACTTTGTAGGTTTTCATGCTTTCTTTCACTCTTAATTCGCAATATGTCTGTTGAGAAGCAAACATGTGTACAGTTCATATTGGAAAACGTGGGCTAATTAAATCCGAGGGTGTTCACGTCTGAGAGTTTGTTCATGTTTCTAAATGAAGCATTTTAAGATCAAAATTGTCTTCCTACTATATTGCCATACTACTGCTCTTTAAAGAAAATATATTTTCTCAATTTTTCTCTTCTTTTTGCCAATTTTTTACTTGTAGTAGCACAGGTTCATGAATAATTTTAAATACATGCATATGTATGTATGTATGTATATTTGCGTAATTCTTATTTGAATGTTTAGCGAAAATCAAATGCGACCCCCCATAGTGGATTTATGTGGCCATAAATAGGAAGAAAATGAAAGTGCTGGGATTGAAAAATTGTTTAAAACAATCGTCAGAAAATACTTAGGGAATAAAAAAAACTATTAAAAATTTTAATTTCTATTGAGTTTAGTGACACAGTGGGCGTTGAACTTTGTGTATCAAAAATGTTCAATGAAACTTTCTATAAATGCAATTGTTAGATAGTCCGCTCTAGTTAACTTGTTTGAAGAAAACTGCAATAATGTAGCATATTGGCGGAAAGTACATTATCTCCGCTTTATAAAAATCTATTAAGTGCGTTTTTATCGCCTTCATATGAATTGTGCGGATTTTTCAAAAATTAGAATGAAAAATGGTAAAATTGGAAAAATTGCAAACAACAAAAAAAAAATATATAAATCCCCGGAATTTTTTTTAATGTAGTCTTAGAAGGAACAAAATAAATTGACTTTTTCGAAATGCTCTAATTAATTTATTTGTATCGGAATTTACCATATTGGCTAAAAGTTCATAGATTATACTTTTCAAAAAATGTTTGCTTGAAGTTTATACTCTAGGCCCTAGAGTATAAACTTCAACCTTTTTAACCCCCTAGAGTCTAGGGGGTTAAAAAGTCAAAATTGAGAATCTTGCAAACGTATGTAGTATGGCTAGCTAAAATTCAAAGTTTCAGCTGCTTTTTTTCACAACTTTTTTTTATGATTATTTTTCTACTGCAACATATGAAGGAAAAAATTTTTTTTAATCCTTAACATTTTGCAACGCTTAGCAATAATTTTATCAATTGTAAAAGCTCACAGTGTGAAGGAAGTTGCTTGAAAATACAAAGAAGTTTCTTTAAGTAAAGGGCAACAGGTAAAGGCTATTTTCTCTCCTTTTATCCCCCTTGGGGTAAAAGATGTAAACTCCAATGCTTTTCAAAAACAGAACAGAAAAGTTTTGGAAACTGTTTTTCTTTAATTACTTGTAAACTATAAAAGATGTCGCAAAATTACAACCTTAACATTACAACATAGTAACATTTTTGAAATCAGCATTGCCAAATTAATGGAAATTGGTAAATATTGTGAAAAAAACTCATCCACTGTGCGCCCACTCAATTGTTTTGAAATGAGATAAAATATCAATGTGAAATTTGGCCTCAGCTTCCACTTCTCGTTATTGACGCATATCGTACAGTATTTACGAATGCAAGCAAAGTAACATTTGTGGAAATAAACTAAATAAATGCCTTATTAGCCGATAGTTCTCAAAATCTTTAAGTCAAAAGATCTCACATATAATAGTTAATTAGAATAAATAAATTTGTAACATTTAAAAAATACACCAGTTTGTTCATTATTTTTGTATATACACTTAGAAAAAAAAAACTAGTGAGAAATAGCATGTTAAAATAAAGAAAATTAATTAGGCTTTCTCAATATCTTAATAAAATTACAAATTATTTATTCACTTTTTAGAAAAAATTACGGTTATTTAAAAAAAAATGTCCATCACAAAACATATGGAACTGATTTCAAACTTTTATGCAGCAACCTACCTGTAAACCTACCTCCCATATGACATCAATATATTTCAAATCTGTAAAAGAATCTCCAAGTTGAATTGATATTTCAGAACTGAAAACCACGTAAGAAAAACTAACTTAAAGAAATGGCCGCTTAGGCCAAATTTCACATTGAAAAAGATAAAAATTTCAAAAAAACCCATAGAATTTTTTTATTCCATTTCGAACTTATTGAGGGGGCGTCTTCATTTTATTCCCCTAAGGGACAATAACTAAAATTGGCGGCTGAAGCCAAATTTGACATCGAAACAGTGTCAGTAAGGATTAAAGATAACCATTTGAAGACAAATTTCTAAAATTTTTTTACCCCATTTCGAACCAATTGAGGGTTCGTCCCCAATTTTTTTCCTTAGAACCACCCTAATGTACATACATTCATACAATACATAATTGTCTTAATTACTGAAAGTTTGGCTCTGCGAACGAAAATTCAAAATTGATTTAGTTGTTTTTTTACATTGGAACGTTTTAAAAATAAGTTTTACTTATCAAAAAAATCTACTATGTTTTTCTGTTTGAACACGATTTAAACAAAAAACGGTGATCGGACCATGTGATACAAGAGAAACAACAGCTGAATAAGGGATGTTGGTAATACGTTCACGCACATTAAGATACTACATATTACGCATTGTCTGTATCATGGGATTCCCCGAATTCTTAAAAATTATTATTATTATGTAATGAATTACTTTTTGTTCAGGGTTTAGAGCTTCTAGCTTTGTTCACGTTTCAGAGTAGTCAATGTGATAAATACAGTGTTCACGTATTGGGATGTTCATGTTTTCGGGGCTCACGTCTGTCTGTTAAGTAATTGTTTGCCATTTTCAATTCGTTTTGAAGAATGTTAAGGTAATACTAATACGTCATAATATCGGTAAAAACTTTATTAAACTTTGATGTAATTAATATTGACATATGAATTAAACAATATTTAGATTATAGCTGTTTTATTATGTTTAGCCTAGTATAAAGCCCTCTTTCTGAAGTGGTCTTTATAAGTTAATTTAGAGTCAAATGCCAAGCCAAAGAATTTAAGACTGTTTGAATATCACATTTGTATATATGATATAGACAAATCAAATATTTATTTGAGTCAAATATATTGTATTTAGATCAAATAGTGGTTGATATTAATTAAAGGATATTGTATTTGGTTCAACCAAATATTTAAGTGCTCCATATGAAATATAATTTGTTGTATTCAAACAATTCGTTTCCAACTTGTTGAAGTCAAAGTTTTTTTTCTTGAAAATGTGGAAGGTTTTTCATTTAATTAGCGAAATGTTAGACCCCGAGCCTACAGCTACAAGAACATCTTAAAAGATTCGTTTAACAGTATTCAAATCTTTAGTTAAAATCAGGACATCGTCAGCATATATTACATGTGAGAGAGATTTTAATTCAATACATACTGCTGATTTCATTAAATGCGACACTAAGAAGAACAACTAACATGGGCAAACTCTTTGGGATCTCACTTAAAAGTTTGTTAATATGGGAGTATACGTTGCTAATTTTAACATTTACGGTTGGTTAAAAAGGATTTTATGAAGCTGTAAATTTTCTTTCCCGCTTTCCAGTATGCTATTTGTCGTAGAAATATGTGTGCAACAACTTTTTCAAATGCTTTCTCGAAATCTGGACTTAAGACAGAAACATGATTTTTCCGCGATATAGCTGTCGAGCAAGTTCCTCGAAATACATATAAAAGTGCATAAATTGTTCCTTGTTCTTCTTAATATGAGGACTTATAGGCATATTTTTAGCCAAACCACATTAGACGTTGTACAATTATTTTCTCAATATTTTTACCGAAACTAGTAGGAGTGAGATGGGTCTGTAACCGTTTACTTTCGATGCAGAATGCGTTGGTTTAGGAATAGGTATAACGACTGCGCTCTGCCAGGCATGAGGGTAAATATATTGATCGAAATTGTTAGTAGTGTAAATTTCTTAGCTTAGGAAACGATATTTTGTATTTACCTGTTGTTTTCCCTGTCATTGCGGAAACGACAGAGTCGAACTATTAATGAGTTATTTTACTTTCGATTAGTTTTGCGTCAGCAGATAGCTGATTACACAGAAACACAAATTTTTTTTCATGCAAATAAAATTAAGTGTTATGTATTTTTTATCGCTGAAAAAGAATCTGTTGTCCGTTTTCCTTTATCAGCGACCAAAATTACGTATAACACACCTAATTTTATTTGGTAAAAAAATTTGTTTTTATATGTTGCTTTATTTTTACATGCTTTTGGGGTTATATGTATTTCCTTGACTTACGCAAAATCTAGACTAGATAGAGGGAAACAGACAACGGATTCTTTGGCGTAAGTATGGATAGCCTTGTAGGGTTTCAACAAAATTAATATTAGTGGACGTGCAGGTTCCTGAAAGCATTTTGATGTTTGACCAAATTATTTTAAGACTTGATAGTGGCGCTGTTGAGGCTGTGAAGGACTCCAGATTCGCTCGTTTGACTTCTCAAAGTTTCATTTTAAAATGAGCGTCAGTGCAACGAATTTGTCCCCTACTGGTCTACTGACCAGTAGGGGACTGGTCTACTGACCAGTAGGGGACAAATAGTATGCCTTACTTATAAATGGTTTGAGAGATCGTATAGTGTGCAGCAGATCTAATGCATTTTGTAATAGCTGCTGTTTCGTTATTTGCGAGTATATTAGCTTAACCTGTCTTTTAGTATTTACTTGTGATTGTTGGGCTCAAGTCAAAAAGTTTATTTATAATAATGCATTTTATTTTAATTTGACCAACGTTTCGTCAGTCATTTCTCACATCATCAGGGTCCTCTATTAACACTACGAACAAGAATTTTTACATTAATAATAAATTCACATCAAGATTTTACAAAACTTACATAAATTATTTTAACATAAAAGCTTTAGTTGACACAAAAGCATTAGATTTAAATTATAACCATAAAACAACTGTCACTAACTTAAACAATTTTTTTCGTTGCTAATCTAGTACTAGTGAATATGCTTTATTAATTTTGTCTCTGTCCTCCTTCGTAAACATTGTCGTTCTAAATTTTTGCTGAATCCGAAGGCTCTCTAGAATATACCTTTTGTTGTACTTTTTCTCCTTATCTAAAATACTGACATTGCCAAAGTCTGTAAAGTGAAATTTGAAATCTAGGCCAGTCTGCTTTTTCGGTTAAAAATTAATGCGAAGGCTTAGTCTCTTTAGATGGTTGCTCTCGTAAAGGTTTTGGAAGATAATACTCGCAAGCCTTGGTAATGCAAATTAATTTTTTGCTAAGCTGGAGAGTGCTTATACCTTCTAGAGCTTTTGTTATAAGAAAAATATTCAATGACTTAATTGGTTATGTACGTTTTTATTTTTAATTACTAGGGACTTAGGACAAGAGTGTTTCTTCACGATGGTATACTGTAAAAAAGACGGAAAGTCATTTGAACTCAATATATTAGGAGTCGAATGCTTACTTTTCTTGCGTAGTGATTTCGGAGATGAATTCAAGATGGCAAAATAATTGCCACCTGCAGAGGAGGACAGAATTTTTTAATAATTGTCACTTCGCAGTGCAACGAAATTATAACGGAGACGCGAAAAGAGAATAAGCAAATAATTTAGATTTTTCATATTTTCTATATGACCAATATTTTTTTGTTATTATGAAGTGTATGTAAATTTGTTGAAATATTTTGTTTGGGCTAGTTTGGTCAGATTTGTTTAATGCAAAATAAAAACAAAGTTTTTATAAAATTTTCCTGAAAAATCATTAAAAACTGAAGTTATGGTTTAAACACTTACACTGTAAAAAATTTTAAACATAACATTTAATTTATACATACATGTATATAGAAAACATTAAACAATTAAACATTTAAAAACTTGCAAAACAATTAAACTTCATAACACTGCACTGTAACAAGAACTAATGTTGTCATGATCTTCTTTCCTGCTCACTGCTGTTTTATTTTTTTGTTGGATTTTAAGACGATCCAATGTTAGCCTAACATTTTCTCATTTTTTGTTTTTTTGCTGTTATCAATAAAACGTTGTTCAATAAGTATGAACCGGAGGACGATCCGACTGAGAGCGCGATTCGTTAACCGATGGTACCACTTTATATTTTGAGATATTTTATCCTAAGTTATTCAGTTGACTAGAAATTTGAGAATGGTATTTTGAATTGCTAAAGGCTCTAATGGAAAAAAATATCGTTATATAGTAATTCTGCAACTGATTTTAAATCAGCATTGAAGTTTCCATTTTGTGCCCTGACTATTTTTCAAAATTTCGACTCGATGAAACATTTTTAGCTGCGGATTTAGCAAGCCAAAATAAAAGTTTTAACAAAAAATGTGGCTATTTAAAAAATACGAAGTAAAAACCAGAACTGACCCAAAAAAGAACAATTTCTTAAACCTACGTACAATGATGTAGAATCTGGTAACTATATTTTTTTCTCGTGTTCGATTTTGGCCATATGACAAGTTTTTCGACACAATTTTGAGTGCGAGCTCCAAATACTTATAGCAACAGTACTGATACTGTCTATACGTGTATCCAATGGATATTATCCATAATTCTAATGGCAGCAAAAACTGCAAGGAAAAAATAAAAATCGAATCTAAAAAAGAAAGTGACAAAAAATAAACATAATACTGCAATTAGAGTATATTTCAAGTACATTTGTATTTTTATGAAAAAACTAATTTTTGTGCCAATGATCCGCGTTATATTACGTGACTGAACTTTTCAAACGAAATTGAAATTAACTCTTTCGTTTGAAAAGCCATGTGCAGCAAATCCAAAAGTGTTATACATAAGTGAAAACCTGTACTGTTTTTTCTTGTGGTGCAAAAATATGCAATATCATTTGTAAACATACTTATGCAAGACCATTTACACCAATTTCTGAACAGCCCTAATATTTCAATACCTTGAAACATAACATTTTGACCAATAATGATGATTCTTGCCTTTAGGGCGTACCAAAATTCACGCAAAAATGGTGCGAAATTCAGATAATTTTCGCACCATTTGTGTGGTAAAGTGTTGTTTTTGAAGAAAAGGCAGCGTGACAGTGCAGGGTTATTTAAAATAGAGCGCTACATGAAAGTACAAGTACGTTTTCATTACTGAGTAATATTTTAAAAATAATGAAGATTTGGAAGCTGCAAAATATTAATTTATCAATTGTGAAGAGATTAATTACAAAATGCAGGGATTCTGGCCGTCCTTCAACAAGCCTTTCAACACAAAACTTTGACTTACAAAGTCAATTGACTCAAGGACTGAAGCGGACGAACAACGACAAGTAGTTGTTTTTTTTTCGACCAACATCATCTTCAGCGATGGGGCTCATTGTCATCTTGATGCCTTAGTTAATTATCAAAATTGTCACATTTGGGGTTCAGATTGTTGAGAAACAAATGCATCCACAACGAGTCTCTGTTTGGTCTGGATTTTGGATTGTGGACATTATCGGACCATTCCTCTTCGAAAAGACGATTGGTCTGGCAATGACAGCCAATGATACTCGCAATCGCGATCAAATTTTTTGTGCCTAAATTGCTAGATGTATAATTCTATGTGCTATTCCATAGATAACCCTGTATACCTCTGTCTTCTATTAAAATTACTTGCATTTATTCTGGGTCACCCTTTATGTCAACAAACAATATCACTTATTTTAAGCCAATGTTTTTTTATTACTATAGGCAAAACATGGAGTGTTTGGACTTCACTCTGGTGCTGATGCCGTCTTAGGTCGCATGGAGTCTGAAAGCCGTACATTAAGCAGTAATTTAGTTCCTATTGAACAATGTATTGAAAGACAGAAGTTAAGGCCAGGCTCTGGACACTTGGAAGTCAAAAGTTTGATGGATGGACCAATTTTGGCTATTCAAATTAGGGATGTGAAAAATAATTTAGAGGATGAAGCATTGTATCCAGATCCATTATGGAAACATACCTCTACTCTTGTTAAAAACAGTTATAATAGCTTGGAGTCTAATAACATAGATGGAATTTCGGTACGTATGTTAACAAATAAAGGGTGTTTTTTTTAGAGGTATAGAGCTTCGAATTGAAATAAAACACAAGAAAATCGTTTTAATGTCCATCAATTTGGCTTTATTGGAAGGATAATTTTATGCCATTAATGTTTAAATATGATTTCGGGCATGTGGCCGCCGCGGCTGGCTCGAATAAAGCCAATTCTACAGGTCCAATTTTGAACCACTTTTTCGAGCATATGGGGCCGTATGTTGGCAATAACGCCACGAATGTTGGCTTCCAAGTCCCCTAACGTTTCTGGTTTGTTGGCGTAGACGAGCGACTTCACATATCCCCAAAGAAAATAATCCAATGGTGTCAAATCACACGATCTTGGTGGCCAATTGACAGGTCCATTCCGCGAAATTATGCGCTCATCGAATGTTTCCTTCAATAAATCGATTGTGACGTGCGCTGTGTGGCATGTAGCGCCGTCTTGTTGGAACCACAACTCATCCACATTCATGCCATCCAATTCGGGAACAAAATAGTCGGTTATCATGGCTCTATACTGGTCTCCATTAACGGTAACTGACTCTCCAGCATTATTTCGGAAGAAGTATGGCCCAATGACTCCACCAGCCCATAGAGCACACCAAACAGTCAGTTTTTGTGGATGTAATGGCGTCTCAAGGGTCTCATGTGGATTCTCTTCACTCCAAATGCGGCAATTTTGCTTGTTGACGTAGCCATTCAACCAAAAATGAGCCTCATCACTGAACAAAATTTTGCGATGAAAATCGCGGCTTTAATTCTTGCACAAGCTGGATCTTGTAAGGTCGCAAGCCAAGATCTTTGCGCAAAATCTTCCATAAAGTTGATGGACAAAGCTCCAATTGCTGTGCACGGTGGCGAATCGATTCATTCGGGTCCTCTTCAACATTTTGCTCTACAGCGGCAATTGTTTCTTCGGTGCGCACTGTTCGACGTCTCTGCGGATGCGTATTATCACATAGAGTAAACGTAGTGCGAAAACGATCCATGGTTAACCGAATTAATTGCTCTGATGGACGATTATGTCGACCATAAAATGGACGAAGCTTGCGGTAAACTTCGCGAACTGGACCATTATTTTCGAAATAAATTTGCACGATTTGCAAGCGTTGTTCTTTTGTCAACCTGTTCATGATGAAATGGCAAACCAAACTGAACATAAATGACATTAGAGTTGCCAGATTTCACCATAAAATGCCAGTTTTATCTCTATTCGAAAAACAAACCTCTAAAAAAAACACCCTTTATGTTAGAATCAAAAACATATCATAACTAAAATATTGCTTGACATAAATCAAAGCTGCTAAAAGTCGAGTTTGTCTGATCGTATAAATGAAACTGGTACTTTTGTTGGTCAAACATTAATTTTTGATTACTTAATTTAGGCATATATTTATTTATTTAAGCTCTACAGAATAGATACAAAAATAATTTAATTTACAAAAATTAAATTAAAACTATAAATTTAAAGTAAGAATTATTAACAATTTTTTTAAACATTTCTTTAGGCCAACAAAAGTCGATTTCAATTACCAATGCTAATTCATTTAATTCAAGGAGAGATCTTATAATACATTGATTTAAAGCATTATTAGTTTTATGACATTTTATAAAAAAATCACTTGTGAAGGCGAGTAGTTCTGATTGGGACAAAAAAATTAATATTTCTTAACAATCAAGAACAATCCATGTTACCACAAATGATGTAATAGACAAACATTAACGAATTTATGATACGTCTATTTTCATGTGATTTTAAATCCATAAGCGGACATCGAGACTTATACAAAAGAATAGGTTCAGTGAAATTAAATGAAAAAAGAGCAAATTTCAGAATCTCCTTTTGAACTCTTTCAAGACGATCAATATGAACAGCATAAAAGGGGCTCCAAATGAAGCAGTATATTCCAACCTCGACCTTACAAATGCTATAAATAAGACCATACACGATGCTAGACGTTACAAAATAGTTTAAGTCATCTGCATAAAGTAGAAATCTAGCAGAGTGAAAGCAGTGGACAATATAATTTATAAACAATACAAACAATAAGGGCCCTAAAATGCTACCTTGAGGTACACCAGAAGTTGCCTCAAATTTGTATGATTTAACTCTGTTTATTTCAACAAAACACACTCTAGAAACCAAACATGATTGTATCCAGCTTAAAAATGTTGAATGGCATGCCATTTTGGCTAGCTTTGCAATTAAAGCAAACTATGACTTATTGTATTAAATTATTGTTTAAGAGCTACTGCATTAATAAAGAAAAGATTATATATGGAAACAACGACTTTTTTAAGGAAAACAAAAAAATGTATCTTTGATTTTTCTGCTCTTAAAATTTTTCAATATGAATTCTAATAGGAAACGAACTGGTTGCTCCGTTCGCAGGTTTGATCTAGTCAACTGAAATTTTGGGAGAATTTTCTTCAAACCCGATTCTATAACAGGGTGTCTTTTGTCCTCATTTTCAGCCACACGAAAAATTTGAGCTGGTTTGACAACAGTGGGCTAAAATATACGCAGAAACAAAATAAAATCCGTAACCATATTTTGAAAAAAACACACTGCTATATATATGTACGTATAAAGATTATCAAATGGTGACCATACTTGGTTAGCGTACTCTTAATAAGGGCGCACAATTGTATTATAACAAGTCACCGTTGCATGGGGTTATTGAATTTTTTTACCTTCGCTTAATAAAGCGAAGAGGAATACTTTTTACAAACGCGATTAATAAGCTCATTAAATGAAATCATCAGGAGTAAGATTTAAGATATTCTTAGAACACCAAACATCAAAGGATTTCAATCTAGACTGACTGAAGTGGAGTGTATCATTAAACCCCTACACGTTCCTGTATATTTGCATATTATCTGCATATACAAACAGATGGGCGCTTTCAGTAACATCATTAATTGCCAAAGCGAATAGCAACAGCCCCACGTGATTTCCTCGCCGAACTACTAATGTCGCTCCAAATCGAGAAAGAAACACCTACCGAAATCTTATTTGTTATGAACGATGAGATTTATCTGATTCAATCCAGCTGACAAATTTTAGAGGAAGTCGAAGCTTTTTAATTTTTTTTTTTTTTTTTTTTTTGGGAGAGGTTTGTGAAATTCCTTACGCCCGAATTAGGGAAATCCGACACACCGGTCTAGTGACGATCTGGGTGATGATGCGTAAAGCATTTCATCAACCTTTCCCCAAAAAAAGCGATTTTAATAATAATACTAATAAGATTCATAATAATAATAGAGTTTAGCTACAACAGCTACTAGGCTTCTTAGGTATTAACCTTGAAGCTTTAAATGAAGTAATTTAATTTAATTTTTAGCTGAAGCAAAATCAAATTATGTGGTAATTTGTCAAATGCTTTACTGAAGTCAGTGTAGATGCAGTCAACTTGCGATTCGCTCAAAAAGTTCTGATATTGATGATAACTTAACTTCGGGCATGTAGTTTGAAATATAATCTTATACCCTTTTTTTTTTAAATTAGGCTTATTTATGATTTTCTCTAATAGAATTATCAAATAAAAGCTGAAGGGCTGACTAAGCACAGAGCCGTAGTTAACTAATCCTGCGGCCGAAATATCACCAGGTTCGCAGCTGAAGTCATCATCAAGAGATAAAATATATGCCTCTATGAGGCCAGACGGGAGAGATATATCATTAGCTGAAATAAAAGGGTCGATATCCATTTATTCGAAGTAGTTGATCTCACAGCTAAATAGTTCAGGAGAAAATGATTATTTAAACAAGTTAGCAAGCAACCCAGCTATTATTTGTTTAACGCTTTGATCAGTTGTACATTTTCCTCTATTATAGAAACAAACTGTTCAAATTGGATTTCATTCATTATTTTCATTTTGAATTTTTCACTCTGTCGTGAAATACATTTTTTACGACAAAAAAAACAAGTTTACGTTGCTTTGTACGAAGGTTAGAAAATTGTGGAATTGTAATAGATTGCAACGTTTTTTGTACAGTTCGTTAATATAAATATATGAATTCTCAAATTTTTAATATGTTTCAATAGTAATTTTAAACATACAAAACATTTTAACTAAAGCAAGGATTAACATTCCTTAATGCTTTTCATCGAAACTCTTCAGAAGACAATTTCATTAGGACTTAACAATAATTTTATTATTGTTTTAAGCGTGTGTAGTAAAAAACTTTGATTCTTTCGTGGATTTTTTTTTTTCAATTTAAGTGTAGGTCAAGCTGATTCTGATTTCATTTAACGCATTAACAATCATTACTACGCAATTTTGTTTTATATAATTTTTTTTCAGGTAAAGCTGGAGCTGATCAAAGGAATAGGTATATCCATTATCTCCCGGCATCCTTGTGAGGAACTGATTTATCTTACGCTGCAAAACTTAGCATTTGATTTTCGCTCAAATCCAACTACAAAATCAATTGAGTTTAAAGTGAGCGATATACAAATAGATAATCAACTTTTAGACGCATCATGTCCAGTTCTGTTATATACCGCCAAATCAAATAATGATGAAATTGACTCAAATGCTTTGATACTTAATGTAAAAATATTGCCAAGCCTTAACAAAAATGCAGTTATCGTTGAAAATATTTCGCTCGACTTAAAACCATACGTAGTAATATTGGAAGAGCGTCTTCTATTGAAAATTGCACTATTTCTTGAGTTCGGAGTCGTTAGTGATCTACCAGCAAATATTGAATCAGAATATGAAGCGCATTATTTTGAGAACAATATACTTTCAACTAATTCAAAACGATATTATTTTGAAAATCTGCTAATTGGCGCATGTCAGGTAAGTGCTTACTTTTTATGCATACCTGGTAGCAAGTGGGTGATACAGGTAAAATTATTCTCACCATACTTTCTAAAATGAATAGACAATTTTTGGCTTTTAGTATTACATAGTTTATTTCATACGCGTACCCGCTAAAATACGTGGATATTCACCCTAAAGACATAAAAATGGGCGTGAAATGTGGACGTAACAAATCCGATATTGCCAATGCTCAGTCCAACACAACAAGAATTGTTATGGATTTAACTTTTGTTTATTAGAATGTTGTACGACTTTATTTTTAATTCAAAAATATACGGATGTACAATTGTATCTATACCGCTTGCAAAGTGTGTAGAAAATGCTTTACTCCATATCTCAAAAATACTAAAGAGTAATACCTATTAAATTAAATACCATTAAAATTGTGGAGATGTCACAAGATGTCAGTGCTCTATTAAACACAGTTTAAAAGTTATCACAGTCTGAAAACGCTAAGGTTACATTTGTACCTATACCGTCGTACAAAGGTTTATTATGAAACATGTAATCTTATTTCTCTTATAGGTAAAGTGTGTTTTTTTTAGAGGTTTGTTTTTCGAATAGAGATAAAACTGGCATTTTATGGTCAAATCTGGCAACTCTAATGTCATTTATGTTCAGTTTGGTTTGCCATTTCATCATGAACAGGTTGACAAAAGAACAACGCTTGCAAATCGTGCAAATTTATTTCGAAAATAATGGTTCAGTTCGCGAAGTTTACCGCAAGCTCCGTCCATTTTATGGTCGACATAATCGTCCATCAGAGCAATTAATTCGGTTAACCATGGATCGTTTTCGCACTACGCTTACTCTATGTGATAATACGCATCCGCAGAGACGTCGAACAATGCGCACCGAAGAAACAATTGCCGCTGTAGAGCAAAATGTTGAAGAGGACCCGAATGAATCGATTCGCCACCGTGCACAGCAATTGGAGCTTTGTCCATCAACTTTATGGAAGATTTTGCGCAAAGATCTTGGCTTGCGACCTTACAAGATCCAGCTTGTGCAAGAATTAAAGCCGCGAGACCATGCAATGCGTCGTGATTTTGGTGTATGGGCCGAAAATGAGATTGATCTCGATGCTGATTTTCATCGCAAAATTTTGTTCAGTGATGAGGCTCATTTTTGGTTGAATGGCTACGTCAACAAGCAAAATTGCCGCATTTGGAGTGAAGAGAATCCACATGAGACCCTTGAGACGCCATTACATCCACTAAAACTGACTGTTTGGTGTGCTCTATGGGCTGGTGGAGTCATTGGGCCATACTTCTTCCGAAATAATGCTGGAGAGTCAGTTGCCGTTAATGGAGACCGGTATAGAGCCATGATAACCGACTATTTTGTTCCCGAATCGGATGGCATGAATGTGGATGAGTTGTGGTTCCAACAAGACGGCGCTACATGCCACACAGCGCACGTCACAATCGATTTATTGAAGGAAACATTCGATGAGCGCATAATTTCGCGGAATGGACCTGTCAATTGGCCACCAAGATCGTGTGATTTGACACCATTGGATTATTTTCTTTGGGGATATGTGAAGTCGCTCGTCTACGCCAACAAACCAGAAACGTTAGGGGACTTGGAAGCCAACATTCGTGGCGTTATTGCCAACATACGGCCCCATATGCTCGAAAAAGTGGTTCAAAATTGGACCTGTAGAATTGGCTTTATTCGAGCCAGCCGCGGCGGCCACATGCCCAAAATCATATTTAAACATTAATGGCATAAAATTATCCTTCCAATAAAGCCAAATTGATGGACATTAAAACGATTTTCTTGTGTTTTATTTCAATTCGAAGCTCTATACCTCTAAAAAAAACACCCTTTATGTATGTTGAATGCTTAGATTAGGCATTTTTAAGAAACTGAAAGCAGGTAAAATGATTCATTAAGACGTTTTTTCTGGTCTAACTTGATTTATTCTGTTCTGAAATGTATTAAAAATTGATTGAAATTTTTATTTTTTTTAAAAAAATTTTATAGTTGAACAATTAATTTAATTAATTATTTTTTGCATTATTTTTTTCACTCATTGACACATTTGTATTTCAGTATATTTCCGCTTGATAACTGTTCAAAGGTGTTGATATTTTACTCTGTCAAAGCAATACGGTGGTATTGCTTTCTTTTTTTGACAAAATTATTTGACACTTAAACCACATTAGAGATTAGCTGCATCATCAGGGTTCATATTTCTTTTGTGCCCGGCTTGTACTCACTCACATCATTTCCATAGATTAAATTGTTACTAAGATCTAGCCATGAAGTCACGATAGTCTTATAAAGCCTATCCTACCTAGCGGTGTCATCGTATATGAAAATGAGAAAAAGAAAATTCACTATCTTCACTGATCATAAGCTTCTAACATTTATACTTTATTCTAAAACTGAACGCTCTTCTGGGCAAAAGCACATTTAGAAATTATTGCCCAATTTACTAGCATTGGAGTATATTCTTGGTGAAAGTATATTTATAGCAAAAACACTATCAAATAATGAAGAAGTATCAGAATTGGAAACCAACTTTATAAGGACAACAATCTTTATTAATAATAAAAAAATATAATTGCTACCCTAAATACAAAATTTAATCTTAAACTTATTGCAATTTCAATCAGTGGCGTTAAAATTTGGTGAGATATACAATATCTACTCATTGAATTATGACCGATTCAAAAAAAATTTTTTTTTATTTTTTTTTTTATTTACACATATATTATGGGTGATAGCCGTTATTATAAAACTTTAATTTGGTAACTTCACAACGTTTATGTGAATGCGGCAGCTGCCAAAGGAGTATGTATCAAATTAATGTACTTGAAATTTGATATTGTGGCAACATTATAACCAATAATAATATTCCAAATATGTCAAATCACTTAAAGTCGACAAAGCTTATACTTTTATTCATTATCATCATAATTGACGTCTACTGCAACTAACTTCAGTATTCTTTTTAGGCGGCTGTGAAGAGAGACAAAAAATCATTCTTTGTCCACCATTCTAACGGTTAAGCGCATCACGCACATTTTTATTTCTTACAAAATTAATCTTTAAATATAAGTTATTCATGATTATAAAAATTGTGGTAGTTTCATTTTATAAATCAATCGGACAAAAAGGAAGGAATCATTGAGGGTCAAACAAATTGGCACAACCAAAATATAATTGATCTCTTGTTCACTTTTCTGTTTTGGGTCTTGTGATTCTTTACATGTTCATACCACAAGGTGAAGAAAAGTGGCTTGATAATTTCTTCAAAATTACTCCACTATGCTACCAAAACATAAAAATTTTATCAGCGAGAACCATTATTTTTGAACATCGACAATATAATAATAAAGGATTTTTCTAATGCTCAAATGTCACGGGTGGCTGTTGAAAAAGGTTAAGCTACGCTTGAAATGTGGGAATCCGCTGTGGTAAACATCGCTTAAAGTAAGAATATGGTTACTCGTTTCTTACACCGAAATAACAAAAAAAGCATGATAGCATAACAAAAAATTTCGTTATTTTTGATCCAACCTAGTGTTTTGTTATCGTAACAAAATTGATAACGTTAAAATAACGTTGTGATAGGATAACAAAAAATTGTGTGTATTTAACAACATTTTTTGTTGTTTTAACAAAAATTTAGATACACTCAGATTAACAAAAATAAATCTTAACTTAACGCAAACTTTTGTTAATTTAACAATGTGAATCAAATATTTTTTAACAAAAATATTGCGTTAGGCTAACAATGATTTTGTTAAATTAACGAAACAATTTCTCACATTAACAAAAAATGTTTCGTAATCTTGAGAAAGAATTTTTGTTAAATAACGGTTTCGTACTCTTTAATTTAACAAAATGTTTTTGTTAAATAAAGGTTTTGTACTCTTTAATTTACCAAAATATTTTTGTTAAATATTCTTAATAATATACTTAGGAACGTGTATAACCTAAAAACTTGTTAATACAAAAACTATTTGCAGCAATATTGATTTTGTTTCATTAACATATTTATTGTTTTCTTTGGGGTGAATATAATACAATATTTATGAAATTTGATTAAGTTCATTTTCTTTTTGTAAAATATTGGGAAAGGATACATCGTATTTTGTTTTAATATTATAGAAATAACTTTGAATAAATTGCCAAACGGCGATACTTTCTAAGGGATATTTTAAGTTAAAGACATTAAATATCTTAAAGCAGATTTCTACAGCTTTCACAACTGAAATAAATAAATACTTAATTCCGTCAAAGTATACTAAAATTTGTTGTGGATTGAGGATGCTATCACCAACAACGAGAATCCTTGGTTGAATGTTAGAACCATCTAAATTTAATTTGGCAAGCTGGTTTTCCATTTCTGCCACTGTTTCAGCGATGAAAATGAACGATTTTTGGGAATCCAGAATTGTAAACTTTGTAAGGCTTTTTTTACCATTGCAATCTTTGGTGGTCTTTTTTGTTGTTGGAGCCAAAACGGTGTGTAGCAGCCAAAATATTCCAGCATTTCGTCCTTCTGAGAAATTGTAAAGAAAATATATATAAGTACTTAGTTTGAAACCTTATAGAAGTGAAAGTTTACTATAAATATACATAAATACTAGTTTTTTATGTTAAATTTACCTTTCGAAGTCGATGTAAGATTTATGGAACTCAATATGTCCTTAGACTCAACAGATTTCAATTTCGATTGAAAGAGATGAAGAATTTTCGGAACGAAACTATTCCACTCTTTTTCTATAGAAATTGGATGATCCTTGAATAGAGCAGCAAAATCAATTTCAATCTGCAAATAAAAATGTTCATCAATTATTAATGATTATAATAATTACGCCCTTACTACTCACCAATCTGTGACCATATGATTTTTTGTAGTGATTACAAGTTGCTAGTATTTCTGTGACCTGAACTCCATAGTCTTTCAACTGCATGGTCGTCCAGATATTCCGTTAGGAGTCTATTGCTGCTATCTTTCTCCTCAGAAGTTTCTGTATGAAAAGATAAGTTTGTTATTATATGTATATAAGTAGGTATAAAAATATAATGATGATATACAACATGTATAAATACCTTCTATTGATAAAATTCGCACAGCATTGGTAATGACTGTTAGTGGTTAAAATATGAATAGATTTAAAATGAAGCACAAGTAAAGCTAAACTATCAAATATTTTGAAGCACTTAAAGCATTTCATACCTGCAGACTTGTAAGGAAAATTGTATGTATGTCTTTGATTGTGTGTTGATATCTGCTTTTATAAAAAAGCAGAGCAATGTTCGCAGTAAGCCAGAGTACCCTGTTTTAATAAAAAAACGTTAACTATAAAAATGAAAACTCACCAATTTTCTTTGCCAGTTGAACAGTTTCTTCTCAAACGAAATTCTTTGACCTACGGGAATGTCAGGTATTTTTCTAAAACTTTTCTTCCAAGTGGAGTAGTTTAATATATTTAAGCGCCTCTAAGTCTACTTCACAAGCTCGCAGGAAAAAATCACCAACACAAGAATTCATACATATTTTAGTAAAACATACATATACTTACTTACCATGCAATACAGCGAGTAATTGATTTTTCTCCTTTATCTCATTAAAAGCTCCTTTTAATTCGTCGCAGTTTTGATAATTTTCAAAGAATGTTGCCATTACTTTTAAAAGAAGCACTCACAATTTTTATTTTTTAACACAACTTATGTATAAAACCGACTGATAAAAGTATACTAACAAGCGATATTCAATAACGAATGCTAAATTTAAAAGTTCCGTTATAATACCTCTGGTTTTTGTAGTACTGACAAAATGTTTCGTTGTGTTAACGAAAAGTTATGTAAAATCAACCAACATTTTTTTTAACACCGAAGGCCAAATTTTGAAGTCCCGTTATAATACTTTTTGTTATGTTCTATTGACGAAAAGTTTTGTTGTGTTTACGAAAATATCACCACAATTAAAACTTCTTTTTTGTTAAACTAACGAATGTTTTGTAATGTGCCGAAGCTAATGTTGTAAACATTTTCCAGTGTTAAGTCAACAAAAATTTTTGTTATTTTACACCAAACATCACTTTGTTGTCGTAAAGAAAATTTTGTTAAACTTACATAAATGACATTCAGAAGCAATCATGTTAATTTAACATTGTCTTTGGTAAATTTTAAGGGTAGCTAGTGGTTGGCGTAACAAAACTTTTGTTATTTCTACAAAGTTCTTTGTTATTTTTGAAAAATATTTTAACAAAAAGATTTTTGTTGAATTAACAAAAACTTTTGTTACGCGGAAATTTTTTATAAAATATTTTTGTTGGTATAACAAAATTTTCGTTAAGTGCACAAAATTTTTGTTGTTCTAACAAAAAATTTGTACCTAAAAGTTAACAAAAACTTTTTGTCAAAAAAATCGTCATTATTTTTTTTGGTGTAAGTGTTCTCCCAAATAATCGTCTAAATTGTCCAAGAAAAAGAAAAACAGCTCCAAGAGCTGACCAAAAAATTGTGCAGAAAGCCACAATGGAACGAAATACATCAACGCAATCAGTACTGTGCGACTTCAACGAAACTGGGGTCGACATATCGCTCAATATATTTCGACGCCGATTCTTAAAAAAAATAGCTTGATGTGCCGACGTTCTGAAAAAATGCCAAAACTTACAAATGTTTTGTGCAATCGGAGGCTATATTGTGCTCAGATTCCTTGTAACACTCCCAACGACTACTGGAATATACTGACTTACTTTAATTCAGTTAAATTCATTGAACTCAACGGAAAATTCTTAGAAATTTTCTTTTGAATAATTTCTTACGATTTAATTTATTCAAAGGTCATTTAGCGATGAGTACCAGCTAGAAGCAGTATCCCAAAGGGTCAGAATTGCTGTCAAAAAGCCTTAAGAGAGATACTCAGCCAGCAGTCTAGTTTCAACTGCGAAAAACCCAACGTCTGTTGTGATTTGAACCCGCATGACCTCCGAAGGATCATTTTTGATTTGATTTTTGATAAAACAATTAGCTTCGAACGGTACATTAACATTTTGAAAAGTTTGCTGGTCTTATTGAATATCTCTAGTCCACAGGCGAAGAAATAACACCGTAGCTCGATTGAGAAAAACATTCGCGTCGCACAGTGTAACACTAGCTGCTATTAGGAAAAAAAGTTCCAAATTTCTTAAAAACTAATACATAGGTTCCTCAACTAAGAGCAATCTATAAGCACTTTGGAAATATGTGGAAATTTGAATAAACAGCATACACGGAAATTTGAAGTTTTATTCTTAAGGTTTACAATCTTAGTTTTATGCAATTCAATATATCAAGTTCAGCTGCCAATATCTCCAAAACTATTCAGCCAATTTACAAACATATAAACATTTTTGAAAAACTTGGAGTTTTTTTTCCCAAAAATAATATTTTTGAGAACATTATGAATTAGTTTGGCTTCAAGGTCAGTTACAAGAAAAATAACTTTTCAAAAATTGGCAAAGTTTACAAATAGATGACAAAAATATGGATTTGCACTTTTGCGTAATATGTATGAAATTCAATAATATCTACGTAATACCACATGTTCGCTCCCGAACTATATAAATATGTCCATAGGACCCGGTATTCACTATGTTTTTGTATTTAAACGTTGAATGCCAAAGAACCGCTTAAGCTGAAATATGTTCTCTCTTTTTATACCCTACACAGAGGGTATATTCAATAGTCATAGTGCCCAAAACCTTAAAACCTTCGGAAAAAGTTTTATAAAACCCAAATAAGTGGGCATATTGCCCAAATGTTGGATACAACATAGACTGATCCACGGCCAAAGGCTGCCGCGAAGCCGGTGTTGGACAAACTGGAGGATGTAAATTCTGTGCTGTGGCCAAAGGCCACCCACTTACCCTAACTTTTAAGTAGAATTACTATGGCCAGCGTAGCCGGTAAGTGGGCCGCTATTCAGTCTATATACTTAAAAGTTAGGGTAAGTAGGCGGCCTGTAGCCGCGGCTAAGTATTTACATCCTCCAGTATTTCCAACACCGGCTTCGCGGCTATGTTAATTTTAATTTAGCCATAGTAATTTTTACCAAAAATTATTGAGTCGTCGACGTCTATGTATGAATTTTTCGATTATTTTTTTATACCCTACACAGAGGGTATATTCACTTTGTCATTCCGTTTGTAACGTATATAAGGGGGCGTGGCAGGTATGGAAAAGTATATATATTCTTGATCAGCGTCACCACCTGAGTCGATATAGCTGTGTCCGTCTGTCTGTCTGTCTGCCTGTCTGTCTGTTGAAATCAAGTTTACGGGAAACTGAGCAAGCTAATTCAATGAAATTTGGCACAAAAGTCACACCTTCTTACAAGCTGCTAGCATATAACAATGGGCGAAATCAGTTCACGGCCACGCCTTCCGCCCATACTCTATGTAAATATACCCAAGTCCATTTTGAAAAAAAGTTGCTGCGATTTTGATGAAACTTGATGATTTCATGAAGATGAGAACAAAATTAAGATCAGGCTAGGCTTTAGGTTTGCAAGAGCTCTTTAACGGGCGTGGCACAGCCCTATATTTTAACTTTTATAACGCCATAGCTCGTAAACCGTTCAAGATATTGTGTTGAAATTTAGTACACGAATACAGATCTTATAAATCTTGAATTGCGCATTAAGTGCCCGGAATTGTAAAAGTGGGCGTGGCACTTTTTAGCAATTGAAAATTGGATTTCGTATGTCTCCAAATTGGCACATATGATTTTCATAAAAATTTTAGGGATGATACCACTGAAAGTTGTCATCAATACCAGTTTCGTCAATATTCTGGAAAATTTCGTTGAAGGACGTAGCAGAGCCTACAATATTTATAAACGTTATAAAAAGATAACTAACAACGCAATCGTTATGAAATTTAATATGGCAAATTTCTTGCAAAATTTTGACACAACTGTGCCAACTGTGTTTCCCATATAAGAGAAATACGTTTAATGCTATAGATAGTGTGCTATGAGTGTAATCTTCATAAAATTTTGTGTAGAGGTGTCGGTTACTATAAGCTTCGGAATTAAATGTAACTTGACAAGATTGCATCAGTGGGCGTGGCACCTCAGCTGTTGCACTTTCGGTCACTTAAGTTTGGCTTAACTGCTGATGTTACTAAAATGTATCGGCAGGTGGTCGTACATCCAGATGATCGCAAGTTTCAGCTAATATTGTGGAGAGAAGATGAAACGAAACCAGTTAACACATATGGCCTCAACACCGTAACTTATGGCACATCAGCTGCACCATACCAGGAATGTAAGGCTTCTCATCAAATTGGGTATCAAGTTGTGCTCAACGATTTTTATGTGGATGATATGCTGAGTGGTGCAAATACATTCGAGGAATTGAAAAGCATCTATTCAGAAACTTCAACTGTGCTCCAAAAGAGTGGATTTCAACTAACCAAATGGCACACCAATCATCCAAGTTTTTTGCAGTCTAAGGAATCCGAGGTGAGTGTGAAAACTATAAAAACATCGTAAGATTGTATTGTGAGTACATTGGCGATTCAATGGGATTCGTGCATCGATAAATATGATTTTAATTATCGGCCCAATAAGGAGTTTCCTACTTGCACCAAACGTTCAATATTAGCTCCAACAACAATACGTGCGAAGACTTTACTTCAAAGGTTGTGGTTACAGAAGATTTTTTGGAAAGACCCAGTATCGGCAAGCATTAAAACTGTATGGAAAACTATTGTAAAAGGTTTAAACAGCCTATATAAATTACCAATCCCTCGTTTCCTTCTTTAAGTTAATGTGCACGATGTTCAGGTGCACGTAGTTTGTGACGCTTCCATGCAAGCTCATGGATGCGTATTTTATATGCGAACTTTGTTTGATGATCAGATTACAGTGCAATTGATGGCTTCAAAATCCAAAGTGGCACCGCTAAAAACACAAACGTTACCGCGATTAGAGTTTTGCGGAGCACACCTCCGAGCAAAACTGTGACAAAAAACTCAACCTGAAATAATATTTCCTGTTCGACTGATCTGCTTTTGAACCGATTCACAAATCGTGCTTCATTGGCTGAAAACTCATCCGTCAACCTTAACAAAATTAGTCAGTAGTAAAGTTGCTGATGTGCAAGAGATGACATCAGACGCTTCGTGGCATTACGTTTCTTCAAGTGATAACACAGCGGACCTAGTATCAAGAGGTCCATCGGTGAAAGATCTTCGAAATTCATCGTGGGTACATGGGCCTAAATTTTTACATCAAACCACATCGTCCTGGCCAGGAACCACAGTTTCTCTGTCTGATGAACAAGCTCAGATCGAAAGGCGCAAAACCGCTATGTGTAATGTACACACCTGCTTTGTTACATGTCATTCATAATTGCAGCAATTATCCTAAGTTGCTGCGAATGTCAACCGCTTCATTCAAATAAAATGCAGACGTAAAAAGTTTCTCCCTCATCTTACGCTAGATGAGATCAACAGAGCTCGCGTCGTTGTAGTTTCTTTGGTTCAAGAATATCATTTCAATATCATTTTGGTAAGTTGAAATGACTCACCCCTTTTCTAGTAATTGCAGGTGTGAGTATCATTCGTGTCAGTGGTCGACTTTGCCATGCCAATATTCCAATCAACGCCAAACATCCCTTTTTGCTCCCCAAAGCAGATCTTCTTGTAATCACAGTGTTGAGGCATTACCATATCATCAATTATAACGCTGGCCCAAAGCATTCGTTGCTATTACAAGACAACAGTTTTGGATCCTCAACGCTCATCAGATCGCACCAAAGGTAGTCAATGAGTGCATTCACTGCATGAAGTATAAGCCAAAGTTGATGCAGCAAATCATGGACCAATTGCCAAAGGAGTGTGTGAATCCTAGTCAACCATTTCAATATTGTGGTGTAGACTACGGTGGACCTTTACAAACTTATTTTTTACACAAAAATAATAATAGTAATAAAAATAATTTTTTTTTTTTTTCCGTGGTGGAGGTGGTGGGAAATGTATCGCACAGGCTATGCAATACACTAGCCTAAAGGTAGCGTCGTAAACTTCAGAGTGTGTCAATTCACTAAAACCCACACCTCTTTCTCAGACCTCCATCTACCCTGCGACTGCGTTAGCATTGCTTCGGGGTAGGGCCCATGATTTGTCCAAATCATATACCTGCGTCCAGGTCCCACTTCATTTTCCTGAGAACGATCTGAGTAAAACCGGCAACTGCATTCCAGTTTTCTTCGCTCTGCAGCATCCTTTCGATCACGTTGTGAGCGGACCACTGGCCAACTGATTTCTGTAAGGATGTGCGTTCGTTGTCCCATCGACTGCAGTTGAAGAAGGTATTTTCTGCGTCATCTTCATCAGCGTGTTCTGCTTTGCCCATACGGTGTAGATACTTTCGGAAGTATCCATGTCCCGATACAAACTGAGTGAGGTAATAATTTACCTCGCCCAAGTCTCTCTCGAACCATCTTCTTATGGAAAAGACTGATCCCTTGCTTTAGGCTAGTGTATTGCTATTATTATTATTATTGTGTAAAAAATCATAACACATACAAAAAACAAAACCCAACAGAAAAGTGCGTTCAAGATCAATTATATCCAATTTCTAACACTACATTACTTTGATACATTTTGCTTTGTTAGCAGCCAAATTCGCATAAACGTTGTGAAGCTACCAAATTTAAATCTTATAGTAACGGCTAACACCCACAGTACATGTTTAAAAAAAAAATAATAAAAACTTTCGTGAAATTAATTTTATTTGATGCAGAAAATTTTCCAAAATTTTGCATCGATCATAATTTAATGAGTAAATACTGTACACGTAATGCTTTTTAAACGAAAGTAAATTGAATAAAAAAAAACATTTTTGTTTGCTTTTATCTTAATATAATGAAAAACGTAAACTTTTTTCCCGAATTCGGGCTCCAACGATTGATTGCCATTTTGATTGGCTTTTATTAAAAAAGAAAAATATATGTTAATTTCCGATAAGATTTGAAAATTGACTGGAAAAAAATGAAATGAAAATCGCCCCACACTATCTGTATGTAATGCAATGTATTTTTATTTGTTTAAAAGAATGCCGTAAACCGCATATCATTATTTTATTTCTTAAACAAGATATCTACATTTTTCTTAGCTAACAGACTTGTCATAATTCAACTATTCTATGTACGATTTTCAGAAATTTCAAATGATGCCAGATCTGTTAATTTAGAAAAATGTAGATATATTGGTTTTGAAATAAAGCGATGACTTTATAAATATGACCTTTGAATAAATTGGACCATTTTTTGAGTCAAAATTTTTTGAAATGTAGGCAACTTAAAGCAGGGGGCGCCAATCTAGTTTTCAATATTAATTAAAAGTATTTTGAAGATCTTTGTCTAGAGCAGTGGTGGGCATGGAAAAGGGCGCAAAAACAACATCAAACAACAACAAACTAAATTTTTAAGTTTTTTTGCTTTCACTTTTAAATTCGGCAACACCATGAAATCAATCAAATTGCACAACAAGCAAAAACAATTGCTGCATTCGTCGAGACACAATGAGGAGCCGTCCTTGATGCCTGTGTATGCGGTTTTTGTTTATGTTTGAACTCAAGTCAACGCTGTGCGTCGATAGCGTTGAATTGTTTTTTGGATGCTTGTGCATCGAATAACGGTTCGGGCCATGAAGGCGGAAAGTTGTTGTACTTGCCCATCGCTGGTCTAGACATAAAAGGCTATTGTAATCCGCTGACACATCGTAAAAAAAAACAAAAGGTTTTTTTCTGAACCGCTCTCACTTATATACATAATGTCTAGAATATTTAAAAAAAAAATTTCGAGGGATTCAAAAATAGATCGGTCAGGAAGCGTTTGGTTTGCAAAAGAATGTCTCATATATGATAACGGAATATCCAAAAGCATCATAAATACATACTTCAAAATCGTTTTTGAATTGCCTGTAATCGTTAAGAAACGATTTAATTTCAAATACTGAGTATGTTGATTCTTATACGGTTTTCATCAACTGCCTTGTGGCAACGCAATGGATCAACATATGGTCAAAAAGAGTCGGTTGTTAATCTGGCTGTCAATATTACCTAACCTACATTCAAATATGCTAACGAAGGTTGTCAAGCGCCCGCTTTTGACGCGGTCAAGCAGTTAATTGGATAATTTTTTTAGTAAAAAAAAGGTGATAAGGTTTTCATTATTACCTTTTTTAATAATTCACCAAAAAAAGAAGATGTATTATAACTTTTTACCATTTTAGGGAAAAAATATTTCATTTTGGGTAGGCCGATAATTCCTTGTTTTCAGCTTGGCAACCTTAGTTTTAAGTATGCGGAAATAATTAGTCACATCCCAATTACTCAGTTCTAACGTTTCTGAGTGGAATTGGAAGTGCCAAATTGTATGGCTGGTAGATAATACAACATGTGACTAAATACTTTGTTAATTTTAAACTGTATGAAAAAAGTTGAAAAACTGAAAAATTTCACACCTCTGGCTTTACTAGAGGCTTCAAAAATTTTCTGTTTGTTTCTCAGATGCTGCATATTTGCTTAAAACTTCGATGCGCTCGGGTGTGTTGTTGAGGCCGTTGATGGGGAAATTTTCCTCAATCCCTCTTCCCCCAGGGATGTGCCGTTAATTTCATTCAAATTAATTTCTCTTTTGGAATTCCAGTAGCGCATGCGATGAACCCAATTTTTCAGTATATTTTCGACTGTAAGGAGCTCTATGTGCCCGACGGCTGCACCTATGTGACCTCTATCGCTGCTGGATGGTTAGCGTAACATATATGGGGCATTTCAGGTAAAGCGGACAACGAAAATGTAGTGAGATAGTGAATTTTGCTTATATTCCGGTCAGTTATACTTCTAGTAGACATAACTATGTACACATCATTTTTTTTTTTTTTGGTATGAAACTTAATTGCAGAGTTATGAGCTTCTGAAGAATTGAGGAAGTTTGACGAACGTAATTTTTGAACGCTGTCATTGGAATCAAGGAACTTATAATAACATATAGTATAAACAATATTGTTTGAACTAGTCAAGAGGATGCTCTTTTTAATTTTTTTTGAAAAATTCGAGCCATAAAATTTTTAATGTATAGAAAACCGGAAGTAAAAAACGCTATAGTTATTAGTTAAGTAAATAGATTTATTAAAGTTGTTTTCATGGACCAGGTTTCATGCAAAATGCGGCACGTATACTTTATGCTTATTTTAAAACTAAAAAAAAATGAAATGTATATTCCGGTTTTCCACAAGAAAACAAATCAAACTTCAAATCTGATTTCATAATTTCATTTAGGAACCACAATGATTAATATTTTATTGAAAACTAGTGTAGCCAGCAGACGTTGTTCTGCCCTTTCTGTTCATGTCCCTATCTCCATCCCTATCTCCGCCCCCATCCCCATCGTTACATCAACTCTAACCATATCTCCATAGCTATCCCCATCCTCATCCCTATTCCCATCCCTATCTCTATCCCCATCCCTATCACTATCCCTATCCCCATCCCCATCCCTATCACTATGCTTTGACAGTAAATGTAAAATTTGCTCAATCAAAAAAATAAATAACAAAGCAAATATTGACATAAAAATAAATTTGAATTTGGAAAACTAAGTAGAAAATTACAAAAATTTTCGGTTTTTTGCATTTTTTCGAGTTTTCATTCAAATTTTTCCAATTTTTTTTTGCTATAAACTTTCCTTGAATAATTACAAACCTAACACAAAAAAAATTATTCAAATCGGTCGAGCCATTCTCGAGCCTTTGCGAGACTAACATATTTCAAAATTCATTTTTATATATATAGTAGATTTGATTAGTTTGAAAAACTACTTCCGAAAAATCCATTCTTCATATAACATAAATTTTTAGAGGTTCATAACTTGACAACTAAGCCTTATAAAAAAAATAAGTGTGTACACCGTCTAAAAGTACAATATATTCGAATATAATAAATTGTATGCTCCATATCTTAAACGGATTTCCACAAATAATTGTCTAATGTAGTTAAATCGCAGCTGTGCGGTGACCAATGCACATCCCTAAAGCGGCTAATAACGCGATTTTGAAGCTTCCCACGCAAATGGTCGATTGTGTTACACTCTGCGCCAATCTTTTGAGGCATTGTGGTTCAGCTCATATGCCAATTGAAGCTTGTACGGCGCCATAACCAGGTCTTTATGCAAAAATTGCATCAAAGACGTGCGTGAATGCGAGTTGATATGCTTGGTTGATATTGCACAGTCTTAGCAGCAGCAGCAATGATTTCAGTTGCACGAGTGCGAGAACGAGAATCCAATAAAGATCCAGTTTCATGCACACGTCTCACAAATTTCTACCTAATCTGGAACGTAATTTTCTGCCAGTTTCGGTAGAAGATTCACCATTTTGCAAGTGATTTTTTTGTTACATACCCGTTTCCTTAATTTGAAACATAATATTATTTTTAATGTATAATACGAATGACATTAAAGTTGCCATACTCAAAAAAATCAGTGGCTAAAATTCCAAACGCTAGATGAACCCGCCTGTATGGATAGTTGGTGTTGGTTAAACATTTTTAGAACTGTGAAAATAATTTTTTATAGCTTGGTGCTATACCCCGTATGAAATTGTTGTTGGGAGTTTATTTAACATCCAAATTGGCACCCTCACTACTTTAGATTTGTGGATCCCTTGACTGAACCTCAGTGTGCGACTTTTTTACTCTTTCTTTTCTTCTTTGATTCGCCTCATGCCCATACGTAAAGCATATAAGACAGTGTTTTTCCAAATTAGACAATCTTCTCTACTGTCTTCTTTCACTACAGAACAAGCATTTGATTGACGATTTTTTGCCTGTAAAATTGGTGTCGTCTTACGCTCAGGCGTTGGTTTTACTGACTTATTCCATAGTTTAAAGCCCATAATTATCTCTTGATTTTAATCCCATATTCTTTCTAAAAAAAACCTCCACCTTTATTGTATATTCCAGTAAACCCAACCAGGCTTTTGTTTCGTAACCTAATTCTACCACTTTTAGCACGAAGTTTTGCAACCCTAATTTAAATGCTTTTAAAACTGACCTGTTCAATTCAATACTCAATACTTCAAGAAAATCTGCTATACATTGCTTTCTTTTTCGTTGATGTTACTGAGCATTCTTAATCTTACTAAATCAAACCTATTCTCTTACAAATGAAGTCAACCTATGTATATAGTTTCGTTCCTAAGGTCGGTGTATTAACTCTAACAAAAAGGTCACTTTATCTCTTGCCAATTTTCACCTGCGCCCCTCTATGTCTCGTGCAAATGAGGTTTGACCTATGTATGTAGTTTCCATTTCACTCGCACAAAATAGCTCAATCTTATTTTGAACTATGCCTCTCCTGATAAATTTCTGAATTTCCCCTCCAGAGTCTTCTGGAATTTCAACTGACAATTCTTTTATATTTTCAAAAAATTCGTTTCTGTATTGTACACTCATTGCCATCCATTAATTCTCAATAATTATTCTTTATTTTCTTACTAAATTATACTAACTTACCGTCTGCCGTTTATATATTACTCCAAATTTGCTCAATGTCTCCAAGTAATTATAGCTCCTCTATAATTGCTCCAAGTTTATTTTAGGTATTATTCTACTTACCAACTGGGAAAATACTTCTGAATTAAAATACTACACAAAATTGTTTAAAAACAAATGTCCACTACATATGGACTAAAAAACAATTAGTTCTATAAGTCAAATAATTATATGTTATATATTTCGTTATTTCGTTATTTATTATTTTAATTTCAGATCCGCCTAAGCGTTCTAACCTCAACAAAGTTACCACAACAGCTATCTGAAATTAAAAAATCTATTGGACTAACACTTATTAAATTCGAAGATGCTGTAATTGAATTTGAAAAATTTTCGGATAAGCATCATTTTGAAACAGTAGACGTATATTTGAGAGCAATAAAAATACATTACAAAAATCAAATAAAATGGCACGCAGCTTCAATTTTAGGGAGTGTTGATTTCCTTGGTAATCCCTTAGGCTTTGCGAATGACCTGTCTGAAGGAGTTTCTGGATTGATTTTTGAAGGATCAGTCAAAAGCCTTGTTAAAAATGTAACTCATGGAATTTCGAATTCCACTGCAAAGTTGACTGAGACATTGTCGGATAGCCTTGGAAGAGTGGTTCTAGATGAAAAAGATAACGAAGCGCGACAAAAAATTCTTGAAATTTCTTCCGGTTTGAATACATCAACTGAACATCTGATTGCTGGATTTAAAGGACTAGGTTTTGGTTTACTTGGTGGAGCTATAAGCATTGTAAGGCATACATACGCTGGAGCACAAACGGATGGATTGCATGGACTTATTAGCGGATTTGGCAAAGGGCTGGTTGGGACAGTAACAAAACCAATAATTGGTGTGTTAGACCTAGCTTCAGAAACGGCAAATGCTGTTAGAGAAACCAGCAAAGGCTCGCACAGAATACTTCCAGATCGGAAAAGACTCCCACGATGTGTTACTGGAGCACCTGGTGGCTTACTACCAGCATATTCATTCCGTCAGAGTAAAGGTCAACAATATTTATATATAATAAATCGCCGGAATTTGTCAGAACATCTGATATCGTATGAACCTAACCTCTGCAACGAAAATGATGCAAAATTGCGATTACTTGTATCAACGGAATATGTTCGAATATTTTCACGTTACGACGAAGATACTTCTATAGTGCTAGAATGTCACTTAAGCGAAGTCCTTTCATGTCACCCCCTTACAGCAAACATTGGAAATCCCAGTTCTTCAACTAAACAAGCTTCTCAGTATTACATCGAAATATCTACGAATTTGCCAAAGATAACCAGGCCAAGAATAAGATGTCAGAATGAAGAGATAGCAGAGAGAGCTGCAAGATATGTAAGTTTTTTTTCAGGTAAAAATTAATTTTTAAAGCTTTTTTATTCTGCTAATACGTGTATGGGATGGCATTGTCAGGTAAAACTCGACTTTTGGTCAACACTTTTTTAAATAATATTGTGTAAGTCTTAACTAGGGTTGTAACGGAACTTCGCTTCCGCCTCCGCATATTTTAATGCGGTAAATTGGAGGTAGAGCTTACAAAGCGGGAAACTTGGTGCAAAAACTGTCGTGACTCAGATTTCTAGTTGTTTCGAATCTTAAAACTAAGTAGTAGCACCATTACGAATGTTTTTTACATGTGGAAACGTAAAGTAGGCTGGTTATATACTTGTGAATTCATATTGTCGCTCTCGGGTAGAAAGATCCCAACTGATTTTGTTCTTGAAATCTACTTTTTTTTGTCGAAAAATTGGTAAGCCCCTGCTATATTTTACCGATATTGGGCATCGTTAATTAGGTAAAGGTCTAAGCTAAGAAACACATGCGAAATCTTCTCCCTAATTCCCCAGGAAGACAAGTATATAAGGAAAGAATGAAAAGGGCAGATTCATGTTTACATTTATGTCCTTAATTCTGTAATGGCTGTATCTATTTCGAAATGATGACGTCATGTTTTAGATAATCACAGGGGCTATAGTTATGGAATTCAAAACTTGATAATTTTTTTTAATATATGTCGATTATGCCAAAATTTGGTGTAAATATTCAAGTGACAAAAAATCATTGATGGAAGTGAGATTTGGGGAATTTCTTGGCATTAACATTTACGTCATAGTCTCTTTTAATTGACCCACTAAAAATTTTGGGAATCGCATTTAAAGATCTTCCTTATTTGAGGCCTAAAAGATTTACTCCACCTTTGTTATTACACCATGGTTATATATTAGTCAAAATTGACTACAAATATAAGTGAAAAGAGACTAGAAAAAACAATCGTATAAGAGTCAAAAATGAAAACAAAGATGCGTGCAAATTGTTTCAAAATATTGGTCATAAAGCCCGACAGCAGATTCATATTTGATTGAAAGATAAACGCACATTTGACTATTTTCAATCCTACTGCAGAGTCAAATATGACTCTATTTTGATTGAAATTTTCACAAAATGCTAGCTGTATGTATTAGACGTCTGCGTGAGTGCGTTTGAAACGACCATCAAGCCAATCGCCACGGTTGCGAGCCTTTCGAGCCCTTACGAAAGCAAATCATGAATCAAATCAAAACAAATCCAAAGACCATGTGAGTGTAATACACGCAATTAAAGTGTTGTGCGCGTTAAAGCGAGTTGAAGCACTGTTAGTTTATTTCATTCGACACCGAGTGACTTGTTATCATTTACTGCGTTTACTCAGATAAAAGCATTGCTATGCCGTGTTTCTTTGCGCGGCGAACTTACTGTTGCAATGCCAATGCTCAGACAATTAAATGAGTTAAAATGAGTAAAAATTTTAATAATTCTTTTGGCACGAATATGAATTATAGTTTTTTAAATTGTTGTTTCAAGGTAACCGTAAATATTATTGTAATACATGGCATGTGTATACATTTTATGATTTAAATGTAATAACATAAAAAAGTAAATAAATATATTTTAGTTACAAACAAAATTACAATAATTAAACGACGCGTGTCGCTAAGAGACGAATGCGAAACTTATCATATAGTACTAATAGTAAATAAATCTTTAAAAACATTTAATTACAATTATGTCGTTGCACGTTCTAATCACAATGAATGTGAGATATGTGAATGTGTGCGACATAAAACAAATCGACTCAATATGAATTTTTCTATACGTTAGAGCAAGATTCGCAATATCTTTCACAATGAATGCATTTCTTATTCTCTGCATTTATTGCTTTTTCTCGTGATCGGTGCTGTAAATGTTATTGTTCAGCTTGAACAACATTGACACCGAAATACGAGTCAGAACGAGTGAGAATGTAAACGAATCACAAGCCATGTCGTTCAATAGTTCTGTTTTGTGCGTGTCGACTGATGACTCCCACAAGTACACTGATCGGTTGACAGAGCGAGTGCACTCAGGCAGGCCTCTAGTATGTATAAATAAAAATAATCATAATTAATATCAGTGAAACTATCATGTCAGATCATTTTGAAGGTTTCAGCTTTCTCCACAGAACTTCTTTAGTGACTTTCCAAAGGAAAATTTTTCCCCTGCTTGCTAATCTTGCCCCTTGCATAAACTTGTACAAAAACCATAGCAAAAATAAAACAATGCAATTGCAAAATTTTTCTGTTCTCCATTTTTTGGTCCAGTAACTTTCTTATTTCGCTACTACTTTACTGAACAGAAAAGCGAACCCAAACAAAACGTGAAGCAAAACAAAACCAAAGCTATCATCTCGAAAACTCTCTCAAAACTCATTTGTTATTACACTTTTATTGCAGTGTAATATTTATCGTATACGTATAAATAGGGACAAAAAAATAACGCTGTTACAATTTTCACAGCAAACGAATGGTGGTATATTTCTAAATTTGTCAAATAAAAATTAGCATACACCAACCTTATGACAATTCCTATCAAAAATTTTGAGAAATTCCTCATCAACTTGCGCTAAATAATTTGTAAATGACTGGAGGCTTAACTAAACTACAGTCCTCATACTGCTTCTCAAGAGAGAAAATAAATTTTTCAGAAACGGGTTCATTCCCAAAGTACGGCAAAGGTTGCAAGCACTTATGCTGCTTATAAAGTTTAAAATAAAGCCAACCACACACATAATGAAAGGCATTTTTTTGCACAAAATTTTTCTTCTCAAAATCTAAAACAATGTCAGCCGTGTGATCAAACGAATGATCTGATCTTGGCAAGCTTTGGAAATCTTGCCAAGACAGGTCTCTAATTAAATTGTCTTCGCAGATGCTTTAAATAATATTCAAATCTCTAGGGTTGGGTGGATTTTGGGAGGTATTTTCGTCAATAATTGGTTCACAATTCCCATTGAAAACCGCATTTACATAAGGTAGTCCCCACACTTTTCGGAATCTAGCAGAGAACATCTGGCAGGTCAGTACTTGGGAATTTCCCGATCCTTTTCTTATATTTCCAAAAAAATGCTCTAAAACATCCTGATTAAGTCTTCTCGTTTGAAAATAAGGGAAACCTTTTTGTGACAGGAAATCCGACAACTGTCGTAAACTACCCATATTTATGAGCCACCCTTTTATTTATTTAAAAATATTTGTTGTGTCAAAACCTTTTCTATCCTTGATTTGAATGGATTTAAGTAGGGTTTTTGCCTTTCGAAGGAAATCTAATTGCTTATCTGATTCACAATAGACGCCTTGAAATGAATTTGAGTTAAGAACGCCTCTACTATTAATAATATTAAATAATTTATCAAAATATTTTAAAAACTCTATTGTATTTTGCATCGTTGAAGACGTTGGCGGACCTCTATTTATTATAGACTGCATGACAGAAGTAGCTGTATTACTAAATGCATGCAATGCCAAATGAACATGCATTTTCAATCAAAATTATTCGGTTATATGTGCTTTTTCGTGTGCTTATGAGCACATCTATATTCCGAAGTGGAATCTGAATCATGAAAACGAACAATATCCCTCCATACAATGGGAGCCGAATTTTTAGGATATTGGAAGCAATTGCGCGTGCTTTTAATCAGATGTGGTGAGTCGAAGAAAAAAACATCTTTTGTCCATGTACAACGAAAAACAGAGTCTCCTCTTTTACCCCAACTAATTTGGCAATCTTTACGTAATTTGACCCCTGGTCGCAGACAAAATGAACAACAGGTATCCCTATAGTTTAAAGCTGCTAAAAGCCTCGAAAATATACTTTTTAACTATTTCTCCGTTACATGTACCAGGTACGAAGAAATACGATAGGGCGTGCTTTAAAAAGCCTCCACCAATCATTGAACCACTATCGTCAAAACACTAGAAGCTGACCTAGAAGTACGATTTTCATCACCATCATTTTATCTATCATAGTAACTGTGCACTTTCAATGCCAATGCAGAAATACTCCGGCTTCGCAACTCCAAAACTTTAAGGCTACTGTTTGTATTTCCCGGAGACCTTGGCCAATCCTGAACAAAACTGAAGAGTCCTGCTACTGTTTTCAGTATATCGCTATACCTTTGCCCCATCGGCTTGCGACTACTGATTTGAAGACAGTTCTTAACGTAAAGCGTTACCTGAAAGAGAAGCTTACTGCAAATTTCTTCAATTAAATGCTCATCTTTCTTTTTGAGTCAATGCCAGTTCTTACTTCTTTTTCATGACGAAATTTTTTAATTCTAAATCTTGGGTTTCAAATATTGTTCACTAATTTTATGATTTAACTCATTAACTGAATGTATTAATTCATTATTTGATTTTTTTAAATTATCAATCTCCTAAAGCATTTTTAGCTTTCTATTAGTATTTTCGTCTAAATTTTGAACTCCCTGAATTTCTCTGTCGATAACTGTAGAAAAATTTTGACCTTCAAAATCAAAAGGAATATTATCTTAACATTTCATTTCATTTATTCATTTAAAAATAATATTCACTAAATGCAACAAGATATTATATCTTATAAATAAGCATTAAAAGTATTTAACAATTTAAGTTGTAACAATGAAAAGCAGGAATCATCCAAAGCAAAGAAAATATTTTATAAGAATTAAAAATATAAAGTAAAAAAAAAAAAAAATAAAAAAATAATCTTAAAATGAGGGAATTAAAATAAGTTTAAATAGCAGACATGTTAAAAAGTTCAAAAAGTTTCTTCCAAAATTGCGTCGGAGACCTAACCCTTTGCAATTCATGTGGAAGATTGTTCCACAGTCGAATTGCAGCAACAAAGTAAGAGCGTTCCAACATCAAACTTCTGTATCGCGGCAAAATTAGTTTTAAGCCCCTTCGTGATTGCATAAAACGAAGCATTTCAAACAGGTAATCAGGGCAATAATTATAAATAATGTTGTGCAGCTTTATCAAATTTCGAAAATCGTCCAAGCCTAATAAAGTTTTTTTAAGACGGGCTACACTATTATATCTCGGGATACCATAAATAAATCTTATACAGTCATTAAAGGCCACATTTAATTTCCGTTTACAAACGAAGTCAGGACAAGGGTAAACCGAACAATTGAAAGTAAAAAATGGAATTAATAAACATTTTACCATACGCATTTTCATATAACTAGGCAATAAGTAAGCAGACATGCCAAGTCTTCTGAGGCCTGCATAAATACGCTTGATAGTTGCCGTTGTAGCATCACAACAACTTAAACAATTAATGTTGTACCCAAGGTACTTGATATTTTTGTGAAATGGAACAATAACATTATTTAATATAAGTGGAGGAATGTCCTCTACACTAACAGGATATCTAGAACAAATCATCCCAACACACTTTGAAGGGTTAAGCATGAGTTTGTTATAAGCTGACCAATCCTGAATATTACTTAAATCCTAATTTAATCTAGCAACGCAATCTTCAGACAGCCCTATGGGTGTAGACAAATATAAAAGTACGTCATCAGCATATAACTGAGTTTGGCAATAGGCCACAATTTCAGGCAAATCATTTATAAAAAGTGAAATTAAAAGAGGTCCTAAGATAGATCCTTGTGGAACGCCGCAATTAGCTATTAATGGTCTAGACGTACCTTGTTCAGTAACAATAGTAAGCATTCTATCCCGTAAATAATTATGTATCAGCTTTAAGGACATGCTAGAAAAATAAATCTCCTGTTTGAGCTTCCTCAAAAGCATTGCATGATCAACACAGTCGAATGCCTTAGAGAAGTCTAACATAACCATAATACAAATATTTTCACTATCCAAAGCAGCACAACATCAGATGTTACTTTAATGACAGTTGACTCGCAGCTATGCTTACTTCGAAAGCCAGACTGCCACTTACTAAGCTTTTTACTCCTATCAAGATAGTTTTGAATTTGGCTGGCGAGAACTTTTTCAAGAACTTTAGACAAAAAAGGGAGAATACTTATAGGTCTGTAATCAGACGGACTTAACGGACTAGCTTTTTTTGGTATTGGAATAACCCTGGCAGATTTCCAGACGGCAGCAAATTGGTTACTGAATATACAACTATTGAGTATATGTACTATATAAGGGAGAATAAGAGGAATAATGAGCTTTAAGAACTTAGGGCATATGTCATCAGTGCCCAAGGCCTCTGATTTAACTGACCTAATTGCCTCAAGGACCTCAGAAAAACTAACACACGCAAATGAAAAACGGCTATTATCATCCTCTGATTCAAAAGATATAGTTTCGTACAATGTCAGCGGGGTTTGGGGAGGTGCCATACTTGCACACATTTCAGCAGGACTGAAGGAACATCCGCCACTAGACTTGTCTTTTGCAATACCTAACTCTTTAATATTCTTCCATAACTGCTTAGAGTCTAGGCCAGGATTAAGTCTATTACAAATGTAGATTCGTTTAGCTGAACGAATTAAAGAGTTAACTTTATTTCTGGATATAAAGTATTGTCTCTTATTATAATCAGTAGGATTTCTTTTGAATCTCTTAAAAAATCTCTCTCTTTTACAAATTTGAATTTTTACATAAAAGACTGTTATCTGGCAGAGGATTTTCATCAACCAGTGGCATAGAAAACATTGGTTGATCAAAACGTGATTCAGAAGAGTATTCTAGTAACAGTAGTAAAGATTTACGTGAATGAATAGCATTGACACAATTTTGGAATGACTGAACATGACATGAAGTGGTTAAAAGGTTTGAATCTAGTGAGAAAAAACCTGAGTCTGCAGTTACATTAAGCGTTGGTGAGTTACTATCAAAAACATTTAAATTATTTAAAAATAAATCAGGGACAGCTTCTTGTGAAAGACCGGGAAAGACCATCGACACCCAGAAGACGCATCCAAGCACCCGCCTAAACGCTAATAAGAAAAAACCTTTCAGTTTGTCATGCAAATTTGTCGTATGGAAAATATGAAGAGAATAACACAGTGGGCCTAATGAATAAACAAATAATTTATTTTCCTAGACCTTTAAAAGAAATATCTGCTTTGGAAAAATTTTTTTCAAATTCTAAAAAAGGCAGTTTTGTTCATTATTAAATACCAATGACATTGTGCAAAATACAAAGAGCGTTTAACGTTAATGGGGGAAAAAAATAAATAAATAAATAATAAGGTAGAAAACGCTTTTTATTAAAAAGTCCTTTAACCTAAAATATGGAAATGAAATCAAATGCAAATTAGATGACATAAATGGAACTCGTGATAAGCTTCAAATGAAACTAAAACAATATAAAACCATCAAATAAAAATAAAAGTTATTGAATATTTATGTTACTATTAGAAAAACCAAAATAATAAATAAAATATCTACATAAAATACGAAATACTATTATAATATTGTATAATGATTACTGAAGTAAATAACAACAAGGGTATTTAAAATATAGTATATGCATGTATATAAATCAAGTAAATAATGAAAAATATCTTAAAATCAAATGAAAAGAACAAATAATTCAAATTGCTTCAGACCCTAACAAGCACTTATAGTTACAGCCACCGATATTTGTGAAAATATTATATAAATAGTGAGGCCGTTACCTGAATCGCTTTTTATTCATAAAATAAAACAATTCTCCAGTTTGGTCCAGTTTTTCTGCGATTGTAAAAAAATTATACCACAAACATATAATTAAATAATTAAATATTTCTACTTTCTGCACAATACTTAAATTATACTTAAAAGAACTTTACTACCCTGAAGGAAATTAAAGTATTTATACACATATATGAAAAGCACACACGAAACACTATACACAAAAACAACTTATAGTTATTTTAAAGTTTTTATTATAAAATTTTAAGAACTAAAAAATTTTGTTTATATATAAACAGATAAACTTAAAATTAAACTAAATTAAATTAAACTAAAAATCTTCTTAAGCAAACAAATAAAAATAAAATTCATCTAAAAATACATGAGGAACCTTAGAAAACCATACATATGTACCATAATATTTATAATTCTGGGGGGTATGGTATCGCCCATTTATTTTCCAAATGAAAGTGGGCTAAGAACCTTTCGCATACCATAAGGAGCATTTAAAAAAAAATTTGACCTCAATCGGCTAAGTCGTTCTGAAGTTACACGATTATTAACAGACGCACCAACTATTATACATATAAAGATAATGATATGTCTAGAAAAATAAAAAAATTAGGCTAAACACGCTTACTTATCTTGATCTCGCCACAACGTATTCTTTATATGTATGTAAATATGAATATAAAAATATTATACATATTCTTTTAACACATAAAATTCAAGTCATTTATTAAAGTAGTTACATTGTAGTCAAAAAATCATCAAAAGAGAATCATAACATATTTGCTTAAGAAACCATTTATATAAACATTTGTCCATCCTAGGCTATTCATAACCATGCGATTTATCCTGTATTTTACAGGATAATCATGTATTTTTTGTGAAAAATCCTGTATCTATCCTGTTTTATTTGCATTGATTTTAAATTTTGCATTTCTTTTGAAAGTAAGTGATCATTATCTCGCTTAGTTTGTTTTTGTTAGTTTCTGTTCGTCGACCCTTACGTTGATAACGTGATCAAAACTGTTCTACAAAAAAACTTGTAAAATAAGACATCACCATATCAATTATTTTCCAAGTTTTGAAAAGTTTGTGTTTGTAACAATGGAACGCCTCTGTGGAACAATTATTCGCTTCCATGAAAAAGAAGTGGACAGATGAAGTCTCAGTTAAAAATAGAAACTTTGAAAGCCATTCTGACCTCTAAGGTCAATTTACACATGTCGTGCATTGATTTTTACAATTTGATAAAAACAAGATCGGACATGATGTGGAAAATCAAAGCGAAATTCAAGAAGTTTTTTATGGCATGGTTGGGTATTCACAAACTCTCAACATTATTCGATTTCCAGGACCAGCCTCAGTATTGCTAATGAACTTTTGTTGCGCAGCTTTCTCCCGACTTAAACGGCATATTGATTTATGTATGCACAAACGTTATATTTCCATAATTTATACCGTGTTTTAAATTGCGCATAATCTCACTTCTCACAATTTAACAATATGCTTTGAAACACCCATTTACGCGATATTCGAAACGAAAATATAAAATTTCACACTATTAGAGATGCACATATATATGTATGTATATAACATATCAACAATTACCATTATTATGGTTTAGTAACAGGAATGCTAAGGATAAAATTAAAATGACATACATTCCAATAAGCTAGGCAAAATTTGTTTGAAAAGTTGCACTTACTGAGTCTATAATGTAATATAAGAACATATATGCTTGTTGCGAACATCGAGGAGTATTGTATTTATCGAGGGTTGCGTTGCGTTCACCAAGGTCATAATGTATCACCTAAGTTCTGAAGCCGAGCCAGCTAAGGAAACGGTTGTATTCAGACTATTTTAGAAATGTAGCAGGCTTAAGACTCAGTGAAATGAAGTATATGATATTCAAATGATTTTGTAAATACAAAATGTAAAGAAAATTAAATTAGAAATGAAGCATCCATGATTTTAAGCCGAGCGTACAACGGCATTGCAAAATTTCTGAAAGTCAACATAAGAAATTTTTTTACTATATCGTAAATATTAATTATAAATTCCGTTATGATCTTTGTTTCATTTGCTGAGAAAATGTCTATGACATTTATTTTGTATAGAACTTTTTGATTGCTTAACATTAAATTGCATACGTTTTATATACAAACTAGTGTACCCGGCGGGCGTTCTATTCTACCTGTCCTGGGTATGGACCAATTCCAATCCCCATCAGTTTTTAGTAAATAACTGATACCGTCATTCGGATCTAGTTTCGGAGACATAGCCATCGGAAGTTGCGGATATAACTTGTGTAAAAATTGTTATAAGTTGTGAACCTCTGAGTGGATATAAAAAATATATGTATCATAAGAAAGATAATTTAATGACCTACAATAATGGTCATCACTCTGTTTGTTCCTGCCTGGAAACTTGAAGAATCTCGTGGCTCCTTCCTGTACGTCTTTTAATACATTTTTTAGTCATCTTGTCGACTTGGTTGGACATATGTATAAGAAACTGTCAATAATTTATTCTGTGTTGAAGTAGTTTTCTATTCAATATCAATTTTGTGCGCAAGCATTTTATGACATTTTTCAGATGAGCAGGCTACCATATGTAAATATTTTTAACTAAAAAGAGTCGCAAGTGAGTTTTGCTTATTTAAAGGTCAAAATAAATTATTTATCAATTTATTTTAATAGTTTTTAGAATTTGTCTAAATTACATACATATATTTCTTTGACTATATAATAAAAATAATTTTTAAATGTACAAAATTTGGACAAAAATGCCCTAAGTGGTAATGTCATGAGTTTTATTAGTCACCACGAGTAGGTGAGTTTATAAATGCAGCAACGCGCTTGAATTTTTTTGCGGTAGTAGTAGAATTCTGCTGAGAGCTTCATCTCTTTGGATACTCTTTGGTTTTCATTTTTACCCATTTTTGCGTTCGAGCCGAAAATTGTGGTGATTCGATTAGTCAGAGAAATTTCAGCTTTTATTCTCTCAAATATCGCGATTTAACACCTTCAATTTTTTACCACAAAATCCGGGTCGAACGCAGCTGATAGCTCGAGATTTCGCAAGTTTGCTTCGAAGGCGATTGAGAACAACTTTAGTTAGTACTTAAGAGTAAGAGTTCAAAGTGGTAATTGCTCTAAAATTTTTACAAATGGAAAGGTTTTATTTGTTTTAATAAGTAATCTTTTAAACCATTCGCTACGGTGTCTTCTTTTTCCAAATGGGTTTGAAAAGAGGTAGATGGACTTATGCCATTAGAGTTGGGTTACCTCTTAATGCTTCGTTGTCGTGGTATTTTGAATTTTTAGTTAATGTTGATGGTCAGCAAACGAGGGAGGCTGGCTAGTAACGTGTGATATTTTTATGGACATGTTTCCTCCATGTCCCATTTTATGTCACATTTTGACTGCTCATATCACTAAGATAATTTCGCAGACTCGAATGTTAACAATTCTGTAAAACTCACTCAAGTTGCAGTTATGAAATACTACCTCTGCATATACCGCAAGACTACTTTCACCTCTGGGAATGTGTTTAACATTCTCTTTGCAACCATCCTACGTTTTCTTTAGTTTGTCGGGTTCGGGATTTGTTGCGCTGGATTTTAACTTTGCGTCCCTCGTCGCTAGTATGTAGGGGGTTTTCGTTGATGCAAACGATTTTTATTTTACTTCGGTGGGTATTGATGAAATCATATGACATAATCCCAATTAATTGAATTCCCGGGATAACTGGTCTAAGAAAAACCCAATGAAATTTTCCTCATTTGAAATATGCATCTAATTCCCCTATTAAATGATTCCCGCTTAATTGATTTCCCCGATTAAATAATCAGAAAAAATATTTACTAAGTGAATGAATTAGAAAATATGGAGAGAGAAATCCTTACCAATAGACTGCAAAATGAAAGGCTATCGTCCATTACCAATGTTTTTAAGCAGATTTAAGGAATACATATACACACTTTTTTTGTGAAATGCTACTCATACCTGAATTTATTGTTAATTTTATTTATTTTATCTTAAATTAAATTGAAGCTCCTTTTACTTAAACAGCTATTTTACTTTATTATGTGGTATGATTAAAAAATAAAACCTTTTAATTAAAACTGAAAGATATTTATTAAATTTTTTCTGCTCCTTTTTTCGGGCTCTTGAGCAAGGTCAATGTAATTCACATTTACTTTTTTTCTTCGCTTAATTGACCAGTTTGGGTGTCACGCCACCATGGACTTGTCACAATGCTCAAATAAAACAATGTCAACAATAGTCATTCCCAACAATAGTCATAGTGCCCAAAACCTTAAAACCTTCGGAAAAAGTTTCATAACACCCAAATAAGTGGGCATATTGCCCAAATGTTGGATACAACATAGACTGATCCACGACCAAAGGCTGCCGCGAAGCCGGTGTTGGACAAACTGGAGGATGTAAATTCTGTGTTGTGGCCGAAGGCCACCCACTTACCCTAACTTTTAAGTAGAATTACTATGGCCAGCGTAGCCGGTAAGTGGGCCGCGATTCAGTCTATATACTTAAAAGTTAGGGTAAGTTGGCGGCCTGTAGCCGCGGCTAAGTATTTACATCCTCCAGTATTTCCAACACCGGCTTCGTGGCGGCCTTTGGTCGTGGATCAGTCTATGTTGTATCCAACATTTGGGCAATATGCCCACTTATTTGGGTGTTATGAAACTTTTTCCGAAGGTTTTAAGGTTTTGGGCACTATGACTATTGTTGGGAATGACTATTGTTGACATTGTTTTATTTGAGCATTGTGACAAGTCCATGGTGGCGTGACACCCAAACTGGTCAATTAAGCGAAGAAAAAAAGTAAATGTGAATTATATTGACCTTGCTCAAGAGCCCGAAAAAAGGAGGAGTATATATATTCTTGATCAGCGTTACCATCTGAGTCGATATAGCTGTGTCCGTCTGTCTGTCTGTCTGTCTGTCTGTCTGTCTGTTGAAATCAAGTTTACGGGAAAACTAAGCAAGCTAATTCAATGAAATTTGGCACACAGCTCACATCTTTTTGCAAGCTGCATATAAAAATGGGTGAAATCGGTTAACAGCCACGCCTTCCGCCCATACTCTATGTAAATATACCCAAGTCCATTTTGAAAAAAAGTTGCTGCGATTTTGATGATACTTGGTGATTTGGTGAATATGAGAACAACATTAAGATTAGACTAGATCTTAAGTTTCCAAAGGCTCTTAAAGGGGCGTGGCACAGCCCTAAACTTTAAGTTTTATAACGCCATAGCTCGTAAACCGTGCAAGATATTGTGATGAAATTTAGTACACGAATACAGATCTTGTGAATTTTGAATTGCGCATAAAGTGGGCGGAATTGTAAAAGTGGGCGTGGCATTTCTTAACAATTAAAAATTTGGATTTCGTATAACTCCAAATTGGCACATTCGACTTTCATTAAAATTTTAGGGATGATACCACTAAAAGTAGTCAACAATACAAGCCACGTCAATATACTGAAAAATTTATTTTATGGGCGTGGCACAGCCTACAATACTTATAAACGTTATAAAAAGAGAACTAACAACGCAATCCTTATGAAATTTAATATGGCGGATATTCTTGCTAAAAGGTGTCTTCTTGCAAAATTTTGGCACAATTGTGCTGGTGGGTGTGGCATCTCCCATATAAGCGAAATGGGAGATCCCAGATTATGAGAGTAATCTTCATAAAATTTTGTGTAGAGGTGTCGGTTACTATAAGCTTCGGAATTAAATGAAACTTGACAAGATTGCATTAGTGGGCGTGGCACCTCCCTCATTAACATAAAGTTATAAGGGCTTTTTTAAATGAACTATTGGAGCAATTGATCTGAAATTTGATGTAAGTTGGTTAATGGGTATTAGGTACATATGAATCAAAAGCTGGCGAAATAGCAACAGTGGGCGTGACACCCCCATACAATTAAAATATCTTAAGTGGCATAACCATCGAAATACATAAGCAATCATACTGAAATTTGGTGTAAGCGATTTTTTTATAAAAAGCTATTTCTGGAACAAAATCGGACTGGTTTGCATCAGTGGGTGTGTCACCGCCCTAAATTTTAGGAATAATTACGGCACATATCGCAAACTATACAAGCTATTGTGTTAAAATTTGGTTTGTTTATTGAACCAAAAGTGGGCTGAATTGGACAAGTGGGCGTGGCATATTTCGTGTTTTTCATTTCTATTCTATTTTTTCAACATTTCCCATATTCTTTTGACATTTTTAACCTTTTACCTTTCACCTTCACTTTCATTCGACATTTTCTTTATTCTTTCGACTTTATCATCAATTTTTCAGCATTTTTCATATAATTCGACTTAATCAATTTCTTTCAACTTTCTTCAATGGTTTTCATATTTCTTCAGCATTTTCAGTTTTTTCCTACACTTTTCCACATTTTTGAACCTTTTACCATTATTTTCGACTTATTCAACCTCTTAAACATTTTTTTAACATTTATTGAAAAAGTACTTTCAATGCAGTGTAGGGGGTATGTGAGTTTCGGCCTGGTCGAAGATAACAGCTTTACTAGTTTTGTTTTCATTTGGGCTTTGTGCCATAAATTTTCTATCACATTTTGGGCGATATGTCTTAATGGGATTTGGGCGTTATGATGCAACGCCCAGAAAATTAAGCTCGAAAAAAATGATTTTAAGTACATAAATATTCTTCAAAAAAGTACAAAATATGCACGTATATTTGCCTTAAAAAAACACAAAACATATTAAATTTTTTAAATTATTCAGAATTAATACCGTAGCAATGAACAATCATATGCATTTCAAAATTTTCATAAAGAAAATACCTCAAAAGAATGTGTGTATTACAAAATTTAAAAAAACAGATACAATTTTGAAAGCTTAGGTGAATGAATGTACGTCAATCAGGGTTACCAAGTGACCGGGAGTGACCCGACCTGGCCAGGAATGATATACATGATACAAGAGAAACAATGCAAATTTTAAAAACACAAAATAAAAAAGGGGGTTTGGACGAGCTCACACTAAAAAACAAAATATTTATATTAATTCTTTCGGAAAAATGTTTGACAACATAAATCTTGAATTGCGTTACATAAATTAAGCAATCGTGTTGTCAACGCGTAACGAAACACAAAAATTTTCTTTTCGGCTGTCTAATTAATATTAAATTAGACCGAGTTACAGCTGTTACAAAGTAGCCATTTCAATAAAATTTAAAAGACTCGTTTTTTATTAATTCAAACCTAAGCTCAACTTCTTCAAACTTCTTAGCAAATTGTAACTTCTTAGCCCAACTTGATAATAAAATACATATTTTGAATTTTATTTAAAAAAATCATGTGTGCAGTTCACATGTGGCAGAAGTGAAATCTTTAGAAAACTAAACTGCGATATAATGAGACGAAAATGTTTATTAAAATGATAAAAGTTGACGGGATCTATAATAGGTACAGCAATAACTAAGCTACTCATCGAGCAGAGAAAATTATCAGCTTCAATGCACTGATCAACTACCTAAGCCTTGCCATGATGGTAAGGACACAAAACCGTTGTATTTAGACATCGTTGGAATTACTTTCTTCTCGATTGCTTTCTTCTCACTTGTATCATAACTTTCAATTATTACACGTAAAAGTTCTTCATGCTCTGCGCGTGATGTGCTTAAATCATTTCCACAAGCCGAACATATTGTTCAAAAAATTTTTGCGAAATTGTTCATGGGCAAACTTCTTTCGAAGAATTTGTGTGTACGGAATTTCAAGCTGTGCATCCGCTTGAGAATTTCCTGAAAAATAGTTCATAAAATGCGATGAGGTATCAGGACCAATTCACAGAGAAGTAAATTTTACATATGGGTCATTCCATCTATAATGGGCCTATCACTACCCTCATGTTTTTTAAAAAAGCTGAAACTTTTTTGAGTGATTGGTCTATCATGTAGAAGATATAAAAAAATATTGTTTAAAAAAAAAAGTTTTTGATTTTACAAGCAATTAAAGTTAAGCTTTATGATTTGCAATGTAAATTGAAACTTTGAGAATGAGAGCGAGAGAATAAAATTTAAATTGATTTCAGCCATTTCAGAAAATTTCATTCATGTCTTTTCACCCCATTTGATATTACAAGCATTTAAAGTGTGCGTAAACAGAATATTTATGGAAGAAAAGTAACGGTATAATCAAATTTTCTTGCATAAATCTTAACTTTAAATTCTTGTAAATAGGGTGAAAAACATGAATAAAATTTTCAGAGATGGTACTCCTGTATGTTCTAAAAACTTTGAGCGTAAAAAAGCTGAAATCGGTGATGGAGTTTTTGGGAAATTCATATTTTCTTGAAAAAGTAAATTTTTTTATCTTTTAGCACATAGAAAACGTTTAGGCATTCATTTATTCAGATTTGCAGTTTTTTTGTCATCTACTGGTACTCATCTACCTAAAAATAATATAAAAGCTAATTTAAAATGCGTTGGTTTGCTATATTCATCAGTGAATGTTGTTGTTTTACTCATGAGCTTTTTTGAACACTATTAAAAACTTTTTTTTTAAACAATACTATTGGTCAAAAAAATTTTATCGCATTTTTTGTGAGACCATTTTTATGTTATTTGATTTTTTTTTCTGACTTTTTTCAGCATTAGTTTTCGGCATACTTGAAAAATGTTTTTTTTTTATTTTTCAAAATACACTACGCTAGCTATGACACATTTTAGCAAGCTTACTTAATACACAAGCGCTCACACAATAAACATACAAAGCAAGCAACGTAAAATTAACTGCTTGATTTTGTTTGTTCTTGTATTGAATTTATTTGTTTTTGCGCTTCCATTGCACACGTACAATAAACACATAAAGCAACAACACGTAATTCTGCTCGCTATGGCAGGGCTTTGGTAGTTGATCAGTATGTACATTGCTTGAAAAATTAAAAAAAAATAAATCTTTCCACGATCCTATCTCGAAGTTAAAAGTTTTAGAGCAGTCTGCTCGACGAGTATTTTGATTTAACACATAATTTATTTATTTAATTTATTTATTTAATTTAATTCATCTACTGGGCTAAAACCCTTACTGATTACTAAAACAGTACTTAAAAATAGTTTAATAAATAATTCTTAATTTAAAGCTTGAGGGAACATAATGATTTCCTTGAGTTGTTTAATAAAAATACTCCTATTAACACTAAAATCCAATTGATTCGCAAACTTATTGCAGTTCGAAAGACATCGAGAAAGCAGCTCATTGGAACCATAATTAGTTCTATGGTAAGGAGTGTAGAAAAAATTTGACTCCCTCAAATTACGTGCTGGGACATTGAATGGAATTAATGCTAGTAATTCAGAAGAATTAATTTTACCATCAACCACATCTTTAATGAACATGATATTATTAAAGAGTCGTCTATCAGATAAACTGCTGAGGCCTAAAAGACGGCAACGCACCCAATAAGAAGGCATAGTTTCCCACGTGTACAGTCTTCTTAAAGCAAATCTAGTAATTCGTTTCTGGATATTCTCAATACGGGTAATCGACACATCGTAAAAGGGGTCCCATATAACCGAAGCATACTCTAGTAGAGATCTTACAAGGCTATAATAGATAGTCATAGGTGTTAGGGGATCAAAAAATTCTCTGGAATTCCGTTTTAGAAACCCAAATTGGGAGTTCGCCTTTGCGATGATATATTCCAAATGAATATCAAAAGAAAGCTTCTGGTCAAAATAGACACCAAGGTCTTTAAATTGACTCACCCTGAAAAAACTATCAGAACCGTTATACTTATACTCATAAATAGTAGCAGTTACTTTCCGTGCAAAAGTGAGGATCTTTCACTTATCAAAATTAAGATTTAGCTGGTTAGTACTACACCATTGCAATAAAGATGAAATATCATCCTGTAGTTTCACACAATCTGTGAAATCTTTAACTTCTAGGAAGATCTTTATATCATCGGCATATAAAAGACATTTGCTGAACTTAAAGGACTCAGTAACATCATTAATGAATAAATTAAACAGTAAAGGACCTAAGTGACTCCCCTGAGGAACACCAGATATTATCTTAATGGGTCTGGAACAATTATCACCAATTTTGACAGCAAATGTTCTATCAGATAGATACGAATGGATCCATTTTAAAAATTGCGAGTGTATGCCTAATTTTTCAAGCTTCATTAACAAAACAGGATGTTTCACACTATCAAAAGCCTTTGAAAAATCGGTGTATAATACATCCACCTGCAAGCCCCTTTCAATAGCATTAATTGTAAAATTAGAAAAAATGGTTAAATTAGATGTAGTGGATCTAAAGGGTGTTTTTTTAGAGGTTTGTTTTTCGAATAGAGATAAAACTGGCATTTTATGGTCAAATCTGGCAACTCTAATGTCATTTATGTTCAGTTTGGTTTGCCATTTCATCATGAACAGGTTGACAAAAGAACAACGCTTGCAAATCGTGCAAATTTATTTCGAAAATAATGGTTCAGTTCGCGAAGTTTACCGCAAGCTCCGTCCATTTTATGGTCGACATAATCGTCCATCAGAGCAATTAATTCGGTTAACCATGGATCGTTTTCGCACTACGTTTACTCTATGTTGTAATACGCATCCGCAGAGACGTCGAACAGTGCGCACCGAAGAAACAATTGCCGCTGTAGAGCAAAATGTTGAAGAGGACCCGAATGAATCGATTCGCCACCGTGCACAGCAATTGGAGCTTTGTCCATCAACTTTATGGAAGATTTTGCGCAAAGATCTTGGCTTGCGACCTTACAAGATCCAGCTTGTGCAAGAATTAAAGCCGCGAGACCATGCAATGCGTCGTGATTTTGGTGTATGGGCCGAAAATGAGATTGATCTCGATGCTGATTTTCATCGCAAAATTTTGTTCAGTGATGAGGCTCATTTTTGGTTGAATGGCTACGTCAACAAGCAAAATTGCCGCATTTGGAGTGAAGAGAATCCACATGAGACCCTTGAGACGCCATTACATCCACAAAAACTGACTGTTTGGTGTGCTCTATGGGCTGGTGGAGTCATTGGGCCATACTTCTTACGAAATAATGCTGGAGAGTCAGTTACCGTTAATGGAGATATAGAGCCATGATAACCGACTATTTTGTTCCCGAATTGGATGGCATGAATGTGGATGAGTTGTAGTTCCAACAAGACGACGCTACATGCCACACAGCGCACGTCACAATCGATTTGTTGAAGGAAACATTCGATGAGCGCATAATTTCGCGGAATGGACCTGTCAATTGGCCACCAAGATCGTGTGATTTGACACCATTGGATTATTTTCTTTGGGGATATGTGAAGTCGCTCGTCTACGCCAACAAACCAGAAACGTTAGGGGACTTGGAAGCCAACATTCGTGGCGTTATTGCCGACATACGGCCCCATATGATCGAAAAAGTGGTTCAAAATTGGACCTGTAGAATTGGCTTTATTCGAGCCAGCCGCGGCGGCCACATGCCCGAAATCATATTTAAACATTAATGGCATAAAATTATCCTTCCAATAAAGCCAAATTTTCTTGTGTTTTATTTCAATTCGAAGCTCTATACCTCTAAAAAAAACACCCTTTACCTTTAAAAAAACCATGCTGTTGCAAAGCGATATAACTGCGCACTTCGGCAAAAAGAAGTTTGTTTACAATTTTATCAAGGACTTTAGGGATAATTGAAAGCTTTACGATAGGCCTGTAATTTTCAACCAAATATTTTTGGCCAGACTTAAATATGGGTGACACACAAGCAGTTTTCCATTCGTTTAGAAATATGCCGCAAGAAAGGGATTTGTTGAAAATCAAACCCAATGCAATGTGCAAAGTTGAAGCACAATTTTTTAAAAACACAGGTGGAAGCAAATCAAAACCAGCACTTTTGGAGCAGTCAAGGGTCATTACAGCTTCTAGCACCTTCTTATCGGGTATATCTAACTTGCCAATATTCAAAAATTGCGGTAATTTGGAAAAATTATTAGAAAAACTTAGAAAGCTCACGGCATTAAAAACAGATCCAAAAAAATCAGCAAAAAGTTCCGTAATCCTCTCGTTATCACTAGACACCTCACCTTTATACTCCATTGATGAAGGAAAACCAGAAGATTTCCTTTTATTATTTAAAAATATCCAAAATGATTTCGGATTCGACCTAAGGCCTCTCTCAATGGAATCGATATATTTCTTATACAAAAAATTCTCCAGAAAGTCGAATTCACGCCTACGCAAAATAAAAATTGCTTTGTCAGCTGACAAACCTTTTTTTTTGAATTTCACATGCGCTTTATTTCTTAGATTTCTTAGATTGACTAGCCTTCTATTAAACCATGGATGTTTCAAGGAATACATTTGTTTTTTTACTGGAACGTACCGCCGTAGCCCTTCATTTATGATATGCTTGAATTTAGTATACATGTCATTAATATTCATATGCTGAAACACCAAACTCCAATTAAAGGACCCAAAATAGTCGTTTAGTCCGACATAATTGGCGTTCTTAAAATTGTATGATAGGCTACGCCTAGCCAGCGAGTCATCAATGAACTTATAAAAATTTATATTTAAAACGATTGCTTTATGATGAACAGAATCATTGATCAACGGAATATCGCATTTGAAGAGTTCATATTTAAAGTCATTATTAATAAAAATGAGATCTAAAATTCTCTTAAGATCATTTTTAACATTATTTATCTGAAACAGATTTAAGGCATATAAAGAATCGCAAAGTTTGTATTCAATTGTGGTCTTTAAACCAAAATGCAATAAAATTCTTTCCTCGGCGCAAAAATTCCAATCAATATTGCCCACATTAAAATCGCCGAGCACGCACGGAGTTTGATTAGCATTTAAAGAGCCAACAATATGATTAATATTAAAAATATGATCATTATATATACTCAAACTACTGCAAGGTGGAATATAACTTAAAACAAATACAATTTCATTTTTATTATGAGTGAAATCCCTATTAATAGAAACTGAAACACAGATTTGCTCAATATCACCTATACTACGTGGAAGCTGAATTTCTGTACTGGAAAATTTTGAGGATACTGCAATTAAGACGCCGCCCCCTCTTGACACACCAGGTTTTAAAACACGATCCTTGCGGTACACCATGTAGTTCGAGTCGAACAACTCATTCGACAAGAAATGTGACGTCAGCCAAGTTTCAGTTAATAAAATTATTCCATAATCGTACGACGAAGTAGCAGTGTGGAGTGCGCAAGTTTTCGAACGTAAGCCACCTACATTGTGGAAGTAAATAGAAGCATTGTTGTTGACATTCTTTGTTGGGTTTCGATTTCGTAAACAATTTTGAGCTGCAGGTAGGGCTTCCGATGGAAGCTCCGATACCTGCACAGGAAACCAATCGCAAGGCGGTAGCGGTGAGTCTAACGATTCAATTGATTCGCCTCCACATTTGATAAAAAAGAAAAAGGCCGAACACGTACCCCAGATGGCCACAATGCCGGATTAAAAACCTTATCATAATCATTCTTTGAGATAACAAGTTTGAAATTAAATCTTTTCAAATCTTTAGCTTCAACGCCTCTCTTTACAAGACAGTAGCACCCAATGACTTTTTTGTCAATCTGTGTATCAGCAGAAATGTAGTCAATTTATTGCTGTAGCTATTCTAGATCCCGATTAAAGTAAATGGTGTTTCGTTTTGCGTTTCATTATACATACCTCATTTTCAAATCACAGCTTCGCTAAAGAAGTTTCACTTCAAAATATGAAAATATTTTTTAAGAGAGTCCTATAGGATCACGTATACGTGATACGCACATCTTGCGTAGTAACCTTTGCTTTTGTATAGAAATAGAGATATTACCAATATATTATTTCACATTCTTCCTGAAGGCATATAAGATAAATACTTATTCTTAGTTTTTAAAATAATAATGTTTTGGCTTCTTAAGTTTGAGACACCACCCAGATAGACATTTTGATGCATCTAGTTAGAGTAATAAACCATTGAAATGTTTTAAAATTTTGGATGAACTTTGTATTTTGGGTAAGACAAGATATTTCTTATGCGTGCACGGGGGGTCACTGAGTATTAAAGTTGGATTTCGTGGTTGCAAGCACTTCATGTGGTCGCCATTTTGAAAATGCGTGTTCGTAGTGCTTCCGCTATATCTTGAGAGTCGACAGTCTCACAAAAATTGTCTAAGACTTTTTTGTAGAGAATTGAATTCTGCAATTTTTTGATTGAAACACTTTTTACCGTAAAATTGAAAATTAAAAGTTATAATTATAATAGACTAACATCATTTCAGATGTTTCTTTATGGACTATTTCTTTGCATCAATTTTCCTATACTCAGTTTTAAATTTCATTTATTTCGAAAGGAGTAAGGACGTTGCAAACAGCATCTATACTAGGGAATTTTTTGTAAAAATTTTTAGAAATTAATTTTTTTGTTACCTCTGTTTTAGCATTAGACCTTGAGCAAAGTAACTTTTTGTGAAACTCATACAAGCAAACAACATAATATTTGCCAATTTTTCAATACAAACAACGGGATCGGTTGTGAACTACAAAAATAAAAACAACAACAAATGCATGCATTTTATTAGGATTTTTTCAACTGATTTTTTTTAAAAAAAAAACTACGACAACAACGCAAGTGACGCGGGATCGGTTGCAAATTTGTAATTTTGGAGAAGTCAAAATAAAAATCTGGATTCTGGATTCCAATTACCGGAGTGTTGTTTTTTAATATATAATTCTTTGGCCTACTATCAAACAAGTTTAAAACTTAAATATAAATTATAAATTTGACAATCATGTATTAGTTCATGTCACTGCTAGAGTAAGGCATGTATACGAAATAATAAAGTAGTCGACAAAAAATGGGTACAAAAATTTTATTTTTTGACCAAAAATAGAATGTAATACATTTTTTTGAAGCTTAAGGGTAATTCTTTGAGAAAATGAAAAGGGTTGCTCATTTAGTTGAGATATATGCAAAAGACCGTATCTTTGAATTATCACCTGCCGTTAGGGTCTGCACATCACTTTGGGTGACTTGTGATGATACCTTGATCCATTTTTGTTTTAGTTCCTTTTCATTTTTGGCAACTTTCTTCGTTCTTAGCAATTTTCTCTTCATTATAGCCCAGTATTTTTCGATCGGCCGAAGTTCAGGGCAATTCGGAGGATTTGCATTTTTCGGTACAACATTGACCCCATTCTCTTCATACCAATTCATGGCTGATTTGCTATAGTGACAACTCGCCAAATCTGGCCAAAATAAAACAGGGTTTTTGTGAAGGCGTATCATAGGCAGCAGACGTTCTGGAAGCACTCTTTTACATAAATTTGTTTATTTACAGATTGCTTGCCAAACCGAATATTTTTTTGCAAACTTGTCCACTTTTTTTGCTTTAAATTTGGGCGCAACATCGCCGTTCTTCTTTGCAGTGTAAAAAAGTTGACCCAGAACCTGATTAAAGTTAGCTTTGACGTAAGTTTCATCGTCCATTATAATGCATTCAAAATTGTGAACAAATTGGTCGTAAGGCTTTCGGGAGCGAGTTTTAGCGGCTGTGTTTTGCTTATCATTCCTATTTGGTACTAGTAGGACTTGATATGATTGAAAACCTTTCCGTCTATGACCTTTCTGTACGTATCCCGGTAACATATGCACATTTTTAGCCACATCTCTAATGGAGAGTCCAGGATTTTTTTCATAGGCACGAACCACTTCCTTAGCTTTATCTTTTGAAGTAAATCCTTTTTTTCGACCACTTCCAACTTTCCGTTGCGTAGTTAATCGTTCACTAAAGTTTTTAAGTACGCGAGTTACCGTTGGTTTTCCAATATTTAAACTTTTTGTAATGTCTTTGTGCGAAAAATGTGGAAAATCTTGATTTTTGCGCACAATTAAATCTCGCACAACCTCTTTCGATGAACTCATTTTCAAAATTATTCAAAATTTTTAAAAAACAATGATGCAGAAATGTTAGACAAAGAATTCTATGACGGTTAAATACCATTACATTCGCTTTCACTTTATTATTTGACGCGGCACCCTTTGTTTACTGCGACTACTTTTTTTCGTATACATGCTTTAGTAGACAATTACAATCCACGTTACAAAATTTTGTCCACAAACCACGAATTACCATCCACTAAGCTTAGGCAGCCTAACCATCAACCAAGCTTAAAACTTAAATATAAATTTGGCACTAAAACACAGGGTATATTGGTACTAAGGCCTGAGCACTTAAACGCGCGCTAAGTAATAAAAATCAATATGTCATCGATAGCAGCTGTAAAATTGAGAGATACTTTGGCTCGTCGGCAAAATTTTTTTTCAAATGCAATAGCAACTACGAATTCAACCGATGGCCAAATACCCGTAGAATTTGTGGAGCTGCTTAGTAATCGTTTTACTCAGCAGACTAAGCTAATATATGCCTCAACTCAGGAAATTATCGAGCATAACTGATATTACAATATTGCAATGTTGCGGTATCGTGCGGATTGCGTCTGCACAGCATTCCATTTGAAACAGATGATAACCTTTCCGGCCTATTCAACTCCCTGTACAAATCCATCAATGCTACACAACCTGCACTAAAAGACTTATTTCGAATTAAAAATTCGAAAAGTTCTTCAAAAACTACCGATACACCGGTCATAATAAAATTACAGTCTTCAAATGCTGAAAACTTGCGATAAAATCGTTTTCAGAATATAGACGAACCTCAAAAAAGTTACTCCGTCTACGGCACAGGAGACTTGAGTCTGATGCATCCATCTATGTCAATGAAAGTTTGACATATGAAAACTACAACAAATTTAAAAGTGCAATCAAACTAAAAACCGTAAGCTGCTACACTGTGTTTTCATTCGCCGTGGGTTTGTGCATATCAAACGCACCATAGACGAGGCACCTACTCGAGTTCTCTCAATCCAGCAGCTTGATCGATTTGCTCTGACTGGAGAGGTAATCCCGAATCTTACGAATGCGCAGAATAAGTTTTTTCGTGGAATCACATCGGAGAATGACTTAGTGTGGCTTACATTTACTGTTCGTGTTACTTGCCTTATTTATTAGTTGGGGAAAACTTTTTGTATTTTTTTACGTTCACACTAATATATATACGCACATATGTACTTGCAAAAGCAGAAATGGCATGCATTACTATTTCTACTGCACATCATTTTATGATCTCAAATGATGAGCAATATTCTTCCAATGACAACTGCTATGAACTGATTTGTATCATAAATCAGAGGTGTTTGGCATATTAATGCGCAAAGCTTAGCCAAGAAAGTCGACGAGTTTCGTTACTTATTCCAACGTAGATGTTATTTGTGTATCAGAAACATGGTTTGCACCAAATTTAAATGATTCGTTATTTAAACTCAAAGGATACACAATTCTTAGAGCTGAATGGAAGAGACATGCTGGCGGAGTTTGCATTTATGTTGAAAACAATATTAAGTATGATATATACGAGTATTGTATTAGATCAGCATTTGGTAGTTCGATGGAACATAAATTCTTAGAAATTTCTAAAAAAACAGAAAGAGCACTCACTCACACTTGGATGTGTTTACAGGCCCAACCGCAACGTCGACTTGATCCACTTATGGTAATTTTGGAAAGCTTACTGTTATCTTACACGAACATTATTGTAAGCATTTGGAAGTTCGATGGAACATAAATTCTTAGAAATTTCTAAAAAAACAGAAAGAGCACTCGTTGGATGTGTTTACAGGCGCAACCGCAACTTCGACTTGGATCCACTTATTATTATTGTAAGAGGAGACTTCAACAGCAATATTCTTGAACATACTTTGATAAACAAAATGTTTTCCATTGGCCTCTATCCTGCCAATACCGAGAATCCTACTCATTTCACTAAAACTTGTTCCACTCCCTTAGATATATTTTTCGTTATACGAACAATTATCAGCACCTGTATCGTGTATCAAAACACGATCTTATATATCTAAAATATGTCTTTAAACTCGAGGCATCCGAAGAAACATTTATCTATCGTGACTTTAAAAATATTAACTACCAGTTACTGATTGATGCAATAAAAAGGGTTGATTGGACGCAGGTATATCAAATTGTAAATGTTGATGAACAAGTTGCTTTTCTGCTAAACAATATTTCTAATCTTTTCAATCCTTTCGTGCCCATGAAAACTAAAAGTATTCGATGCGACGAAAAATCATGGCTTAATGTGGAAATAAATAAACTTATTTGTGATCGAAATTATGCATTCAACAAATTAAAAAAATATAGAACTCCTCGACTGCATTATAAATTCAAACAGCTCAAGGCTGACATTGTAAAAAAATTAAAAATTGCTAAATCTAAATTTTATGAAAACAAGCTTAACTCTTGCATTAATTCTAAACAAAAGTGGCAACCTCTTCAGTTGACTATAGTTTTTCAATGTGCCTATATCCTCAGTCAATATCACTGAATATGAGAGTAATTGTATCACTATCAGTAATAGAAACGTCAATAATTTATTTAGTTTTGCTTGCGTTGACCAGATAGAGGTTATGCAGGCTTTTTTAGCGGTGAATTCAAACTCTGTTGGTTCTGACGAAATTTATTCCGTTTTCATAAAATCCTTGCTACCACTATTGCTGCCTTTTTTCATTTATATTTTTAACTCCATTTTCACTACTTCAGTTTTTCCTCAAACCTGAAAATTAGCAAAAATCATTCTGATACCTAAAGCCAATAGCGATCTCAGGCCCATTGCAATTTTACTATTGTGTGAAGCCCAAATTTGTAAACTAGTGTAATTGGCAGTAAGTAGTCAGTTAAATCGTTTCACATACTATTTATACCCTACACAGAGGGTATATTCACTTTGTCATTCCGTTTGTAACGCATAGAAGGGAGCGTGGCAGGTATAGAAAAGTATATATATTCTTGATCAGCGACACCACCTGAGTCGATATAGCTGTGTCCTTCTGTCTGTCTGTCTGTCTGTGTGTCTGTCTGTTGAAATCAAGTTTACGGGAAAACTGAGCAAGCTAATTCAATGAAATTTGGCACACAGCTCACATCTTCTTGCAAGCTGCTAGGACATAAAAATGGGTGAAATCGGTTAACAGCCACGCCTTCCGTCCATAATCTATGTAAATATACCCAAGTCCATTTTAAAAAAAAGTTGCTGCGATGTTGATGAAACTTGGTGATTTGGTGAATATGAGAACAACATTAAGATTAGGCTAGGTCTTAAGTTTGCAAAGGCTCTTAAAAGGACGTGGCACAGCCCTAAATTTTAATTTTTATGACGCCATTGCTCGTAAACTGTACAAGATATTGTGATGAAATTTGGTACACGGATACAGATCTTGTGAATCTTGAATTGCGCATAAAGTGGACGTGGCATTTCTTAACAATTAAAAATTTGGATTTCGTATAACTCCAAATTGGCACATTCGACTTTCATTAAAATTTTAGGGATGATACCACTAAAAGTAGTCAACAATACAAGCCACGTCAATATACTGAAAAATTTATTTTACGGGCGTGGCACAGCCTACAATACTTATAAACGTTATAAAAAGAGAACTAACAACGCAATCGTTATGAAATTTAATATGGCGGATACACTTGCTAAAAGGTGTCTTCTTCTTTTGGCACAATTGCGCTGGTGGGTGTCTCACCTCCCATATAAGCGAAATACGTTTGATAGATAGTGTGCTATGAGAGTAATCTTCATAAAATTTTACGTAGAGGTGTCGCTTACTATATGCTTTGAAATTAAATGAAGCTTGACAAAATTGAATCAGTGGGCGTGGTTCCTCTTATACAATTAAAATACCTTAAGTGGCATAAATATCGAAATATGTGAGCAATCATACTGAAATTTGGTGTAAGAGGTTTGTTTATGTAAAGCTATTTCTGGATAAAAGTCAGACTGGGTTGTACCTTTTGGTGTGTCACCGCCCTAAATTTTAAGACTATTTACGTCATATAGCGCAAACTATACAAGCTATTGTGCTAAAATTTGTATGCGTATGTATGTTAATTACGAATATTATTTTTATTCCAAAAGTAGGCGGTATTGAATAAATGGGCGTGGCATATTTCGTGGTTTTCATTTCTATTCTATTTTTTTCAACATTTCCCATATTCTTTTGACATTTTCAATCTTTTACCATTCCCCTTCAATTTTATTCGACATTTTCCTTATTCTTTCGACTTTTTCATCAATTTTTCAGCATTTTTCATATTTTTCGACTATTTCAATTTCATTCAACTTTCTTCAATGGTTTTCATATTTTTTCAACATTTTCAGTTTTTTCCAACACTTTTCATTATTTTTGAACCTTTGTACATTAGTTTCGACTTATTCAACCTCTTTTAAATTTTTTAACATTTATTTAAAAAGTACTTTTAATGCAGTTTCGGCCTGGCCGAAGATAACACCTTTACTAGTTTTTTATTATTTCTGTTTTAAACCCAATATTTTTTGAGTTATTTGCAAACTAACACCTTTTTAAGTCGTTTTGATATGCAAACGCAAAGGTAGTAAGAAAGCCCTAACGTATAGAATTTTATTGATGAATTTGAATTTTCATTACTTACAAAATAACCGGCTCATTTATTTTCTTGTAATTTTTATATTTTACTTGAATTTTTTTCTTATTTTTTCAGATAAACTACGCCAAAAGTGTTTTTGATGAAAGAGAGCAGACAGTTGTTAACGATTAGAACCAGATTGTAAAATATGTTATGTAATTTCTTACAATGTGTTAATAAATATGAAATAACATCTTCAATCAGTATTTGTTGTGATTGAAAAATCAATTTAATTTCTTACTATGTATCAGCTTTTATTTTTAAAAAATAAAACAACTGATTTTGTTTTTTACTATAACAAATATAGACTGAGGATATTATTCCCTGTGGGTAAAGAATTGTTTCCATTTTCTTAATGATAATTTAATAATAAATAATAGAATAATTTTCTGAGCGGCAATCGGTTTTCAAATTCTTAAATAATTACAAAAAAAAAATTAATTTGAACCTGTTCGTATCCTGGGCATCCATATATGGCTCTATATGCACACAGATTTCATTTCCACACTGAAGTAAATCGCCATTAAAAAATAATCGAAGTAATCTGATGGCGTCTCTAATTCCTCAAGGCATTGACGCACAAGAGAAGTAGGTTAAGTAGGAGTAGCAGCCAGTTACGAAAATCCGACTCACTTAGACCAAATGTGATCCATTGTGATACCACAGGGTGTTTGACTATACCCTCTCGATGAACCAACCAGATTTCGTAATGAAACCAAATATCCGACCTATACTAACATGTCTATGGTGATCCAGATCATCAAATAAAAACGACCCAAGTGCTTTGTGGCGTTTTCTACAAGAGAAGTACATTTTAACTCAAATTTTTTTTTTTGCAATATCCAGACATTTCTATTTTCAAGCCATTGGTTCTGCCACTGATGGAAGTTCTTATTCTGAAGAGCTAGAACCCTCTGTCTCAGGAATGACTACTTCTGCATTTGTATCTAAATTAGTTACTAGTGGTTATTCATCAGAAAAGTCATCATCGCTTTGCCTTGCACTAGGGATAAGGTTTGCAAACTTATTATAGCCATAAAAAGATGAAGTATCCATTGCTGAAATGGTGCATAAAAAGTATTATACAAGGCATACAAGGCCATATATGACTTCCAGAGAAAAATTTATGTAAATCAAATTTAATACCTACTTACTAAATGATTTGCCCAAGATAAATAATATAAATTAAATAACAGTTTTATGTAGAAATATTTGTTTTCTTTAAAAACTTTGCTTTTACTAAATTTATTTCAATTTACATTCACACTTTCTGAACTTTCGACCGCAATGTAAGAACTCACTAAATAAACCGATTTTGCATAAAAGCAGCATTGCGCTAAAAAATGATTAACGTTGACAAAGAGGAGAAAAATGTTATCTAAGTTCAAAATTCATATATGGCTATAGGATTTCATTTTAAGGGGCTTTGGGTTTGAGATTTTTGGAAAAAAATGTTCTCTTTATTTTTTCAAATCAATGGCTTTTTTTTAGGTTACTCACTTTTAAATTTTTTAAACGCAATAATATAAAGGGATATATTTCCAAAAAGAATTGATGGATTTTAAAAATTGTTGCTGTTATTCAAACGTTGACTATTCGCGGTCAAACCTCCAAAAAGCTGATAAAAAAAACTGCTCCACCGCTTTTTTTAAACTTTTTCCAAACACGGAGCACATTTGACTACATAAGGGAATTTTTTCTGCAATTTGGCCTTACAAGCGTGTGTGAAACTTTTTTTAAACTATTTATTAAAAAGATAATTGAAAAAAGAGCTATTTTATTTTGTTACTCGATTTTTAAAAGCAGTCAGATATAATTCAAAATACGCTTACGTACTGGATGTCGAAAATTTCATTAGCGACCACGAAAACAGAAAAAACGCCTTTCTCCGTCTTCACACTGAAATTATTAAAGTCAAATGTGCCCCAATTAGTCACAATGTACCCTACAGTTAGTCACAAAACCGTTCATAAAAAAATTTTTCTAGTTTTAAGTTTGTTTTTTTATATTTGCAATAAAAGTTTAAAAAAGGTCACTTACAGAAAACTTGCAAATGCGTTATTCTAGCTAAAAAAAATCAAAACTTAATTATTTCATAATTTCATTAACTAGGGCAATTATTTGTGTACTTATTTTACAGTGATCACTTTTGTGACTTAAGCTACTAAACACATTTTATAATAATATAATGTTTTTATATTTTTTGCGGCCGCTTTTGGCTCTAATGGTGAGCTGTATTCTCTTTGGCATACTCGCTATCAATTCGTCCAGTATTTGAATGCTAATCTCGGACCACTGTTCATTGGCAACCTTCCATGACTCGAACAGACTTTGTGGGGTTGGTTTTTTCATAAGTACTTTTTTTTGAATATTCCACATATTTTCAATGAGATTTGTATCTGGAGACTGTGCTGGCCAATCGAAGTAATATTTTGGCCTCGGAGCCATTTTCTTGCAATTCTAGCAGTATACTTTGGGTCATTATTATTTATTATTTTATTCATTTGTTTCCAGAAGAATATTTACAATAAGAATATATTTCTTTTGCTGTACAACATAACAAATAGCAGTGGTCAATTTAAATTTATAAACAAATGATGTAAAACGAAAGTTAAATAATGGTTCTTAAGATTAGTTTCACAATAAATAAATTATTACCCATAAAAATTAGATTACAATATCATATAATTAAACAAAATTGAGATGTATGGATATTTTAAAAGAGAGAAAAATTTTACTTTAAAACTAAATTTTCGATTACAAACACGAAAAATGATTGATGATTAAATGCATAAAGTTGTTGAGCCTTTCTACGCCCTTCAGAATAATTTAGCAACGAATTCCAAATTTTGATGGTATTGATGAAAAAAAATCTTGTGGAATTATAATATGTGTGCTTAGGAACAATGAAATTAAGTGATCTATTTGTTATGCTAAAACGTAACTTTTCATACAGGTAAAATGGAACTTTCAAGTGTATTAATTTGTGCAGGAAAATGCAGTTTCTAGCCATTATATAATTTTCAATGGAACACCCAAGAATTCTCTTCTTCCAAGAGGAAATATGATCATATCTCCCAAGACCATATACATAACGTGTGGCATTATTAAACGCATTTTCCAACTTATGCAAAGAACCACTGTCCAATGTACTGTACACAACCGAAAAATAATTAATAAAGTTGCACAACTAGTGCTCGCTTAGTTTCAACCGGAGTGAACCCAGCAGACCTTCGCAAACAACGCAAGGTTAAATAAATTTTATTTATAACATTGTTTACATGATCAGTGCATGTCAGTAAAGAATTGAGGGGAAACCCAAGACAGCAAGTTTTATTTACGAATTTAAGTTGAGAGGCACCAATAAGTCCTTATCTTTCAAAAAGATGGTATCACCTGGCTTGCAACCAAATTTTTCAGTCTGGGTAGGTATGAGTTCTCTCGTTTGTTACCATAAAATACTGCTATATTATTAAAGAGCCTCCTGTATCTTGCGTGCAGTAACGCTGATTAAACTCTTTTTCTACAGCGACTCAATAGAGATTCAAATGCCCTCTCGAGCACAATATATGGAATTGCTTCCAAGGTGCCTTTTAAAGCTGTTTGAATGGTATCAATGTCATTGCAATTGCATCTTTTCAACTTCATAGTGCGAAATCACATGGTGTTAAGCCAGGCGAATACGGTGAATGATTCAACATACAGACTTGATTTCATATCAACAAGGATCACGAACGCGGTATTCTGGTGGAATTCGACAAACTCGGGCCATCAAACGGTGTTATACTTCCAAATAAAAGGTACAAGTAATTGTTTGTCTAGTTGGAACGAATTCGCGGTGAATTATGCCCTTGCTTTCGAAGAAAAGCAAGTCTTAAATTTTGATAGAACTTATCAGGTTTTTTGGATTCGTCCTTCAGCGATCGTCTGCGTTCTAAAAATTGCTTATGTATATCACACGAAAGTGTTTACCACGTTGCTCCATACATACAGGTTGTCCCGTGAACAATGAATAACCTTCTAACACCAAATGGACAACTCTAAGATGGGTCAGAAAAAGTAATACAATGTTTGGTAAAAGTCACATCGTTATCGATAAAATCGGCTTTTTTCATATTTTCGAAAAAAAAAAACGAACTTTGGTCAGTCGCTTTGGTACCTTAGACTGATATATATTTTTTTAACCGTTTTTTTTCATAATATTTTTAATTAGTTTTTCTATCAGATGTGGTTTAAATTAAACCTTAGATACGGCTCTTTAAAAATAGATGTTGAATTTAAAACTTTTGTTTTGATCTAAATTTTATCAAACTTTAAACTGGTGTGGTGTAAAAAAATGTCCGACAAGCTATGTGCTAAACTTGCTTAAAAATTGAATGCTTAACACAAATTTTTAAATGGTAAAAAGATAAGCTATAGCTTTTATGGTTACAAAAATGCTGTTTTAGTGGCAAAGGGGCTTTTTGCATGGAACTTAAATTTCAAACAAAATCAGATCAATTTCGTATTTTATTTTATTATCGTATGTATATTTCAACACGTAAATGAATTGGACTGATGAACGAAATGTCATAAAACTAACAAATGTAATTCGATTTCAACTAAAAATTTAGGTCTTGTTCAGAAAAATTCAAGCTTCAAAACGACTGAAATAATACTTTAGTACCGGAATATAATTGCGCATTGTATATATATTAGAATTGACACACAAGAATATATTATTATTACAGAAAAAATCGAAAAAATTCAGTGGCATGTTAGTCAATGTGACATGTGAACTTAGTGATCAGCACACATTTTTTCAATGGCACTAACTTTCTTCAACTTTAAGTGCAAAAAACACTGGAAATATATTGGCATTCAAGCTTCAGAGCAAAAAAAATGTTTTTATTGGCCTGTTTTATCATTTAGTTCTTGCACCTGATCATGGTCATGATCATGTATGGTGTATTACTCACAAATTCAATTTTACGTAGCGTCTAGTCTTTACAAAATGGTTTCTATATTCTATATACTATCCCCACCCCCCCAATACAATTGCAATGCATGGAGCGGTCAGCGGTCGAATCCAAGTACAACATTAACCAAAAACTGGTGTGATGAGGCTATTTATATATGAGGGCCTCAGAAGCCAAGGGGCATAAGTGCACATTTTGAAAATTTTGAGCTGGCCCGTGCAAAGTACTCATAAAACCGTAGAAAACATATATATTTACTGAAAATTAACTTTTAAGCTCTCCCCGCACCATCTCGTGCTTTCAAATTACGTTAAAAAATGTAAGTTGCGGTTACGTTGGCACTTATGCCCCTTGGCTTCCAAACAAAGTTCTAAAGGCCTGTTTGCTCTGAACTGTACAGCTGTGACGCTTCACATTATTTCAATAATTGTAAATTGTATATATTTAAATAATTATTAAAGTAAATAACATAAATAAAAATAAATTAATTTGCTTTAATTATTTGATATACCTCAGTAAAATTGATATTTGTGCAATGTATTTTTTGAAACTTAGTGTAAGCACTAAGTTTTTTTTCTTATGATTTATTTTTTTTAATAAAGGCTTTAATAAGTTGAACATATCAAAGCATAAACATATTTAATTTATTACATTTTAATATCTAGAAATAATAAATAAAAATTTATTTCATAGAAAATTGATATTTATGCAATGTAGTTTTAAATTAAATTTTGACTTCAAACACAAAAATAAATTTAGTTTAAGGTTATTTTAGTATGAAATTCGTGATGGTATTACGATGTCGATTTGTTGCACCAGCAATTTCACATATTTTTACCCCAGCTTCATGCATTGTTTTTATTCTAACTTTCTCTTCATTAGTTAGTTCCTTTTCAAGAGGCATATTGAACTAAAATAAATATTTGTCAACACATATAAATTACAATTTAATTTTTGTATTAATAATTACAAACCTCTTCAATAATTTTGTCCCTTTATTTGTATGTATGATGTCGCTGCAGTATTCAAGACTCAAATAAATCAATTTGCACAAATATCAATTTTCCATGAGACGCAGTATTTACAAAAAAAAAATTTGGAAGCCAAGGGGCATAAGTGATCAAGTTTGGAAGCCAAGGGGCATAAGTTTTTCAAGTTTGGAAGCCAAGGGGCATAAGTGATCTAAAATTGTGGCATAAGTGCAAAAGTGTTTGGAAGCCAAGGGGCATAAGTGAAAAATACCTTCCTACCGCACGCTGGTACCCCGATATGACATATTGTAAAGGTTTTTCCACTTAAGGATTACTTTTTTATAGTCTAATGAACAAAATAGGTGTGAAAAAAAAAATTATTTACATGCAATGTTGATGTAGCGTGTTTACTTTAAACTTAAATATCTCGAAAATAGCTTCTTTGCACTTATGCCCCTTGGCTTCTGAGGCCCTCATATGTGGTTGTTTACGTGCAACGCGAACTAGTGTGCATCGTGCATATCTGCCTCACTTTTGCTATTCACTGCAAGGTGCACCTCGATGTGTCTGCGCTGAATTCCATAAGTCAACTGGCTACAGCAACGAGCAAAAACGCGAAAAGTTCTATCGCCTTCGTCATCTTGTACTTTTAATACGAAGTCAGCGAACCCTCCCGCGTACGCGCAGCGAAAAAATATGAAATTTTAATTAAACAATTATACGAACAATCAACAGTTTTCACATAAAACATTTTACGGTTTACAACTAACAGTGACATTGAACAATTTACACATTAAAAAATAACAATACAGTCAAAAAATAAAACATTTAACGTTGAATGTAACATTAAACATTCAACAAGTTTACAACATAGAAAACATTTAACATAAAATTATTTACAACACAAGTTTGTTTTCCACATAATAACAACAGTGAACAATTCAACAACGGTTTAACACAAATAGCACAACAAACAACAACTTCAACATCATTTGCATCACCAACATTTAAAACAGCAACTCAACGTTGCAACACCAAACTACAAAGAAAATCAAGTATAGTATAAATCAATTTATTGTATTATAATTTATCTTGAAAAATATTATAATATAAACCCTAAACACCGATTTAGTGTGTTCAACTTTTTTCCCACCCTCGATTAAGCAGTGGTAATAGCCGAAACATATGTCACCAATTACCAGATTAAATTGTTGCATTTGTTATCTTTGTAATGTTTTTTGAATAAAAAAGCATTGATCAATTAGTAAAAATTTCACTATAATATTGGACTTTGCTGAATGACTAATTTCAATGCAATAATGTTTTATAATTCCATTTACAGTCTACGAGCAACATTCGTGCTGAGCGGTTCTTTTGTCTCTCCTGAGTTGTATGTATACTAAGCGAAATTTGTTTTTTGTCTTTGTGTGAGCTTTCCAGCAGCTAACAAACTTTGGTGCTTAGAAAATAATAAAACTACCTTGTGACTTCTATACGCATATCATAAATATATACAAAACTTGAACAGTTTAGTGATATAAATTTTTTATTTTCTGTGAAATCCAAACCCCAACTATGAAGGACCCTCCAGACTTGTCAAAGACTGGAGGCCCAGAACAGCAACTATTTTCTTTGGATAGGTTCAAGTCTTTAAAATTTATTCATCAAGGCCCAGAACAGCAACTATTTTCTTTGGATAGGTCCAAGTCTTTAAAATTTATTCATCAAGGCCCAAAATATTTAAATATTTCGCGCATTAACTGTTCCGACACATTATCAAACGTTTCACCTTTCTTGATAAAAAGTGATTGACTGTACCTGTGAAGGTGCTGTTGATATATGCAAAAAATTAAGAAATGGAACAATTCTAATTAAAACAAGCATCTAAACTTATTCAATTAACATCCCTCTCAACGACAATCCAAGTTGAAGTTACAGAACACTCTTCTCTCAATTATACAAAGGCAGTATTATACTCAATCGAACTGAGAAATATTGACGAAAAAGAGATTTTAGACGAGCTTAAACCTCAAAATGTATGCGAGATCAAGAAAATATTAAAAAAAGTGGAAGATGGCATATTAAAAGAAACCGGTTTAGTTATCATCACATTTGCTTCTCTTTCTCTTCCGTCTGACATCTCAATTGGCTATGAAAAAGTTAAACTTCGTCCATATATTCCTCTCCCGCTCCAGTTTGCACATGCAACCTGCCTAAGATTTGGACATATTGCTAAAATTTGCAAAAACAACAAAATCTGCCCAAATTGCTCCAACAACTTTCATTTAGATGTTGATCTCAATGAAAATTGATCACTAGAAAGCAAGTGCATTAATTCTTACAGAAATACCAACATTAACTTTAACCATAGTGCTTATGATAAAAATTGTCCAATATTTTTAAAGGAAAAAGAAATTCAGGCCATCATAACACTGGAAAAAGCTGATCGGAAAAAAGCTATTAGCACGTACAATGATCGACATCATATTCAGAAATCATATTCAGCAGTCGTAAAAGATAGCTCTTACATCGATAGTAAAAATACTTCCAATGAAGTCAAAATTTCTAAAAACTCTCGTTCTTTGCATCACTGTGACTTACAGACATCGGTTCAAATATTGCCAACACAGAGAGAAATAATAAATTATTCTGACTTTATGCCTGAAATAGACCAAGCTTCAGTTTCCAGTTCATCACATTCCATAACAATGTCAAATTATGAGAAAATCACTCAAATGGAACCCAGCCAAAACAGCACTCCTTTAAATTTCGACGCACCATCGACGCACCATCGACGCACCATTTACTTGGAAGTCTCATATTGAAAAATTAAGTACAGCTTTGACTAAACAACTTAACGTGGTTAAAAGCCTCGCTTACCACAAATTAAACTGTAATACTTTTTCGTTAGTATCAGTAATAAAATCTCTTATTTTGTCAAAAATCAACTATTGCCTCTTCATATACGGCCATTCACCCAAATCGTCTTTAAATAAACTTAAAACTTTAATAAATCCCGCAGTAAGAATTGCTTTCGATGCTTTCCGTTCCACACCTGTAAATAATCTTTTATAAGAAGCCAATATTTTGCCAATAGAACTACAAAGAGATCTAATCACAGCGAAACTTTCTAAATCACTCATGCCTAGTCATGACACCCCACTCCGTCATAAAATCAATAAAATACACAAATCCAAAAAATTCCAAAAACCAAGTCAGCAATATACATGACCGTTCAAAAATCAATTGCTCTGAGTATTCCATTTTTGCCTTTAAAAGCTAACAATATTTCCCATCCACCTTGGAAATTAAATCCGGACTCTTGCAATACCTCATTGCATAAGTTAATTAAAAACAATACACCAATTGAAGTCTTTCATTCACACTTCTCAGAAATTAAGGATATCCTGAATACCCATACATTTATTTTTACTGATGGTTCCAAGCGTAAGAATATAGTAACCTTCAGCATTACTCTCTAAGCAAAATTATAAAAATATCTACTCTACCTGGGTCATTCCATCTATAATGGGCCTATCATTACCCTCATGTTTTTTAAATAGGCTGAAACTTTTTTCAGTGATTGGTCTGTCATGTAGAAGATATAAAAAAATCAATAAAATTTTTTGACCAATATTATTGCTTAAAAAAAATGGTTTTAAATTGCGTTCAAAACAGCTCGTAAGTTAAATGAAAAAAAATCATTGATGAATATAAACAAACCAACACAATTCATATTAGCTTTTATATTATTTTTAGGTAATTATGTATTGGTAGATGACAAAAAAACTGTAAATCTGAATAAATGAAGGCCCTAACGGTTTCTATGTAGTAAAAGATAAAAAAATTGACTTTCCAAGAAAACATAAATTTCCAAAATACTCCATCATCGATTTCAGGTTTTTTAGGCTCAAAATCGATTTTAAAAGCATTTAAAGCTAAGATATATGATTTGCAATGTAAATTGAAAGATTGTGAATGAGTCCGAGAGAATTGCCTTTTCAGGCTCAAAATTTTTAGAACATACAGCAGTACCATTTCTGTAAATTTCATTCATTTTTTCACCGTATTTCATTTTACAAGCATTTGAAGTTTGTGTATCCAGTGGAAAATTCATGGAAGTAAAGTAACGGAATATTCAAATTTTCTCGCTCTCAATCTCAATGTTTCAATTTACATTGCAAATCATATATCTTAGCTTTAGATGACTGTAAAATGAAATAGGGTGAAAAAACATGGATAAAATTTTCAGGGATGGTACTCCTGTATGTTCTTAAAATTTTGAGCCTGTAAAGGCTGAAATCGGTGATGGAGTATTTGGGAAATTGATGTTTTTTGAAATGGTTAATTTTTTTATCTTTTAGCATATAGAAAACGTTTAGGCCTTCATTTATTCAGTTTTGCAATATTTTTGTCATCTACTAGTATACAATTACCTAAAAATAATATAAAAAATTTAAAACTTTTTTTATCGAATTTTTTTATATCTTTCACATGATAGACCAATCACTGAATAAAGTTTCAGCCTATTTAAAAAACATGAGGGTAATGATAGGCCCATTATAGATGGAACGACCCACCTTCATATAACTCTGTTTTCTCTGCTGAAATTATTGCTTTACATGATGCAGTCAACTATGCCACTCAAGTATTCCCGGTAACGATTTTGCAGATCACGCAGCAAAATATGCAACTTCAGCTCCATTAATAATGTCAAACAATTTCAACTTTACAGATTTTAAAAAATACATAAGCAATTACTTCATAAATAAACAGATATCGACATTTAACTCTTCATCTAACTGGTACCAATCTGCTAACTCAAACCAATTAGTAATTAATGATTTTCTAAAAACAGTGTCGTTGAAAATATCAGACATAGTAAAATTTGAAAGAATTCGGCTTGGTCATTCTAAGCTCACCCACAGTTTTCTGATGAATACTAATATAACATTTCCTTGTGCCTGTCCAGTTCTTCCTCATAATTACCTTACCCATATCTTCACTAATTGTCCCACTTTTAATTTTTCTAGACAACTAATATTCAAAAATAGAGACCCATTCCTTCTAATTGCGAATCCCTCCGAGAAAAACATATCTGATATAATAAATTTTTTGAAACATTCTAATGTATATTTACTAATATAAACTCCACTTTCCACAGGATAAGCTGATGGCCATCGCTGCTTTTGCTTACTCATATATTAGCTTTTAATTTTTGTAATTAATTGTTAATAAATAAATAAATAATTCCATTTAATAGTTTTTCTTATAATAATAGCAACAACCATAAGGCTGTCTTTTCAGAAAACCACGCAAACGAGGCATCTGTTGAACCAGCTGATGAAAATAATTTTGATTTTCCAGTGCAGATAACATGCAATATGTGTCGTGAAAATATTGTAAGCAATGAATCAGCTGATAGGTCTGTTCATGAAGGTTTCGAAAAAGCTGATAATTCAGTAGAAAATGATGTTGCCGCGCGACAAAGTTTTATAAGTGATCGCTTACGTAGCAAAGTAAGGCAGATTGTCGGTAATTGTCCAACTAATTACAATAAAGCAAAACCCTCCAGTAAAAAAGACTATGGACGAAGAAGTTAATTCGCTGGAAGAAAACAAAACGTGGGTATTTTCATTTCTTTTCATTTCATTTCATTTATTATCTATGGTATAACCTTACAGACTAGCACAATTCATTTTAAAAATAAAAGAAACTTATATATTATAAACTAAAATATAATTAAAAAATAATTAATACAATTGATTTTGAATCACAGATTTGAAAACATTTTTAGACATAGAAAAATCAATAAAGCTATTCTTATACAATTTATTTAAAACTATGAGTGTTCTATTAATGGGCTCATTAGTGGCATAATTGGTTCTATGGCATTTAATATAAAAATAATCATAAGTACGTAAATTTCTCGAGGGAATATTGAAAGCTAAAGCTATGCGTATTATCACATAGAGTAAACGTAGTGCGAAAACGATCCATGGTTAACCGAATTAATTGCTCTGATGGACGATTATGTCGACCATAAAATGGACGGAGCTTGCGGTAAACTTCGCGAACTGAACCATTATTTTCGAAATAAATTTGCACGATTTGCAAGCGTTGTTCTTTTGTCAACCTGTTCATGATGAAATGGCAAACCAAACTGAACATAAATGACATTAGAGTTGCCAGATTTGACAATAAAATGCCAGTTTTATCTCTATTCGAAAAACAAACCTCTAAAAAAAACACCCTGTATAAGATCAAATAAGTCAGAACAATTTATATGACCATTAATTAAATCATATATAAACATTATACTATGAAGAAGCCGTCTATTTTCTAGAGAGTCGAGACTAATGAGCATGCAACGAGCTTTATAAGAAGGAACTGGTTCAGTGAAAGGAATCAAACGCAACGCAAATTTGATAAATTTTTTCTGAACACGCTCCAAACGATCAATATGTACTCCATAGTATGGATTCCATATAAAGGATGCAAATTCTAAATTTGAACGTACAAAAGAGGTATATAGCAGTTTGAGTGTATATGGATCTACAAAAGCAGAACTATTACGTTTTGTAAAAGCAAGAAGTGAATATGCTTTTGGAAAGATTCTATTAATATGACCATTTAGACTAAACTGAGAGTCGAAATAAACTCCAAGATCACGCATTTCATTGACTCTAGTTAGAGGTTTACCATCAAAGGAATATGAAAACGTAATGGGCGAATTACTTTTTGAGAGAGTCATTTGGCAACATTTTTGAAGATTCAGAGATAAATTATTATTTTTGAACCAAGCAAAAACAGCATTCAATTCAGTTTGAAGTTTATTACAATCAGATAAATTTTTGATTTTATAGAACACTTTTAAATCGTCAGCATACAAAGGAAAACGAGCAAAAGAAAAGCAAGTGGAAATATCATTAATGAATATTATAAAGAGAAGTGGACCAAGGATACTGCCCTGTGGCACCCCAGATGTAACTAGAAAAGGACTAGATTCGATATTGTCAATGACTACAAACGAAATTCTATTAGAAAGGTAAGAGCAAATCCATGAAAGAAAAGTAGAATGAAAACCAAAATTACATAATTTAGAGATTAAAAGTTTATGTGGGACCTTATCAAAAGCTTTTGAAATATCAGAATAGATAACATCTACTTGACGACCTTCTTCAAAAGAAGATATGCAGAAATTGGAAAAAACACTGAGATTCGTAGCAGCCGACCTTCCAGGAACAAAACCATGTTGGCTTGGACATATCAAATTTTTGATAGAAAAGAAAACTTTATTTTTTACAACTTTTTCGAAATCTTTGGATATATTGGTAATCTTAGAGATCGGTCTATAATTTTCAATGTTATTTTTATTCCCAGATTTAAAGATAGGGGTTATAACTGATAGCTTGAATGAAATGAAAACACCACTAGCAAGAGAACTATTGAAAATTAATAGAAGGGGTAACGAAATTGATTTCACACATTTCAACAGAAAAAACGAACTAAGCCCATCAAGGTCACTTTTAAAGGAATTATTCAAATCGGATATTCCGTTCTGTACATCGTATATTGACAAAGTAAAACCGCCAAAGCTAAGCGAAGAATCACCATTATTAGTCACTAAATAGTTATCAGATAAATTATGACTATCAAAATTTGAAACAAAAAATTTTGAAAACAGATCGACAGTGTCGGATAAACAATGAGAAACCTTTTCACCATAAAACATGGAAGAAGGAATATATGAAGAACCTTTTTTTGATTGAACATACCTCCAAAAAGATTTCGGATCCGATTTCAAACGATTTTCAAGGTTCAGTACGTACTGCTTGTATTGAAATTTATTTAAGAAATCAAATTCTCGTTTATAATGCAAAAATTTTTCTTCAAATTCTATACAACCCGTAGTTTTGAATTTAGTGGAAAATTTATTACGCAGATTTTTGAGTTTTTTTAAGCCCTTGGTGTACCACGGTAGCTTATGTAGTTTTATTCTTAAAGGAATATTAACAAAAATGCGATCAAATAAAGTTAATAGAAATATTTCAAAACATCTTGTTGTGTCAAGCCCTGAAAAGAGCTGATACCAATCAATGCCATTAATGAGTTCAATAATAAGATCAAAATCACATTTGTTATAATCATAATATTCAATTTCAAAACAAATGGCAGAGTGATGAATTGTCGCTTCAGAAATGGGACAAGCACACTCAAATAATTTAAATTTCATTGACTTACTAACAAAAACTAAGTCCAAAATTTTGGATAATTTATTCAATACTGAATTAATCTGAGCAAGTTCTAAGCTAAGTAAGCTATCAACAAAATGAATTTCATGCAATTTATTAACATTTAATGGTATTAGACCTGAATCATCATCAGAAGCAGGTGTCCAAATGAAGTTACAAAAAAAGAAATCATCAACAACACAGAAACAATCATCATTTCTAGCAGCAGAAGATAATGAAATAATATTATCATCATGCTTACTATAAATTTCAGACGAACTGTTTGGTGGTATGTATGAGACAGACACAAATATGTTTCCAATTGGGTGGTGAATAATAATACAAAGTTGGTCAAGCAAACCATCTAAATTGTCAATGTCACAGGGCGATGCGCAAATATTTTTTCTAATGCAAATCAGGACCCCACCACCTCTGGAGCAACCAGTTTTCAGTGCACTTCGAAAAATTTGAAACATAGATGCATCAGCAATTTCCTCATTATAAAAATCATCATTTAGCCATGTTTCAACAAATATATAAACATGAAATTCCGCATCAGAAATAAAAATTCGTATTATAACTAGCTTAGTACGCATACCGGATAGATTTTGGTAATAAAATTTCAATGTATTAATACTATTCAAAGAAACCGGACTTAATACATTTAACTTATAGACTGTGGATTCCCTTCTGTTACTAAAAAAGAAGAAAATGGTCGAACTACTACCTCAGAAGGCCAGATTGAAGAATTAAAAACTTTCTCATAATAAGTTGCAGGAAGAACTAACTTAAAATTTATTCTTTTTAAGGTTGTAACATCAACATCTTTTTTTATGAGTCTGTAGCAGGCAAAATGGTGCTTATCAATTTTTGTGCGCGCTGACACATAATCAATAATATTATCAGCAGTGACAGAGGGCTTAAACGAAGAGATTTGCAGAGTTGTTTTAGAAAAAGCAACATCAAGCTCAGAATTATTGCAGTGACCAACAATAAACTTTTTGTTATCTATTTAGTTTTTCTTCTTGCGAACAGTTGACCGCTCAGTAGACGCATCAGCAGATAAAGCGAGCACCGAGCCACCATCAGAACCAACATCAGATAGAACAACAGCAGCAGGCACAATAGGTGACGTCATTATTTCAGCAACAGAAGAACGACCAGCCTGTGCACATAATGACACAGCAGTAGAAGCAGAAAGCGAAGGCGAAACTGATCGAACATTTACATCAGTATCATTATCTTGCACGACATCAGAGCAGTTTGTTATCAACACATTAACTTTCTCAAAACCGGTTTTTGATGAAGAAGCTGATAACAAAGGAGATGAAAAATTTGCACAAGTTTTCACAGCTGGTGCAACGTGGTTGTTGTTGCTATTATTGCTATTATTGTTTATGTTTTTATTGCCATCAGAGCTATTGTTTTTACAATTTTTCGACATTAAAAACGATTTCAATTCACGCACTTCGGCAACTAAATTTGATACAGTTGCTGCAAAATTATTATTGAAACTTAAACAACCGTCACATGAGTAATTAATGTTCGGATGGCGATTAATAGATTCAAAAATTTTATCATCTAATTTAGTAAAAGTTTTATGAAAAATACTTTTACAAAAAATGCACGTTACAATATTAGAATCAGCTGTTGGTTTGCAACAAACAAAGCACCGAGATCTTAGCTTTAGCGACATGTTTAACGAATCGCAGTCAGTCGACGACTGAACAACAAGGATGCAAAGTTGTGAGCACAAAGTAGGTATATACGATAAAGGAACCGACAGAAAATGAAGCTGAACGATATTAAGCAAGACTGGTGAGTCGTGACTTTAACCAAGAACATGGTGTAGATTATTTCGAAACTTTAAGCACAGTGAACTAGTTCACTTCAATGCGAATTGTCTTTAGAATTACTGCATCAGCAAATTTAAAACCTAAGCGATTTGATGGCAAAACAGCCTTTTTAAAAGAGTCTATAAATGAAAATGTTTATTTTGAGAAACCTAAAGGGTATTTTGATAAAACAGGTAGAGTTTGTAAATTATTGGATAGCCTAACGGTTTGAAACACGTTTCCAGGTGCTGGAATCAAACTTTTTCAAAAGTAATGAAAAGGTATAATTTTAAAGAAAGTATTTTTTTTTTATAAATAACGACGCCAGTTAACAAATGATGGTGGCAATTTATATTTATGATGGGCTAATTGCATTTGTGGGTCTGAAAATACGACATTTAAGTGATGGCAGCCTTCATGTGGGCCAACTGAGCTGCACTGAAAAATTGTGATACTGCAATAAAGTGCCTATTTAGGAATGAAAGTGCGGAAGTAAAAAACTATCCTTACAGGAAAGCAGTTGGTACTTTAATGTGTTTGATGCTAGCAACAAGACCGGATATAAGTTTTGCGGTCGGTTATGTTAATAGAAGTTTTCGAAAAACCCTTGATTGTTAATTAATGATGTGAAAAGAATTTTTAAATATGTACAAGGCGCCAAAGGATACGATTCGACCTTTACACTCTACGATATGCATATTTTCAACCGTTTTAGTGATGCTGATTATAGTGGTGACATCGAGACTAGGAGGTCAACAAGCGGAGTGCAATTTAAAAATACTGGTCAATAATCCTCCAAAAAAGAAATTTTTTAAAAAAACCAATAAAACAATCAATTTGACCCAAACCAAACGAATTTATAGTTATCGGAGAGGATACCGAAATCTTACGAAGTCATCGCAAGAGGAAGAAACACATTTTAAAAACACATCATGAAGAATTTTTATGAACACGTAAAATTAAAATACTCAACACAAACTTGCACGATACTAATGTTAAAAAAAAATTTTTTTGTGTTTATAGAAATAAAATCACCCTTAAAAAAGTCGCCAAAAAAGCGACGAAAAGTCGGGTAAAAATTGACTTAACTTAAGTGCTATTTAAAAATACTGGTCAATAATCCTCCAAAAAATAAATTTTTAAAAAACCAATGAAACAATCAATTTGACCCAAACCAAAAGAATTCTTTCCTTTTTTAACTTTTAATATTTAATTTGTTGCCTTGGCTTACTTCTCAACAGCATCTGCAAGCCTAATGGCAGCTGTGAGCAAGTGATGAAATTGACAGTTCAGATGAATGAAATCGCAACGTTGCGTTTTACAAAATGCCAAATTCCGAAGCTTCCACTACGTTAGTGGGTTACTGAACGTTCAGCGCAGGGTTGCATTTTATCAAATGCGAATTTCAACAACGCAGCGCGAAGTGGTGTGTCGTGATTTACAAAATGATGCCATGAACGAGCTCTCTCATCGTTAGTATAGAGACTAATATTGTTTCGGTGTACATACTTGTTTTTTTTTATTTGCACAGTTGTTAAAGGTTTCATTGTTTTTTTCTTGTAAAACTGGTTTCCAAGAAATGAACTCCGATAATATCATTCGACTATGTAGTCATTAAGTCTATTTAGTTTATACCCCATGGGAAAATTTTTGATGTGGCTGGTGGGAGAGTTGGGTTTGAGTCGAAAAGTGATACAGAAGGGATATAAAAATGTTGCGCTTGATAGAACTGTGTTTTCTCTATATACATTAAAAATCAAATAAAAAAACATATTTTTTTAAAGCATTAAAGGACGAGCGCTTAAAATCAAATTTTCTTTTGGGACGATCGGATTTTGTCACTAAAATTTGGCGCAATTGAAAACTGTTCGTGCAGCAGACTACTATCAAAAATTTATTGACGCTCAGAATCAAAGAATTGGGCTGGGAAATGGCCACGTGGAATACTTATCTTTAGTTGATGCAAAACGATAAAAAAACCTAGTGGAATCATTTCTATGAAGTTTCAAACATGCGAAAATTGCAGAAGTATATTAATTGATTTAATTGATTATTCAAAAACAAAAAGCTAACAGATTCAATAGAAAAAAAAACATTAATTTTAATTGGAAAAATTTAAAACCTAAATTTATTAATCTAATTTAAAAAAAAAAATTTTTTTCCTACAAAGAAAATCATGAGTGTGTTTGGTTTTGGTAGAGTGATTTTATAGCAGTTAGAAGAACAACGGAACAAACATTGTTGTTGTGTTGGCTGGCCGGCGAACGGACATCAGTGGGTAAGTGATAAAGTTTCGTTGCTCTCTATTTTGATTATTCTATTGAAAAATAAAACATAAAGATATGATTTTCAAAATTTTCATTTTTAATTGCTTAATATTAATTAAGAACAATACTAAAATAATAACAATTAGCGCTTCACAACTTTGGCTTAAAATTCTAATGTAAAACAAGAAAAAAAATAACATTAGTAAAAGTTCATAATATAATGTTACTAAGCTTAAAGTAAAAAAATTGGATAAAAATTGGATAGTATAAAAATCATGCAAAAATGTTAACAAAACTTAAAATATTAAGAATTATTACATTGAACTTGCAGTCATTTTGCAAAGACCAATATGATCGTAAAATTTTACTTAATTGATCAATCCTTTTTATTCAACAAACATGACAAAGATAACAAATGGAACAATTTAACCTGGAAATTGGTGACATATGTTTCGGCTATTACCACATATATACACATTCTCATATGTATATACATAGCCTCATCAGACCAGTTTTTGGTTAATGTTGTACATGGGATCGAACCCCTGACCGTTCTTGAATTGCAATGTTATTTTTGACGGTCGCTCTTAACACTTGAGCTGTTGGGGACATGACCTTGAGGTGTACAATGTGCGCTTATCTATTTCAATCCACACACAATGTTCCATTTTTTGTTATCTATATACTTGTCACTTTCTCGCTGTTCCATTTGTTATCTTTGTCATGTTTGTTGAATAAAAAGCATTGATCAATTAAGTAAAATTTTACGATCATATTGGTCTTTGCAAAATGACTGCAAGTTCAATGTAATAATTCTTAATATAATAAATTATCAGTCGCTAAAAACTAATATTCCAAAACTTAAAATAATGTAACTAACATTTTTTTTGTTTTCACTTAACATAAATATAATTCGAAAATTGAAAATAGAATTTAATAGGAAGAGAAGTAGGTTAAGCATAAGCGCTTTCAATTTATTAATAACAATTCACCGCTAAGGTTAATTCTTTGATTTCTTGTTTTTTCCGGTTCTCTCTCTATCGATTGATTTCGTTTTTAAGTTTTATTGTTTAGGACTTAGTACGAATAAAGTAACTCAAATGTAAACATAGAGGCAAAAATTGATTTTTGTTCATTTGGAAACGAAGAAAAATGGAGTGAAGGAATTTTTATGACTTAAGGTGGCAAGGTAAGAGTGCTTTAGTGGGTGTTCTCAGAAAACAAATGTCTCTACGTCTACAATGTATCTGGAACATAAGGTTGGGCGGGCAAACGATCACAACATCAGATCGATAATGTATTGGATTTTTGAGGTAGACCAGTGTATATATAGTATAGTTTCTGATTTTTATCACTTCCATTTGTTAAATATTTGGTTTTTAGAATGTCCCATAAAGCACGTAAAATTTTTTTGATATCGAGATAGTGCTACATTTGAGCAGCAACACCCCACCTGCGTTGCCAACGAGCTAAGCTGCATCAGTACGTGCTGACCGTTGTCACAAGTGTACGCCAAGGTAAATAAAAGAAAAAGAAGGTTTAGTTACAAATATCCTATCCGATACCAGACCCAGATACCTTGCACTACCTTTAAAGGCAAGTTTAATGCCCTTTCGCAAAGGTGGTTCTATAATTGGAAGTTTGTGATTCCTGGTAAAATTACTAGTTGAGTTTTGCTCGGATATACTCCTAAACCAGCGTCATCTGCCCATGAGACGAGTATGTTTAAGGCATCCTGACGGAACGCCGTCAGGGCGAATTCCTTATAAGAAATGGATTTCTCAATGCTTCCCACTAGTGTGTGGAGTGCAGTTTCTATGAATCTGCCTTTCGCGTAGGTATGCTGAGAATCAGACAGCAGATCAGGTTTGATACTGCTTCGAATATACATTTCTATAAGTCTTTCCAATGTTTTTCAAAGGAAGGAAAGACTTGCTGGCCTAAGATCCTTTAGATTTATGTAAGAGCTCTTCCCAGCCTTTGGAATGAAGATGACTCTGGTCATCCTCCAAGCTAGAGGAATATTGGAAAGGTTTAGACAGCCTTTGAAAATAGCTACCAACCATGGTATAGTTAAGCTAGCAGAGCTATGTATTTCAACTGGTGTTACACCATCAGGTTCTCGTGATGTTTAGGGTTTGAAGCTACTTATCGCCCATTGAATTTTGGTTTCCAAAACAATGTCCCAAGAATATTTGAAGACATCTGGTTTGGACATTTTTGTCCTCTGGTCCATGCAAAGAGTTTCTAGGGAAGTGTGTGTCTGTGGTAGAAAGAATCTTCCTTAGTCTAGATGCCTTTGAAGTCTCTTCTATGTTTCCGCAGAAGTAACGCCACGAGTTACGTTGCGCCGTTCTCAACGAACTCTTGTATATTTTATGACAAGATTTGTATTCGTTAAAGTCATTTTCTATACCTGATTTTTTGGATTTGTTAAATGAAGTCCTGCTACTAAGTCGAAGGACTTGAATCTCTATGTAACCACAATTGGGGTTTTTTCTTCCCTTTGGGTTCACTTAGTGGACAAGATATCTTCAGAGATTTGTTTAACCTTCATGCTAAATTTTGAACTAGCTTGTCAATATCGTGGACAGTAGGCGGCTATGCAGGGGTTGGGATAGGCGAAAGTGCCGCAAGTTTCCTGAATTATAATCCCCAGTTTGTCCTTCTTACGTTCCGGTGAACAAATTCTTTATATCGATGATCCAAAAAAGAGTGCTCCGTTGAGACTCTTCAGTCAACGATGAAATCAAATACAAAGTCCGAGACCAGTGTTATGTCCAAGACTTCTTCCATATTCTTTATTATAAAAGTTGGTTCACAAACTTCGTTGCAGATAAGGAGCTTAGTATTTAAATTATATTCAAAAAGTGACTCACCTCGTTCATTGTCATCTGTGCTACCCTAGACAGTGTGGAGTGCATTTTGTGGGTCCATCACAACACCTAATACTGAAAAAAAGAAGAGTCCCACCAGTTAATAAGTGTGTATTTTTAGAATTGTAAGATTTCCAGAACTATTTTTTAGAATTCATATATATTGCCTAGACAGATTGTAATTCTGAATTTATTTGTGATAAATCACATTTTCTTTTTTTTTAAATATTGCTTACATATCATATCATATGGTGAATTGATGAAGTTCTGGATACACAAATGTTAGCAACGATTTGCTCATTTTGGCCAGTTTTTATCGCGACGCATATGAATGGTTACAAAGTTTATTTGAATATGCAAATCCATACACATTTGATTATTTTCTCACTTATTACCAACATTAGGTCATTTGTTAAAAATTTTGAAGTATTCTTATTTTGTTGATTTGATCATTGTGAAATTACAATGGCTGTTCGCCACAGCGATGAAAATATATCTCAAACTTTTAAAAATGAGCATGGCTCATGTGCAGTCTGCTTTCATCAATTAATTTCTTCAGAAAACGTTTTGGTTACTCGTTGCAAACATTCTTTTCACAAGCAATATGTGCTTGAGTGGATCAGTAAGTATTCGACAAGCGCTCAATGTAGTCAGAATTGTACAAAAACTAGTTTAATGGATGCGTATGGACATAACGAATTTAATTTAGATTATGAAGTGCCCAGATCTTCTCAAGGTGCCATACCACACATACTAACTGTTAGACATATCAAAATGGCAAATATACGCCATCAAATCCAATCAGATTCCCCATTACTCAATAATCTATGTAATGATAGAAATTTGTCACTCCCATCAACAAAAATTAATTTACCTATACAAATGCAAGTTCAAATAAAATTGTTGAGACCCAACAAATAAATTCGCGTAATACAACGTTAAAGACACGTATAAATTCGGGTTTCGGCTTTGTATGAAAGCATTCAAGCGTTAACTCAATAAGTAACTCAAATAGCTATTAATAGACTTCTTTGGAAAGAAACTTTTCAAGGGAAAAATTGTTCCTAAATGAAGGTTCGAACAACCAACATACCGAACGAATACATTCAAATGTTCATCGTTCTCAAAGCTGTCATTCTTCATATCCAGCTCTTAATAATTTGGGAAGGATTTCTACTAATATTCATGTTGATAACAACAGTAGTCGGAGTTAAAGTTGGAATATAACGTTTAGCGGTTCACTGAATAAAATGTCAGTCGATAAATTTATTTAAATGGTTGCCTCTTTAACCATCGACAGCCTGGGTGGAGATTTTTCAGCCTTATGTGAGCATTCACATATTCTTTTTGTTGAAAAAGGACAAGATTGGTATTGGCGTTATCGTCACACAGTTCCACGAATCGAGTGATCACATTTGTGTGAATCATTGCGTTCACATTTTTAAGACCATTAGTCTGACAGAGATCTTAGTGAACTTATTCATGAAAAAAAAAACAAAAAGAAAATAAAATAAAAGCTTTGAATAATTTTATAACTCTGTGATGTTTTTATGTGATAGGTTGCGATACCCTATATCTGATTAAGGCTTATTAAATATTCTGCTGAGAAACATAAAACCATAGTTCAGAAACGAGTTGTTTTATCAAAATGTTGTTTCGGTTGCTCATCTGCGTAATTTGTTAATGCGTCGGGAAGCTTTACTTAATGATCTTGAAAAGCCAATTTCTACGCGCAGGCAAGTGCAAGAAATTGATTTTTATTTCAGAGGTGAGGATTTTTCGAACAGCAAAGAGAAGATTTGTGAGTTAGCGAAGAAACCAAACATTTGTTGGAATTATTACAAAGGACAACATTACATGGATTGTTTGGAAGACCGAACAATATTTTGCTATGGATGTGATGAAGCTTACGATTTCAAACCAAAATGCACCACTTGCCAAAAAGGAAAACAAGCAGAAAACTCCCGCTTAAGCGTACAAGACTCATCGTATACGCTCCAATCAAAAATAAATTTGGCCCAGAAAGAAATTCTTAAGCAAAGTATCTTAAACCGTTATGATGAATTTGAAAGTTCTGTAAATTATAAACCCAGTCTTTTCCCAACTAAACCATATCACAAAAGGAAGTTGAAAGGAAGTCAATTCCGGCAGAAAGATCGTGCAAATCGCAAAAGTTGCGTAAAGTTTTTATCAGCATTTGAGAAAATAAATACGACTTACGACCAGAGTTATATTCAAAAATAGAAAAGGTTTCTCCAATATTCTATCCTCCGCTTTTTATAATGATATTACATCATCATATTCATTAGCTGATACAGTATCACTATTTGCAAATTATTTCACCTCAAATTTAATAATATCATGACATCCTCTAGTTACTTTGATACTGATATTGTAGATTGTGCTTTGAATTTTGGTAGTCTAACCATACATCCTGTAGATGTTGAAACTGCTATTGCTCATCTTGAAAACTCTAACAAATGTGACTTGGATGGCCTTTGCCCTTTTTTTTGGTAAAAAAAAATATGTGCACACAATTTCAGGACCTTTATGCTATATTTTCAATAAGTCTCTTAGCTCTGGCGATTTCATTGATAAGTGGAAAATTTCTCTTATTACACCTATCTTTAAGACTGGTAATAAACGTGAAAAAACATTATTTGTCCCAATCAGCGTGGCTTTGTGTCTGGTAGGTCTACCACAACTAACCTCGCTGTATTTACCAATTACTGCATATCTGCGTTATCAAGTTGACGTTATCTACTCGAATATAGTAGCTAAGGCTTTCGATAAGTAACCTCATAATATATTATAACTCAAACTTGCCAATATTGGGTTTCACTCATTTTTTTTCTCTTGGTTGCGATCATATCTTTTTAATAGAGTATCCTATGTTGTCATTGAGAATGTGAAGTCGAATTCTTTCTTCGCAACATCTGGGGTGCCTCAGGGTTGTATCCTTGGCCACCTACTACTTATAATTTTCATCAATGATATTTCAAAATTCTTCAAATTTGCAAATTTCTTACTTTATGCTGATAACCTAAAGGTTTTTTCTAAAATAAAAGAATATATCTGACTCTGTTTTACTTCAGTCTGATTTAAATAATGTTTATTCTTGGCTTAATTACAACAATCTATCTTGCAATATTAATAAGTGTTTTCTTGTAACTTTCTCTAAAATAAATTTTCCTTTTCCTGTTGACTACTGCTTTGATAATACAAAATTAGTTCGTGTTGACGAACTACGAGATTTGGGTATCATATTCGATTCAGGGCTTAAGTTTTATATACATTTGAATCGCATAATTCCCAAACCATACTAAGTTTTTGCATTCGTTAAGCGAAATAGTGATGGATTTTCTAATCCTTACACTTTAAAACAGCAATATGCGTCATTCGTTAGATCCAATCTCGAATACGCATCTTTTAATTGGAACTAATTTTTTTCGGTGCATATAAAGCGTTTAGAACGTGTTCCAAAACGATTTCTAAAATTTGCCTTGCGCTCATTAAATATTTTGAAGCCTGTTCCGTCTCACAAAGCCACTCTTGAAATTAGAAGATTACTCACAGTATAATGATCATATATGATCTGATAAATGGTAACATTATCTGTGATAAGCTACTTGAATTACTACCGTTCGGTCGCTTCGAAAATTTGATTATTTCTGCATAAATATTCATAGAACATTCTTTTAGCTTTAAATCAAATATATGGTAATACTGAATTAGATTTTTGCATGCCTAAGGACGCTTTTAAAAATTATATTTCTGTTGAATATTAATTAATTCGTACACTTAGTTCTCACTATTACATAATAATGTAAGTCAAGGGCTAAGTCTCACTATTACATAATAATGCTAAGTCTGTAAGGATAATTGTCCATAGACATAAATAAATAAATAATATTATGGGCACACAAAAAATGTTAAAGGAATTAAAGGATATATTCCTTAATCATATAAAAATAAAATAATATTTAAAATTAATTAAAACACTCAATTTGCTTGTGTGCAAAATAAAAGCAACAAAACATGAAAAATTAAAAAATAGAACAATAAAGTTATCGGTAAATGTACCGTTATTGTAAAGTATAAGTTCTTTCTGAGTCTTAACAATTTAAGTTTAGTTAAGATTTTGCGCAAGCTATGACAACTGTTCGGTTTATAATGGTCCGTGATATATACTCAAATCCTCTAAAATTTCAAATTATTTCCAAAAATTAAAAAGGAAAATCGCAATATCTCTTGCAAAACTGATTAATATAAACCGATCAACAATTTGTAAGCTAAAAAAGTATAATTTCACAAAAGACTCAACAACGGTACATTCAGGTGAGCAGCCGCAGAAAAAATTGCTGCGTGTTAATAGAAAAATTAATGTAGATGTCAATCACAGCACTCTTTCGTAGACGAGCCATTGAAACCAGTTTCAGAAGTTACAGACTTACCAAGAAACGCTTGCTTACAGCTACGCCCAAACAATTTTATGGTGCTTATCAAAATTATAATACACTTCTATAACTTACTTTCAACCCTTGCTAAAGCTGTGTTGATTACGTTTTTGCAAAAACAAAAAATAGAGAATGAATGTATGTATTAGAATAAGCTTTAAAAAAAATATATTTCATAAAACGATAAGTGATTTTCACAAATTTATTCGATTTCAATTTTCTTTATTTTTTCTGTAACTGAATCGACGAATAACGAATAAAATTACGTAAACAGAATGTCAAATTACAAATAACATACAGGTTTGCATTTCAGTCATACTTGTGATTCGCTAATGTACGATAAGAGTATTCATATACGATTAAATTTCGATTACAACTCGGCCAAACTGAGAAATGATCGTCTACGATATACATGAGTCGGTATTCTTCGTCGCCCCATGAACTGAATTATTGATTGCGTATTTTACTTCCAGTAACTTAAGTGACCAGTCAGAATGCTGTATTTCTTCACTTAATTTGCCCAACATTCTCTTAATTACTCTATGAGCTCTCTCCACCTGCCGATTCGGTTGGGGAGAAGCAACTGCCACTTTAACATGTGATGTATTTCGCTTAAGCAAATATTCCCCAAATTCGAGTGACGTAAAACAGGTTATTCGGTCGGAGGTGATTTGTCTAGGTCGGCTTTAATAGGAAAAATATCTATCATAGGCTACAATAACCTCACGAGTACTAGTAGAATTTGTTGGATACAGTTTTACAAAATTTGTAAATGCATCAATAACGACTAATATATGCTTCCTCCAGTGGCGTGCCGTGGCGTTTTCAGCAGGGTGTTCAACGTGTATATGTTGTTTAAATATGAATGCCTATCCTAAGTTTTTTGCAAGACCACGACGGTTACGTGATAGACTGAGATCCCATTTTTATTTTTTTATATATTTTGTTTGTTCTTTTTCTGCTTTTTTAATATTTTTTTTAATTTGTTTAAAGTTGTTATTATTATTTATTTTTTATTCCAAACAATTTTATTGGTATTTCAGTTCAATACGACGTGGTTTTTTTAAAAAAAATTTCCTGAACCTCATCATAAAAGCTGTTTTTGCTTTTTGTTTCTTTAAGAAATACTTTTTCTATGGAAATTAAAGCCAGTTCCGACAATCTCACATAGTGTTTCTCGAAAAAGTCTTTATACGCTTGAGTGTAGAGAATAATCTTTCAACTGAGCTACTTGAAGTTGGAATTGTCAAAACTAAGGAACTTAACTTTAAAATTTCTGAAAACGTATCGTTCAATTCCAAATTCAAAAGAATTTCGAGTATATCTTTGATGAAAATACTATATAATACACTCAACTCATTTCTTAGCTTAGCAAATTCGAAGAAGGGGGCATATGAAATTTTAAGGCTTTCAATAGCCTCATCTGGAAAACTTCTTTCGAAATTGAGAAACTTTTTTGAATTCAACAATTCCAAAAATTTTAATCTTTTAAATCTTAAATCCATTTGTGTTGACAAAGTATCAATTATTTCAAAAAATACACGTTCGTATCGCAACTCAAAACATTGCAAGTTCAATAAATTCAGAGCACACATCGCAGTTTTCTCTGTCAAACATTTTTAAACAGCACTGTGCTGCAGTATTGAAGTGCGAATTTTTCGGCAAACGTATATTTGTTTTTTTTTTTGTTGGAGGGCAGAGATTCTCTGCCAGAGAAGCGGCCGCAGTTCGTTGCGTGTGCGCTAATATCCTACGCACGCAGATTATTGTTTCTCATGAGCATTTCATTAGAATGTGAATGTATTACTTTTTTTTTTACTATAGGTTTTTGCTTTGACTTGATGTTTGATCTGCAACATTTTTAAACGACATTGCACACGAGAAGCGGCGTTAGTCGAGTCGTGTTGCATCAACTTATGTGCGCTAATATCCTACGAACACAGTTTATTGTTTATCATGAGCATTTCGTTAGAATGTGTATGGGTTATTTTTTTTATTAAAGGTTTTTGCTTTGACTTGGTGCGACATCAGCAGCGCACAGTCAAATCGGTTGGATGAAATTCAACATCGTCAAATAATGTTGCGTTTCATATATTTGATTTGTTACGATGAGCTAGAACAATTGTAGTCGTATGACATACATATATTGTACGCTTAGGGGAGAGAACTATGATATGATGGATATGGTATGCTGCAGCGTGCCAGCAGCAACAGTCTCAAATTATTGACAAATATGAAAACATATGATAGAGATTAAAAAAAATGCATCGGATATTGGTTGGGTCTGCGGAGAACACCTGCGCACCTTAGAGTAAACGCCACTGGCTTCCTCTTTGACTTAATTGACGGTAAAGGTCCAAAATTATCAAAATGAATAGTATCAAAAGACAAACCGTTTTTCGGAAAATTATTTAAATGTCTCTCATTGGACCGGACTGGGGTACACTTCAAACAGTTAATGATAAAATAATCTATATTTAAACGCATTTTTGGAAACCAATAATATAAACTATCCTATTTTTTCATGAATCAACCGTATCACGGTTCCATTTCTGTTGGTACGTGCAAGAACTTTTGTCCACTTTCTGTAACTCTAAATACCAGGCCATCTACTAAATCAAAATCTTTTACTGCCTCATTTTTAATTCGTTTACATATATTTTTAATATTTTCATCCTTTTCTTGAGCAATTCGGATTTGGAAATCTAATTCATTTGCAGCTAAGGTTGATGCAATTAGGAATCGACTCAGAGCGTCAATATGTCCCATTGATGAGCCACGTCGGTGTATAATAGAATATTTGAAATTCTCCAAGCTCGAGAGCCCATCTCGCTGTCCTTGGATTCACCTGCTTTGTTTCTAAGGTTAGGGTTACCGAATTACAGTCCGTAATTATTTTAAATGATATTCCTTCCAAATATTGCAAGCGTCTCCAGTTCAAAGCTGTGATGTTTTGATTCCACAGCGGAAGTACTTAGTTTTTGAAAAATGTGATATCGGAGCTTCCCACCATTTTGGCGTTGAAAGAGCACACCACCGAACCCAATCGTACTAGCATCGTAATGTAACTTATTAATTGCTGATTATAAATTGGTAATTAGTGAGTCTGATTTTCAACTCATTGAATGCATTCACACAGTGTTCATCTTAATTCCCTTCTTTAATAATTCTTGTAATGGTTTATATAATATCGTATATTCGGAAAAATTTGTTGAAGCAACTTATATATCATCCATAATTTTTATTTCGTCAATTAAATCTCTAAATATACTATTTACAATTCGGTGAAATACAGCAGGCATATTCTTTAACCCAAAAGGTATCTTTAATATTCATATTGTCCGTTAGGAGTTACAAAAGCAGCGAATTGTACGGATTCAGGTGAAATGCTAAATTCAATAAGTTGTAGTGGATAATTGTCCCGAACGGCTATTATATTTAAACCTCTATAGTCAACACTCAAACGTGTGCCACAATTGTTCTTCTTAACCAGCGCAATTGCGGAAGCGTAAGGCGAATTGCTTGACCGTATTATGCTGTCTGCCTGCAATTGGTCTACTATGGTTTGAACGTTCTAAATACGAAAGTTGTCGGGTTGAACAATGAAATGGAACGTCCGTAGTCAAATGCACTTTCATTTCGTACTTATATGGTTCAACAGTGATTTTATCTGGTTTAATATAGGAATCCGTAATTAGCTTTTTCAATTCGGCATGGTTCAATTTATTCAATAAAAAATTACGTCAAAACCCATATCGTCAGAAACAATTTGAATATTGAAAATAAATGCCAACTCTAAAACTCTACTGCAGTTGGTATCATATTTGCTTTGAGCTGACCTAGCATTCGAAACAATTTCTTTTTCGATTCTACTTTTAAACATTGTTGAACATTCTTCTTTGAAAATATTGTTTCGACTTTAAACTTAACTCAAGCTATAATATTATTTTGTTTATTCATTAACAAAATGTTTTCTTTTTTGTGTTTCAATTAAATGAATTTCAAAAATTTCGACTCAAAACAACAGGTAAAATCATAGCGTCGTCTGACATAACTTTAATATTAATTTTTCATATTTCATTTTTGAATTCAATTTCACTTTCAATTTCATCCAGAATTTTTAATTTATTTCCACGAATACCAAAGAATTTTCGACTTGGAATGTATGGATTTTCAAGCATCTCATTTGGGACACAAAATTGTTTTACAAAACTAACTGGACTGCCGGTATCGAAAAGGGAAAGAAATTTATGAAATTTTGCACTTCTTTCCGAATTACCTCTAAAACGTATACTTACTAAATTGAGGGCATCAAGTAACTTGATTGTCGGTTTTAGCTTTCGAAATCTTTCTTGGATTAGGACAAGAGCGGTGGTCATGTCACATTTGCCAACATCGAAATCATGAATTAACTGGCCGCAATGGAAAAGGACATTTTGGTTTGATGTGTTCATTTTGCGAGCAATTGAAACATAAGACTGCATTTCTATCGGCACTTTTCTCGGCATTCGGTTGTGTCAAATTTGTAGATGATTTAACGGCATTATTATATTTCTGGTCTAAGTATATTTGCCGAAAGCGATTCACAAGACGCTTTAGCTCTTCAGTTGAGCAGCCATTAACAAATTTATATTTGCCATAATGGAGTCAACCACTTCCGTTTCGCAAATATCTGATCGCTTTACGAAGGACTGCATCGTCAAAATGTAGCTGTGAAGTGACTCTTCCCGCTTGTTCCAGCGGCGCTGTCCCATAATGCGATAAACGTGTTGCCGGGTAATGGCAACTTCAAACTCCTTAAGAAGTGGCATCCTGAATGCATTGTAATCCAGTGCAAAGGTCGTTGCGAGGGAAAATCGTGCGGTCCCAGCAAGCGATCGTAGCAAACTCAACAATTTTAATCTATAATTGCACGATTTCTTCAAAATCGCGTAGAAAATCATTAATGGAATGCCCCATATCACTTTGGTATAGCGTGTTCAACATCACCGAAATCGAGTCTACGCTCTTTACGAACAACCAGAGTTCCCTCCAACTCCTGGATTTGTCGTCGAAGCTCCAAAATTTCTAGTCGATTTTTTAATGCCAGCAGTTCCTGAGCTGCAGCATCACTGACGACACGTTCAGCAGAATTCACGGCAGTACCAGCGACAATATTGCAATTAGAATTGTCGGTACAATTTTTGGTAACATCGGCAATGGCATGACCAGCGCAATTATCGGCATATATGACGGCGTCAGGTTTTGAGCATTTGGCAAAGGCGCAAGCAGTGTTTGCAGCGGCAGTGCTGACTTGTTGAAGGATTGTCATCAAATATGGCTTCACCTTCAGTTTCGGCATCGGAAATGTTGTCTTTTCAACATGTGCCGCGTACAGACGTTTGAGCTGCGCTATGATGGCCATTGGTGGAAATTTTACATTTGCCGAAGACAAAGCGTCTATGTACATTTGTTTAGTTCCACGAGGCATTTTGATTTCATTAAAATTTCAATTAAAATTAATTTTGATTAAAATTCCTTCGAAAAGTAAAAAATTTTATTTCAACTTATTCCTTGACGCACGCGGATGACTAACCCCACATCTGCGTATTAAAATGATAAATGATTTACACAAATTTGTTTGATTTAAATTTTCTTTATTTTTACTGTAGCTGAATCGACGTTTCACGCAACAACGTTTTTTTTTCAAAAGGATAAAGAATAAAATAACGTAAAACAGAATGTCAAAATACAAATAACATATAGGTGTAAAGGATAATGAGAATTATAATTGAAATTTTCATTATAAAACTAGCATTGAACAATGGATCATCTATTGGACACTGGCGTTGCAGGGCAGAAGTTCGAAACATAAAATTCAAACTGACATATCGTGCGTGGAAATCGCTCTATCGCGTCCTTTCTTCTAGACTTTCCTTCGCGCATTGGGAATCAGCCAATCAGAGGACTGAACAGCGCGTCGGTTGCTTAAAATTGGGCAAACAAGGAAAGTTGAGAGTGACACGAGGAGTTAATTTTTGGCGTTGGTTGAATGCAGGCGGTCGCTGTTGTCTCGGATGAAATGAATCAGTGCTGGGTAAAAAGTTTTTGTTTGATAAAATTTAGCTTAAAAGAAAATTAGCTTGTTTATTTTCGATAAGAAATAAAGCAAATCAATTTAAAACAATTTACATAAAGGATTAAAAGTAAGAAAAATACGTGACTCCATTTTGGTACACATATTTCTGTTAGCGTATGGTCAATGCACTACGTAGCGTTCACCTTAGCAGAACTGCTTACGTTGCAGTTCTCACGTTATTGTAACCATAGCTATGCATGGTCAATGTACTGCGTAGCGCATTGACCGTACCTTAACTGCAAACTTTGCAGTTATTAAATTCATTTAAGCTTAAGTCAACTTTTAACTTTTTGATTTTGCATAATGCACTTTCTTTAACTTTTTGATTGATTTGTATTTTTTTTGTCTGCACTCTTTGTTAAGCACTTAATTATATATAAAAAGAAACTTTCATCAATAAAATTCATTCTAGCTTAAAACACAAAGGCGTTTGAATCATTTTTAAACATTAACCGGTTACTAGTTCCAAGTACTAGTAATCAATAAATAAAAACCTTCTAGTTTATGTACTAGAAGGAACTTTTAATCATACATTAATTTAAACGTACATTCTACATACTCAAGCCAGCTTACAAATACATTTGCTTCATTTTCAATGTCTCAATATATCAATTTTGACGCAAGGGTCACTGAAACATCGCGAACTAAAATAGACTTACTTTTTAGTAATAATAATCAGATTCAAATAAGAAGCTTAGATAATCAAAAAAATTCTGACCATGAAACGATAATCTTCTCGGTACCAATAGAAAGAAAATATATAATGAGATGTTTTAAAAACCGTAATTGTTGGGATAGTTATAGTAAAGAAAACATGCTAAACATCCTAAGAACATATAATATGGGAGAAATAAATAACTGTGATATCGAACTAAAAGTTCAATTAATAAATAATATTTTAAACGAGGCTATGTTAAAACTAACGTATGATAAACGTGTACAAATAAAAATAAGAAACAAGTGGTTTGATAGGGAGTTAACTGAACTAAATAAACTAAAATATGAAATGTTGATAAACGCAAAAAGGACAAATAATTGGAATGATTATAACGATATAAAACGGTACTACAAAAAAATCATTAAAATAAAAAAGAATCGATATATGGAAAATAAAATAATCATGAATCGAAATAATCAAAAACAAATGTGGAAATGCCTAAAAGAAGCTACAAACATGAATACTAATAATTCGAAAATAAAGAGAGTGTTCATAAATGATAAAGTCCTCGAAGATGAAAACGAAATCGCCAGCGAATTAAACAATTATTTCATCGAAAGCATTGGATCAATCCGCAGCAGTATCAAGAATACGGACTTGGAGGAAGAATACTCGCCGATTTGCAGAAGCCTGTTTGAGTTTAGCTATATAAATACAGATGACATGATAAAGCAATCAAGGGCGTTAAGAAATAAATATGGTGGAAATAAACGGTTATCAGAGGGAGTCATAAAAGACAGCATGGAGTATTTGGGTTACGAATATACCTGTATAATAATTGAAAGCTTTAGAAACGGTATCTTCCCCGAATTCTGGAAAACTTCAACAGTGGTTCAAGTAGAAAAGGTCAAAGGAACAATCAAACCGGAGGAGATTCGGCCAACTAATACATTGGGAAATGATGAAAAAATAATAGAAAATATTGTTAAAAAATAGCTCTTTCAATATATAACCACACATGAAATTATTATACCAGAACAACCAGGGTTTAGATCGAAGTACTCATGTGAAACTGCACTTAATCTAGTATTGGCTGAATGGAAAGAGAGCTTATCAAGGAAAGAAGTAACGGTGTCAGTTTTTCTAGACCTAAAAAGGGCGTTTGAAACGGTAGATAGGGGGATATTGTTAAAAAAACTATATAATATTGGCATAAGGCATACAGCATTAAAATGGTTCGAAAGTTACCTGACTGTCAGGAAACAAAAAACTATTGTACGAAAAGCGGTATCAGCTGAAAGAATTATATACATAGGTCTACCCCAGGGCTCGGTGCTAGCCACAATTTTGTTTGTGATATATGTAAACGATATTAAAAAACACCTCAAATACTGTAAAATTAGACTTTTTGCAGATGCACTGTTGACAATAAGTTGGCAGTCTTTGGATGAAGCAATTAATAAAGTACAAACTGATTTAAATTTGATTTATCAATGGTTATGCCATAACAAACTCAAAATTAATATAGATAAAACAAAATATATGATAGTGAGCAAAAAACTAATTAATTCCGATAGTATAGAACTTACGATATTAAATACTGTAATACAAAGAGTTGGGCAAATTAAATATCTAGGGGTGATTATTGATGAAAGATTAAAATTTGAGGAACACCTTAAATATATTGAAAGTAAAATTGCAAAGAAAATAGGCTTCATGTTTCGAACATGTAAATACATGAACATGCATATTAAAATAATGGTATACAGATCTATAATAGAACCACATTTTATATATTGCCAACTATACTTTATACACTTACCGCTTCGCAAATAGCAAAGTTGCAAAAACAACAAAACAAAGTAATGCGTTTTATTTAAAAAAAAAGATACGATACACCAATAAATGAGATGCTAGATAGATTGAATTGGCTTAGCGTGAAACAATTAATTAGTTACTTCACAATGCAATTTATACATAACATAAAAATAGGTAATTTACCGGGTTATTTATTAGATCGATTGAGGTACAATAGTGATGTTCATAGTTATCACACAAGAACTAGACAAGATTTTCATTTGCCAATAATTAGATACGAATACGAGAAAAAGAGTTTTTATTATGATGGTATTAAAGAATATAATAAACTTCCAAACAATATAAAAGAGTGTAACAATGTTGAGAACCTAAAAAAATTGTTATTTGTACATTACAAGGCGCGTCAAATTATGTAGTTTCTTTTTATCTCTCCAAATTTTTTAAGGCTTGTAAATTGTAAATTGTGAAATTAATTACATAGATAATAGTATAACTTTGTTTACTTTAATCTTCTATTTGTAAAATAGTTTAAGGTTGTGAATTCTTTGATCTAGGTCAAATCGACCGTAATAAATAAATAAATAAATTAATACAAATCAACATTTAAAAACCTTCTAGTTTATGTACTAGAAGGAACGTTTTATCATACAAATCAACCCCGACGGTTCAAGCAGACGATACAGTCTTCAGCAGGACATTCCAGCCTGAATTATCAAAATGGAGGAGTTAAACGCAAGTCAGCTAGAGGTTGGCGCACAGATCCTACAAATTATAACAAACTTCAAAAAAGATCCACATGAACGTAAACAGAGACTTTCATATTTCCAAGAACGAAAGAAACGCCTCTCTGAAGCTCGTCAACAATTTGAAGAAACGGACAATCAAATTCGAGTGTTAAAAGATGTACCCAGAGGCCATGCATATTTCACAGAGCAGTACTACGATCGCATATCTGAACTTTGCGACCGCTATGAAAAAATTTTCTACGAAAACATCGTTAGAAAACAGCAGATAACCATTGAACCGCAAGCCACTAGCATTACTCCTGTCATGACTCCATCAACCAAAAACACTGAAAGAAATCAAGAGTCTGGGGCAGCTGTTTCTGAGCCAGATAACGAAATTATTGCCATGATCAGAAGGCAAGCGGCTTTCATAAACACACTGAAACGGGTACTATCCATGCTCACCAGCAATCCTAATATCACACAAGGTCGCAGTTTAAAAAGTATCAACGAACTCTCTCTACATATCGAGGAGCTGCACTACAGCATTTATGAAAACTGTGACGACCCAGAAGCAAAAGGATACAATATAAGCTCATACATAGAGTTGGAGTCACAAATTTTTGAACAACGTAACACTTTAGCAAGAAATAGTGATATGTCTGTTCAAGGGCCTAACGCAAGGGAAAAATTAGCGCTTCATCTACCGAAAGTATCTATTCCTTCATTTGACGGAAACTACTGAAAATGGCAACAATTTTTTGATATTTTTCAAAAAATGATTCATGAGCAAGCAATACCTGAAATTCAAAAAATTTGGTATCTTAAGGCTAACATTACTGGAGAGGCTGAGCGGCTTATTAGACACCTGAGCTTGACTGCAGAGAGCTACACAGCAGCTTGGAAATTAATGCAAGACCGTTTTAACAATAAAAGAGTACTTGCACATGTACTACTGCAAAAGTTAACTGAACCATCCAACATAATTATATTTATTAGTTAAAAAATAATAATTTTTTCCGGACAATACCGCGAAGTCTCAATTTAAAATTTTGGTAAAAAAGTTAATTTAATAAAAAACAAAAACCGCCTTAAATGACTTCGCTTTATATTAGAAAAAACCGTAGCTATTTAAAATAAAATAAAAACGAAATTTTACTTAAAATGGGATGCATTTCGACTTTGAAGTCATCATCAGCCAATCGATTTTATTAGACTAAAATCTAAACTAACAAAATTACTGATACCCTAAAGCTAAACATAAAAATTGCGCAAAAGACCAACACACAAAATAACATTAACAAATTAAGCGCCGAGAAACAATTGTCATAATAAAAAGTAAAAAATGTAAATCCACTAAGAAAAACATAATAATAAAATAGAAAATAAACTTGTTGCAGGTACTTATTCTGTATGTTTTAATATGTTAAAAAGAGATGACCTAATCGGAGCTTCCATAGTGTTCATCATAATTTTTTGATTTTTTTGCATGTAAATGCTCTCATATGCGTCTAAGCTTCTGTCATCGTTTATGTGTTTTAATAATTTCAATTTTTTTATTGTAAAGCTGTGCGAATTTTCGATTGCATGTAAAGCAACAGCTGATTTGGTCGGTCTCTGAAATTTTATATGTGCTATATGTTCGTTGAACCTCGTTTCTATGTTTCGCTTAGTTTGTCCGTAATATTTCTGCTCGCAATCATTGCATGTGATTTCGTAAATACCTGCCTTTTTTATATTTTCGGTCTTGTCTTTTGTTGTACCTAATTTATGCTTTAGTTTTTCATTTGAGGAGAAAACCAGATCAATGTTATGTTTTTTAAAAATTCTTTTTAATTTGTTCGTTATGATTGGTGCAAAATGTATTTTTAAACGATTGGTGTCTTCAGTTGTATTCATTGTTTTTAATGTTGTTGAATTAAGTCTTTTTATTGTTTTTGATTGTTTTTCAACCATTTTCGTCACAATTGTTTTGTCGTATCCATTCAATTCAGCAGCATATTGGATGTAATTTAATTCTTCCATGTAATTTGTTACATTCAAAGGTAATTTACACAGTCTAAAAACCATATTGTTAAAAGCTGCTTTTTTATATTGGATAGGACAATGAGAATCGCTAGGAATATATCTAGGAATGTTTGTTGGTTTCCTGTACACCTTGACAGACAAATTATTAAATTTCTATTGACTACCAAATCTAGAAAAGGTAGATTTCCATCTTTTTCTAATTCAAAAGTAAATTTGATAGTCGGCCATTTCGAAATAATGAGTTCCCGTCCTGGAAAAACTTGTAAAAGAAAGACCAAAGAATACCAGTAAACAGTGCAGTGAAACAGTAATTATTAAAAAATTACGACAAAAAAATTGTGTGTACATGAAGTCGGATAAAGGACGAGATTTAGTCATAATGGACAGAACGCAATATAATGAGAGAATGTGTGAAATAACGTCAGCTAACAGTTTTGTTGAGCTTAAAAGAACACCACTGCCAAGCATGATCAAACAAACATCCGTTTTATTGAAAGAAATTCAACAGATTTTTGGCTCAAAAGTTAAGTGGAAGTTAATGGTTGCAAATCCATCAGTCCCGAAACTCTACGGCTTAGCGAAAACTCATAAGCCAATTCTAAAAATGAGACCAATTATCTCTAATATAAATTCACCAACGGAAAAAATATCGAAATGGTTAGTGGAAGAATTTAAAAAATACCAACAAGGTTTCAACAAAAGCGTTAAAAATACCTTTGAGTTTGTTGATAAAATTAAAAATATCGTTTTGAAAGAAGATGAAGTTTTAATTTCTTTTGATGTTGTTGCTCTTTTTCCTAGTGTCCCTATAAAAGAAACGCTTAATTTTTTAAAAGACTGGCTTAATGAAAGGGAGCATGATGGAAAAAAGAAGGAAACATATTTCAGTGCAGCAAAACTATGTATGGATTACAACTGTTGCCAATTTTTAAACAAATTCTACAGAATAAATGAAGGTACTACTATGGGAAACGCTTTGTCGCTATTTTTGGCTGAATTGTTTATGTCAAATTTCGAAAGTGATTTAGAAGCTGAAGGTAACTTGCCAACTGTGTGGTTTAGATATGTCGATGACATTTTTGCATGTATGCACCCGAATAAGGTCCAAAGTTTTATGGAACTCATTAATTCGAAATGGCCGACTATCAAATTTATTTTTGAATTAGAAAAAGATGGAAATCTACCTTTTCTAGATTTGGTAGTCAATAGAAATTTAAATAATAAATTGTCTGTCAAGGTGTACAGGAAACCAACAAACATTCCTAGATATATTCCTAGCGATTCTCATTGTCCTATCCAATATAAAAAAGCAGCTTTTAACAATATGGTTTTTAGACTGTGTAAATTACCTTTGAATGTAACAAATTACATGGAAGAATTAAATTACATCCAATATGCTGCTGAATTGAATGGATACGACAAAACAATTGTGACGAAAATGGTTGAAAAACAATCAAAAACAATAAAAAGACTTAATTCAACAACATTAAAAACAATGAATACAACTGAAGACACCAATCGTTTAAAAATACATTTTGCACCAATCATAACGAACAAATTAAAAAGAATTTTTAAAAAACATAACATTGATCTGGTTTTCTCCTCAAATGAAAAACTAAAGCATAAATTAGGTACAACAAAAGACAAGACCGAAAATATAAAAAAGGCAGGTATTTACGAAATCACATGCAATGATTGCGAGCAGAAATATTACGGACAAACTAAGCGAAACATAGAAACGAGGTTCAACGAACATATAGCACATATAAAATTTCAGAGACCGACCAAATCAGCTGTTGCTTTACATGCAATCGAAAATTCGCACAGCTTTACAATAAAAAAATTGAAATTATTAAAACACATAAACGATGACAGAAGCTTAGACGCATATGAGAGCATTTACATGCAAAAAAATCAAAAAATTATGATGAACACTATGGAAGCTCCGATTAGGTCATCTCTTTTTAACATATTAAAACATACAGAATAAGTACCTGCAACAAGTTTATTTTCTATTTTATTATTATGTTTTTCTTAGTGGATTTACATTTTTTACTTTTTATTATGACAATTGTTTCTCGGCGCTTAATTTGTTAATGTTATTTTGTGTGTTGGTCTTTTGCGCAATTTTTATGTTTAGCTTTAGGGTATCAGTAATTTTGTTAGTTTAGATTTTAGTCTAATAAAATCGATTGGCTGATGATGACTTAAAAGTCGAAATGCATCCCATTTTAAGTAAAATTTCGTTTTTATTTTATTTTAAATAGCTACGGTTTTTTCTAATATAAAGCGAAGTCATTTAAGGCGGTTTTTGTTTTTTATTAAATTAACTTTTTTACCAAAATTTCAATCCAACATAAGTCCTGACGCTAGATCAATAAAACACTTTCATGATTGTATTCATAAAAGCCTACTAGCCCTTAACAACATGGATATAAACACAAGTTCCTGGGGACCATTACTAGTACATATTCTGGTAAAGAAATTAGATCGTCATACGCATTTGTTATATGAGCAATCAATAAATGATCCAAAAGGAATACAAACAATAGAGGAATTTCAGGGTTTTTTGGAAAAGCGGTTTCAAACTTTGGAAGCAATAGGACAAAAGGATAAATCGAATGACACAAAAATTTCATCATCAATGCTAACATATCAAAAGGAGCATAATTGTAGATTTTGCAGGCAGGGAAATCATCCCCTGTATTATTGTGAAAAATTTATAAAACTTTCCGCAGCGGAACGTCTGAAATGGATCCGAAAACAAAATTTATGTGTCAATTGCCTAAAATCAGGACATAGCGCAAAAACGTGTCTATCACGCAACTGCAGTAAATGCAATCAAAAACACAACACTCTTCTTCACTTAGAAGGAATAAGGGGAAAGGCATCATCTACAAATAAATCAATAGCTAACGCAGATGAACCAAAACCATCAACAACACTAGCATAATCAAACCACGAACATAGCAACCAAATCTATGTATTTCTAGCCACAGCAAAAATAATTATAAAGGCAAATAATGGACAAACTGATGAAATAAGGGCCATCTTAGATTCTGGCTCACAAATAAACGTCATTTGAGAACAACTCGTTAAACGCCTAGCCATTCCTACCACAAATACTGAAGACTGAGTTCAGAAATGACGTAAAATCGTTAAACAATTCAACATTTTCAAGACACGTCTTTGGCAAGGAAACACTAAGCACAGTTCAGATTCACACTTTCGTAGATGCATCTGAAAAGGCATATGGCGCAGCGGTATATCTACGTTCAACATCCCGGCACGGATTAACTCGCGTAAATGTTCTGTGCGCAAAGTCTCACGTAGCACCCATCAAAAAACAAACTTTACCACGACTCGAGTTATGTGCAGCACTTCTGGGAGCAGAATTAACCGCAAAAATTCAGAAAGATATAAACTTAATTTATACTGCCGCCATCCTCTGGACGGATTCTGAAATTGTGCTATCGTGGATAAATTCTTCTGCATCAACATTTCACACCTTTGTGGCAAACAGAGTGGCAAAGATACAAGAACTATCACAAAAGGAGCAATGGCGTCATGTTAGATCAAAGGACAACCCAGCAGATATTCTATTTAGGGGAATATCTCCGAGAAAACTGATGGCATATTCAATATGGTTTTATGGACCATTATACCTTCACGGAAATGATTCGTTATGGCCAGAACCATGGTCGGTTTCAATATCATCAGGCTTAGAAAAGAAAAAGATTCACAAAACAACAGCGATTGCATCAGAGGATAATGGCCTACAACAAATGATATGTAATCTGAATAATCGCAATTCATTTCGATTTCTCTTGAGTGACTGGTTACACACTACGCTTTATCAATGCGACTAAGCATACTTCTGGATCATCCTCCAAACAAGAGTCGCTAACGCCAGAGGAGCTAAGCGCCGCGCTGAAAGTCATCGTGAAAGCAACCCAACAATCAGAATTCATTGAATAGATAAATCAACTAAAAAATCACAAGGACATCTGCAAGGATAAGGATGGCATATTACGCGTTAGTGGTTGCCTTCAAGCTACCAAGCTGGCCTATGACGCAAAACATCCTATGCTGTTACCATATAATGACCCATTGGAATTTATTGAATGAAAAAAAAAAAAAAAATATGCAAGAAATAATGCTTTATTGTAAAGAAAATATGAGTGCACAAAAATGATTTTTTTGGTAAAATCGAAAAAAATACTTAAATAACTAATAAAAAAATTATACTTTTTGTGTGCAAGTGACATTTTTTACAATCGTAATGCAAAAAATAAGAACTTAGCAAAAAAAAAATAAAATACATTTATCTAATTACACAAAGAATTTTCGCGGAAGCGCTCCGCCACCTTATACAAAAAAAAATACAGAACTGACACATATGCATACACACAAAATAAAAAACAATTCTGAAACTTAAAAGAAAATATCAACAATCATCATAAACATATACTGTTTTTCTCTAGGGATTTTAGGGAGAAAACAACTTTGATTTAAACTTTTAAACTGGAATAGAAATTAAATTTCGGCGGAAGAAAAAAACTCGCCAGGGCATAGGGTGTTCATTATTGGCGTAAACATGCTGCCCACCTTGTAGGAATGCAACTTATGTGCAGAAAATTCAATAATAAAAAAAAAATAAATTCAACAATAAAAAATTCAATAATAAAAAATAAAATAAAAATAATAGAGCGGGAGCACCACAGCAGTACGCGCCAGTGGCAGACCTCTTCCGGTCGGCTAGACGCCTACCGGAAACATTACTTAATGAACGGCAATCACCAGGAACAAGATCCTGACAGAACCCATCCAAAAATGGTGCTCTGCGCTAGCGGCTGACCAAATCCGGTCGGGAAGATGACTGCCAGCATGATCCTTGGGAACAAATCAACCCCAAGCCGGAGATGAACTGGCGCGGATTTATAAAAAGTTGGGTCAGCCAACTTGAAATTAGTGAAGGGCCCCCACACTCGCTCTTTGACATTTCTCAGTGGCATGACGACCTCCAACCTTCTTTGCACCCTGTTTTCCAGACACATATTGGTGTCGTGCTTGACCCGCAGCGACAGAACACAAACCACTTCGCCATCAACGAAACTCGTGGTGATGCGCCACTTCCTCACCAAGTCCTTGGATATCAGGGTTCTTGGCGAGCACGCTTCCAAAATTGCCGATTGCTCATGACGGCTAGGATGCTTCTTGGCACCACGTCTACCGCAATACTTTTTCACTGGACGACTGGAACTGGAACGAATAACTCCACGAAAGGCAGTTGACAGTAGACATGCTGAAACGAAACAAAAAATTAAGAGACAAAAAAAAAGTGAAACTATTAAATTATTTAGTCGACGGCAGGGCGACTAATTTAACTATAGGTCGCGTCTTGGTTCGAATATCGGCGACCCATACTCTATTATCGCTTCCGGGATAAGTTTTACGTACCCTACCTAAGCGCCACTCATTCGTGGGAAGATTGTCTTCTTTAACGACGACCAAATCGTTAATATTAAGATCTTTTTGTGGTGATCTCCACATAACGCAACGGTGCATTTCTTTGAGATATTCGCTTTTCCATCTATGGCAAATATGTTGTTGCATAGCCTTTAGCCGTTGCCAACGATTGACAATTTTTAGAGGCTGATTAAAACTTTCTGGCTCCACTTGAGATAAGAGTGGACCGCCAACCAAGAAACGACCTGGAGTTAGAGACTGAAAATCATATAGATTTTCAGACATGGCGCTAAGTGGTCGCGAATTTAAACACGATTCGATTCGAATAAGTAATGTGAGAAATTCTTCGAAAGTATATTTAAATGAGGCTTAAAACTCTTTACATCAACTTTCCATAATCCTCCCATATGAGCACCTGCTGGAATAAAATGCCAAGAAATTTCTTGATGTGCATATTGTGCTAATACGGCATCTTGAGACTGGCTTAAAAAAGCTTTCAAATCCTTTTTCAGAACTTTAGGAGCTCTGACAAAGTTAGGTCCATTGTCTGAGTATAGATTTGCTGGACAGCCATGTTTTGCGACGGATCTCGCAAAAGCTGCTAAAAACGTAGTAGTTGAAAAGTCGCTTGTGGCTTCAGTTGAAAAGCAAATAAAAAGGCAGACATAGCCTTTACTAATTCGACAACTTCTATTGATGTAGCTTTTTATGTAGAATGGACCAGTAAAATTAATACCAGTGGACGAAGACGGACGTGAGATCACAGTTTGTTCTGCAAGAACAGTCAAGGACGATTGTGGAATCTGTCCAACAATACAATCGGTGCCTATCAATTTCAAGGTGAGAGATCAATGAATCGACCATATAATGTAGCGGCACATAATTCAAGACGAGGTAATGAGATCGTCTTGACTGGAACAACTTTACTTTTAGCATAAAGCAAATTACTGACAATACAGTCACCTTGCTTAACGCGGAGGTAGATTGATGCAGCATACGCTTTCTCAGAAGCATCACAGAATGCGTAAACTTCTACTTCTGAGGCTGGCGAATAACTGACATAACGTGGGATCCGAATTTTTTCAATATATTCATATTCCTGTAAAAATGATTACCAGGAACGGAGACCGTGCGGGGGGATTCTTTCATCCAAACATATTTGCTGCATTAAAATTTTTTCTGTCACAATAGGATGACTTAATTTCGAGACGTTTAACAGTAAAATAAAATGAATCGGAAGTGGTATTAAAACAAACTCCTAGAGTCTTTGCACAACTTCCATCTTCTAATTTCAAAATGTTTTCTCGTAAGAGTTACTCAACAGGAAGATCGGCTAATATGCTTGCCGCATTTGCTGTCCACTTTCGCATTGTGAAACCTACAGGGTCAAGAGCAGAAATCAGCTCATTTCTAGCTTTTAAGGCAGTTTTAACATCGTGAGCGCCAGCTAAAGCGTCATCAACGTATACGAAGTGCCGACGAATTTGAGCAGCAAGGGGATACTGCTGCTGCACATCATATGCCAATTGCAGCATGGTTCTAATGGCTAGATATGTTGCACAATTGACACAAAAAGTTACGGTCTTAAGCTCATAATCTTGAATTTCGTCATCAGATGAGCTTCTAAAAAGAAATCGTTGGAAAGTGGAATGTTTTGAATCCACAAGTATTTGGCGATACATTTGCTGAATGTCACCATTAAAAACGTATTTGAAGAAACGCCATTTCAAAACAAGAAGCGTTAAATCCGCTTAAAGAGTTGGGCCTACGTACAGGATGTCATTCAAGCTTACCCCATTGGAAGTGGGACTTGACGCGTTGAATACTACACGAACTTTTGTTGTAGTACTTTCTGATTTAATAACCGCGTGATGCGGCAAATAATAATGACATGGCGAAATCTCGAATCTCGGTTGGGAGACCTCTTTCATGTGGTTCAATTCAAAATACTCGTTAACCACTTCGTCATATTGAACTTTGAAATCTGGATTTTTGGTTAAACGAGTTTCACCTTTAAGAAATTGTTTAAAGGTGATGCCTCGAGAAAATCCTAAGTTAATTTCGTCGGGGTAGCCACTTTTGAAATGCAAAGTGACTATATAACGGCCACTTTATACTCGTCTAGTAGTTTTCTTCACAAAATTTGAGTCATAAGTGAACAAGCACCCAACAACAAAATAATTGTCATGATATATATTAATATGTAATCGATTTATTAAATTCAATTTTTATTCATGTTTCACTGTACTCTATGCGCAATCTAGACGCCAAATTTCTTTGCACATGTTTGCATAACAGCCGAGATAACGGTACTTTTGATTTTCAGCTTAGCAAAGCATGCGATCCAAAGTCAACAAGCGCTTAGTATTATTGCAGTTCTTAAGAGTGCAATATGCTAATTTGGTCAAAATTTTAATTGCAGTTTATTGTGTTTATATTAATTGATCAGACATTTAGTAAAAATTCTCTTGTTTTTTTGAAAAAGTGTTGAAAATTGACGATGGAGTCTAAACGGAAAGAAATAAGTGTCGGTGAGAGAAATATCATCATTAAGTTCTGGAAAAAAGGAAAGACAAACCGGGAAAATGGACGTTTGATTGGAATAATAATAAAAAATTTCAAATCTACCGGAATTATTACGTCAAAGCCTCGATCTGGTCGCCCACCGAAGCTCACGCTCCGTGAAAGCCCTTCCATATTGCAAGCAGTGAAGAAAAATCCACGTTTAACTGCATCGCAAATTGCATGTGATATACAGGAAAAATTTGAAAAAAAATATTTCTGTGGTTACTAAACGCAGAATTTTGAGACGGGCTAGTTTCCATTCTAGAGTAGTACGAAAAAAACCGTTTATTTCTTTAATTAATCGAAAAAAGCGCATTGCCTTCGCAAACAAATATATAAATATGCCGGAAGAGTTCTGAAACAATGTGCTGTTCTCCGATGAGTCGAAGTATTGTATTTTCGGTATAACAGGACGCAAATTAGTATGGCGTAAGCGAGGTGAAGCCTATAACAAATGTAATCTTTACCCAACGGTAAAACATGGTGGTGGTGCGGTGATGGTTTGGGGTTGTATGGCAGCCAATGGCACGGGCAATCTGGAGTTTGTGGAGACAACGATTTATAAGCATATTTATTTAAATAATATGAAGTCGAGTACTGAAAAATTGGGATTACAAAGAGAATTTTATTTTCAACACGATAATGATCCCAAGCGCACTGCCTAAATTGTGCGCCTTTGGTGGCTATATAACGCCCCCAGACTATTACATACGCCTCCACAGTCACCTGATATAAACCCTATAGAGCATTTATGGGCTCTTTTAGAAAGGAAAATACGCAAACATACAATTTCAAGTAAACAGCAGCTTAAAAACATAATATTAAAAGAGTGGACGGAAATATCAGTTGAGGAGACCAGCAAACTTGTAGCTTCGATGAAAAAGCGTTTGGTGGAAGTTCTTCAGCGTCGCGGTTATCCGACTAGTTATTAAATTACTTAAAAACTTTAAATTTTACATGGTTACGCTTTTTTATATCTAGTGCTTGTAGACTTTTGATCATTAAATTTGCTACACTCAAGAACAAAAGTGCCGTTATCTCGGCTGTTGTACGAACACGTCCAAAAAAAATTGGCGTGAATATTGTATAAGAAAAATAAAAACTGAATTTAATAAATTGATTACTTTTTAAAATATATTCTAACAAATATTTTTTTACTGTTTGCTTGTTCACTTATGACGCTGAGTGTATGTATGTATATACAAAAAATAGCGCCAAAAAATAAATCTATATATATGAATATGTATATTGAATTCTTCTTTTTGTTTTATAGAAATTTTTGGCTATTTTTTGATGTGCACACGAAAAATAGTTTCACAAAATTCACAGATTTGAAAAAAAGAAAAAACTCATACTTTGCGAACCGAACCAAATTTATAGGCGGAATTCGAATCCGATACTTTGAAAATTTATAAAAAATGGTTGAATTCTAATTCAACAAAGTTACACTTTTTTTCAATTTCAAACGAAATCACGTACCTTGTAATTTTCTGTTGGTAGAACATTTTCAAAATTAAAATCCAAAATGCCGTCGGCAAAACACAAAGTTTTTTGTTGATTTTGCTGTGGTTGCTGCTGTTGCAGATGATGCTGGAGCAGTTGATGCAGGTGAAGGCTTTAAACAGGAAAATAAATTTTTTTTGTTTTAAAGTTTTATTGTTCTTTTAATTTTGTTAGTCACAAAGGCACTCACGGCGGAATTTGTAAAAATTTTATTTTATTAAAAAATTATGTTTTTAATGCTTTTTTTTAAAAAAAAAAACGCAGCACTTTAAAAAAAGCGGTTCGAGAAGGACCAAATGTTTTTCTCGGGTCATTTTAGGGGAGAAAATAATTTTGATTCAAACTTTTAAACTGGAATAGAAATTAAACTTCGGCGGAAGAAAAAAAAACACGGCGGTTCAACTTGTTTTAACAACTTTATTGTGCTAGAGACAATTAGGAAGTGATCTTAAATATAATAATAATAATAAAGAGAAGGAACGATATGCGCTGCCCAAAAAGGGAAAAAACTTAACGAACACCACTATGCCGACACTAGGGCATAGGGTGTTCATTATTGGCGTAAACATATACAACACCAAAAATACTACTACAAGAACAACTTTAAACAACACCCAGATTTACATACCGACAACAACGAAAAGTGTGAGCTACCAAACTTTAATTTTTACTCTTTTTTATAATTAATATCTTACTTAGTAAACTCTTGAATTAAATATGTCTATTTACTTAAAATTGAAAACAATTAAAGATAATGTTGAAATGAAACACTATTAAAGATAATGTTGAAATGAAACACCGCAAAAGTGGAAATCTTGCAAAATTTTAATTAAAACTTTAATCTAAATGATATTTGAATCGATGGAATCGTATGCAAGTAAAAAGATATATTTTGTACCAAAAATAGCAAATCCACCCGACTGCCTAGAGCTTCGCTCAATCGAAAGCTATTCGGCTCTAATAAAAAGAGATTTTCAGAAGAGTGGTAAGGCTGCAAAAAATAAAAAAGACCAAAAAAATTTCTGGGTATTTTTTTATAACCAAAAAGCAAAACGTAAGTTTTTTCTGGGACAGTCCTTATATTTAACTTTATTTTAATTAAAAAAGATGAGGTAAACGTTATTATAACTATTAAGCGATGAAAGTTAACACTGCTATTCGAACAGCAATAAACTGACTGGTGTAGTGTGCAGTCTGCACTGCGCATTCAGGATAGTAGTAGGCGGTGTTCGATTTTTTATACAAATACGTTGGAGCGTGACAAAAGAGGTTGCACGTTTTATATTGTAGTTTGAGTTACGATTTAAAAAACCCCATACAAAGTTATATCGTTGAAAACGACGAAGAATTCTGTTTCTCATTCGTCTTAATAGCTGCAAAAATACGCAGCGTACGGACACACGAAGAGGCGAAAAAACAAAAATCGCCTAAAATTACAACGTTTTTCGACCTTCCTATGAGTATATCTTTGCTTCTAAGGCACCTAGAAGGCTGAACCTTCTGTTATTATGTAGAACACGTCCTAAAAATTTCAGCCTAGTCGGTAACTCCTGCGCCGAGAAATTTTAACACGATTTTATTCTAACTGAAAGATATCATTTGTATGCGCCTACCTCGCGTTTTCTCTTTTTTTTTTATGTCATACTAACGTTCTATTGCTATTACAAGGCGATCGGCTTCAAATGTGTTTTTTTGCTCCGCCCAGCAGGTTCACAAGGTAAGGTGGGTTAAAGAAGGGCCCGAGCACACAAGGCTCGGAGGATCAGCCATGAAGGAATTTTAGGGACGCCCGTATTTATTTTGTAACAGATTTATTTTGGTAATGAGTAAATTTTAAATTATGATTCTAGAATTTTGTTTGCTGAAGAGCTCAGCAACCCAGTTCAGCACGAGCACAACTTTGTACGGTGAAGGTGCAATATGAGCAGCAGCGATCCCATCCCAAATTACCGAACTGCTAGCATCGGCACACCAGCTCGTGCTGCCGCTGTTCATAAAGCCCAAACAAAACCACCAATCGCAAAAAGCGATTACATAGGGTTGGATTTCAGTCATACTTGCGTTTCGCTGATATACGATAAGAATATTCAAATACGATTCAATTTCGATTATTTTATATATTTTTAGCACTACAATGGAACAAAGCCGTTACTTTTAGTTAGAATGCACACATTTTTGTCTTCTGGTAACTGCATCAAAAACACAAGTAATTGAATGCAATTATTCTTTGAATGACCTTGGTATTTTCTAACATCAAAGATGCAGTTTTCTTCGAATTTATTAGGTAGTTGAACAAGTCGAGCTTGTTCCATTCAGTTAAATTTACAATTTTAAGATTGGAAACATTTTCATATTTCTTATTCTCAGCATATACTCGCCGTGTTCAGACTCCCCACACATTTTCTATGGTGTTTAAGTACGGCGGGCATGCAGGCCAGTTCATTATCTTAACGGAACAGACTTGTAAAAAGGCCATTGTCCAGTGACTTGTATGTATGCGAGCATTTTCCTATATGAAAATATAGAGTTTTCTTTATCTTCAAGCAAAGGAGGTGGCAGGCTACTTTTCCAGCACACAATGCAGATTGTGATCTGAAAAAAGAATTTCTTATTTTCTCTAAGGTATCTTAGAGTACGGCTGCTCAGATAATTTACCTCCAGCTAAATAAGTGCGAAGTTAATTTAATTGATTTGCAATTCCAGGAAATAATTTCCCTGTGTATTTTATTAATTTCTGTGAATTTGTAAAATTTAAAAAATGTTACATGTGCGTATATTTATTTTAAATTATAGTTCGTCGCCGTCATCGGTACTCATTAAGTTTACAAATTGAATTGCTAGTTTTTCTGCATGATTGAGAACGTCTTCTCTATTTAATGACGAAGAAACTGATTTAAATGCTTGAATTTTCATGAACAGATTTTCAAAAACTTCCATTTGAGCTTCTACATTATTATCACTAGATTCGGAGCCATGCGAAGATGTCGCAGCAACTTTTGCATCTGAAAATGAAGAAAAACAAAGATATAACTGAAGCAAAAAATACGCAATGTTTAAAAACTAGTTTTAAGGTAATTGTCGCATCTTGCTGCTTAATTTTTTTCGTAAATCGAACTTGGCACTGCAGTAATACAACTTTCAAACAAGAAACGACAATTAAATTTAATTAGAAAACGCGTAAAATTAAAAATTGTATCTATTTATATAGGAATGGCTAACAGATTTTTTAGAAACGACTGATGGTATACTTTTGGGTTTAGTCATAAGATTCTAATGCGACTGGTTATTTTCGCAATAATAATAATTTTGGCTGATTTACACAATTTTGGAAATCTGGAGCTAGTGAGGAAGTGGTTGATTATGTGTGTAAAAGCACTAAGAGCAAAAAGTAACACAAGTTTAAAGAACTTAAGCATATGGAATATGTATGCTGTCATGCCGTTCACACATATAAAAAAGTAATTCTTCAGAAAATAATAACTTATTAACTGCAATTTACGGGTGTATTTTTAGATTAAGTTTAGACAACAAACGAAATTTTGTAGTGAAAAAGGATTCCTACCTCAAAAAAAAAACGTGGTTTACAAATAATGAGTTTTAAAATAAAATGGAAATTGTTTGAAAAAGTACCTTTTTAACTTTGGATTAGATTTTAATTTTTGTGTTAAAAATATTATCATGTAATATCATTTGTTACAGTAGAACACGAGTGACTTTTCAGAAAGTTCGGCCATTAATTATAATTTCAGACAGCTTAAATTTTTTTTTAGTTTCTTGACATTATATATATTGTAAAAAGATGGCTGTTTTTTAAGCTTTTACTCTTTACAAATTATGGTATAAAACCTTTCACTATCGACAAATTTAATAATTAGATTCAGGCCCGTGCGCAGGGGGTTTGGGTTTCTACTTTCGACGTTTGATTTGAATGGAATTTGGATTTTGACGGCATCTGGTGGATGAGCAGTTCGACATTGCAAATGATCCTAGGCTACCAAATTTTCAGAATTCTGCGAAGACAATTGTTAGTGAACACTTGTAAATTGTGTAGCAGGGTCCTGAATGATAACCTGGTTTCACGTTTGATTCAAAGATTTGGAGCTTCGTTAATAAACAACTATTTTTAATTCTACTTCGTTTCAGAATGCACAAATATGATTTTAAATCCGATGTTAAAATATTTAGATTTGGAAACTATAAAATACTACGACCTTGATAGGGTGACATATGGAACACGAGCTGCTCCATATTTGGCAACGTGATGCCTAAATTAACGCGCTGACGAAAATTACGAATATTATCCCATGGGTTCAGCGTCTCTTAAATCCGAGTTTTTCATAGACTATTCGAGCGAATACAGTAAAAGAAACTCTAGATATCCAAGATCAGGTTATATCTATCCTCAGTAAAACTGGAATGAAACTTCGTTAGTGGTGCAGTGGTCAAATCACGAGTGGCGCCAATTAAGTCACAAACAATTCCGCGGCTAGAACTCTGCGCTGCATTTATGGCATCTGGGTTAATTTCAAAGATAAAGTGGAACTTAAAATATCAAGCTATGGCAACCTTTTATTAGAGCGATTCGCAAATAATATTGTCCTGCATTAACAATCATCCAGGAACACTAAAAGTATTTGTTGCTCATCGTATAGTAAAAATTACTCAACTAGCCAACCCAGAACAATAGCGCCATGTCAGCATAAAAAAATGTGGCCAGCTTCCTTCAAAAGAGATTCATCAATCGAAAATAGAACCAGAAGTTGCTGACATGGAGCAGTGTTGGATTTATTCAATAAATTTAAAGGATTCATTCGGACACATGCAGTGATTGGTCGGATATGTACTATAAAAAATGCAAGGCCACCAAAGAACTCGCGACCCGAGTACACCCAGTTCTCACTAATGAAACTCGACGTAGTTCTCAAGATTATTGTTCGTCAAAATCAGTCTTTCGATTTTCATGACTTCCGATAAAAGATAAAACGCTAATTATTTGGAATTTCTTCTGAAAAATCAGACTTCGTTAATTTGTTCCACGATCAACGTTATTAAGGAAAATCAGCTAAATACTCATTCCAAGTTTGATGAAATCGACACACGAATGACTAGATTTTTAGACGGTAGCTCACTAAACCATTCCCTTCATGATCTTCATGTATCCCGAAACACAATCATACAAATGTTCATTATGGTTACTAACTTACTGCTTACTCATTATTAACAAATCAACACACTTTTGATATCTCCATTTCAACTCAATGAAGAAATCTTGAAAATAAAAGCTTCTCTTTCACCACACTTGTAGCTACCCATCAATCAAAACAACCTACATGAGGTATATAAACTCAGCAAGGTCAATGGAATAATCAAAAAACCCTTGTGATATTTAGCATACAACTTCCGCTAGCAGATCCAAAATAATTGCAATTATTGCACCTTGTTCCAATCGCGGCAGCAATCAGTGAGTCACTCTCAGAAGTTAAATTATCCAGAAAGTTTCTTGCAATCAGTCCACATCGCGATGAACTTTATCCATTATCGCAGGGACAGCTTAACGCGTGCTTATCGCTTAGTGATGAAGAGATACTTTGTCAGATATGCAACCAACTTACCACAAAGCACCTACAGTCAACAAATGCGAGCTAGATTTACTCAACAACCAAGCCTACCCAAAATGTGAGTTTTACAAACTGGACGAAAGAACAGTATGGCACCAGCTAAAACATTATAATCATTGAATTTATGGCACACTAAAACACAGCGCAGCATGCAAAAATGAGGTAGATCAACTTGAGCTCTATGACAGCGGTTTGATACAACTAAGCGATTGCACCATCAAAAACTATCTTCTGACCAAAAAGGGTCGTACACAAATTGTCAATACACACTGTAAACGAAAAAATCAGCATATCACAAACAATATCAGCATCAAAGTGTTTAAGCTCAACATACAAGATCACGAGAAAATTGAAAATCAGTTAGCACGCATCAGTTAATCCACTCTCTCAAATGAAGTCACAACGACAGATACGCACAGACTATTTGTCAGTTATGTAGCCATTGCCCTGGTCATTGCTGCCATCTTGGTAACAACGTACAAATTAAGGACTATCACGAAGACTGCACAAGCTGAGCTGACACCGTTACCACGAAAACGATACGCTGCCGTTGCTACAGAGTGTTAATTGTCAAAAATTATACTTAACGTTACAAAATGTTTAGTTTTAATTGTTTTGCATATTTAAAACTTCTAATGTAAACACCTTATATCACACATTTTAGTTTTTATCGGATATTCTTTTTAGTTTGTTCATTATTGAAAAATACAAAATATTCATTCACTTCGAATAAATAAACGATAAAGGAATTATAATAAAATTGCAAACTTTTCCAACAAAGCTTATGGGTCCAAGAGATCGCTTATAAAAACCATACATGATTAATTCAACAATTTGGTTGTCAGCAATATACCCAGGGCCGTTTCTAGAAGGGGCTGCTAGGGGATAGAACCCCCCCCCCCCCCCCCCCCCGAAATATTTTGACGGACACTATATAGAAACGATTTTGCAAAAAATATACACTATGTAAAATTGAATTTATGAAGAATACACTATGCAAAAACGATTTTGTGAAAATATCAGACACTATACGAAAACGATTTTGGGAAAAAAAGGTCTGAAAAGAATGTCATCAGATTTTGAAAATAAATTTTGATAAGCTGTAAGAAATAGTTGATAACACAGGCCCACAAAAAAATTTTCAATATGATATTTCCAGTATTTTTTGCATTTAAAGCTGAAGAAAGTTAGTGCATTGTGCCACGCTTTGAAAAATATGTGCGACAGGGCCGTATCTAGGGGGGTATGGTAGGGGATAGAACCCCCCGAAATATTTTGACAGACACTATATAGAAACAATTCTGCATAGGATAGACATTACGTAAAATTGATTTCGTGAGGAATAAGCCATACAAAAACGGTTTTCTGAAAAGAACAGACATTTTATGAAAACGATTTTGTGAAAACAAAGGGGTAAGTCATTCACTCAAAGGTCATCAGATTTTGAAAATGTGTTTTGATCAGCTGCCATGTTTCATGTTTTAGTGCCGTCAGTATGTGGGATAAGCAGATTAAACTTGAAAAATGAAAATTTTGCTTATTATTAGAAGTTTTTGAGCGGGATTCTCTAAAAGCAGAACAAAAATATAGCATGAACTCCCTGTGATATATCCTTCAACTTGCGCAATTAAAGCCAGCCCTCGAAAATTGTAATGAGGAAAATTTTCTAAATACTCATAAGCTTCTCATAATTTTGCCAATTTTACCCGTTACAACGTGCACTCTTGAAAGGACATTTTCAACATTCAAACATGTGAAAACATATTTGCGTAACTCAATGAGTTAGGACAGATTGACTGGGCTGGTACTAATGTCAGTACATCGGAGCATTGAGAGTAACACAAATAAAGTCATATACTTGCTTACAGCGAAGAGTGCTCGAAGTTTAATTTTTCTTTTGGAAAATCGCTAATACATATATTATAATATTTGACTATATATACTTTATTTTCATGTTCCTTCATATTTCTTTTAGCTAAAGTAAACTCATTTCAGTCCTTTTTTATTTCTTAAGTTATTTTTAATAGTTTAATACAGGGGTTTCCTAAGTGTACGCGTAGTGAACAGCGGTCGCAGGGGGCCCTCTCACTTTCCCTTCTCCGGAAACTAAACTTTCTTATGTTCGCAATTCAAAAAATCAATTCGCATTCGGGTACTCACGTCAGGCTGTATTGGGAATCGAGAATTCCGTCTGAGTGTAAGTTAGCACTCCTGCTTAACCAGCAGCCCGTGCGTTCAGCAAACGTAAGCATTGTAAATCAACTGATTTGGAAATATGGCTTGGAGTCTCCAAAATGTGCTATAAGTACTGTGATCTCTGATCAGCTGATTTACAATATGTACTGCGCTGAGCGCACGGACTGTTAGTTAAGTTGGAGTACCCATGATACATTGGAATGGTAGATTTATTTTATCAAACTGAAATTAATACACCCGTGGAAGTGGAGCGAGAAGTGAGAGTGACAATACTTTGCCTTGTTCCGCGCTTTGAAAAAATTTGTGGTGATCACCAAGCTTACACGTCACATTGACTAATATATACACAATGATTCCGGTACTGAAGTATTATATCAGCAAATGGAAGCTCCTTCAATTAAAATTTTTCGTCGTTCTGATGCTTGTATTTTTCTGAACAAGCCCTAAATTCTTAACATTGGTTTATATATTTCAGTTTTATGACATTTCGATCATCAGTTCAATTCATTTAAGTGTTGAACTATGCTTCAAATAATAAAATAAAATTCGAAACTGACCTGATTTTGCTTGGAATTTAAGTTCCATACAAACTACCCCTTAGCCACTAAAATAGCGATATGTTTGTAACTATAAAATCTATAGCTTATATTTGTACCATTATAGAATTTGTTTTAAATATGCGATTTTTAACAAGCTGGGCACCTAGCTTGTAATACTCTTTTTTTACACCACACCAGCTTAAATTTTGCTGAAAATATAGAGCAAAACACATTGTAAGATTCAACATCTATTTTTTAAAGAGCCACTGCATATACGACTCAATTTTAAATCACATCTGATAGCATAAATAGTTGTGCAAAAATTGATGATCAAAAAAGGATTACATTTGAGTCTGTGGTACCAAAGCGACTGACGAAAGGTCGCATTTTTTTAGCTAAATATGAAAAAAACCGATTTTTCGGACAGCAGTGCGAGTTTTACCAAACATGATATTACTTTGCCTGACCCGTCTTGTGGTCGCCCAAGACCCTATAAATATGGAGCAACGCAAAACTTTACACAAGAGCGGCATAAACGTTCAAAATTTTGCAAAAAGATTATGGGGATGATTGTCCAGAACGGGTAAAGACTTTCGAGTGAAATAAACAATTTTTAAAGTGCAGACGATCGCTGAAGGACGAATCTAAAAAAACCATCAAAAATCAAGACAACAATCATTGTTATTTTTGAAAGCAAGGGCATCAAACACCTCGAATTCGTCCCAAATGGTCAAACAATTACTTGTACGTTTTATTTGGAAGTATTGCACCGTTTGATGGCCTGAATTTGTCGAATTCGACCAAACACCGCGATCTTGATTCTGTTTAGCACAAAATCAAGTCTGTGTGTTGAATCATTCACCATATTCATCTGATTTCCCAAAAAAAAAAAATTAACTTGCAAGAATGCGATTTCGCTGCATGAATATGTACACATTATAGTGTTTAAAAAGTTTAAAAGTGAGTTACCTGAAAAAATATGTCTCCGATTTGAAAAATCAAGGAGATCCCAAAAATAAGCTTTTAAAAATCTCAAATCCAAACCCCTCCCCAAATAAAATCCTGGATACGGCCTTGAATGTACCAAATTGAAAAATTGGAATAGTCAAGTAATGACGTCTGGAAAGTGCACATGCTGAGCGTTTTCATTCATGCAGATTTATGGAATTATGCGAATGGAGTTAATGTGATGCCAGCAGATGGTAGTAGTGATGCAGATTGGGTCAGTAAGGATCAGAAGGCATTGTCAACAATGTGGACCTGCGCGAAAAGTTTTATTGTTTAGGCAACTATTGTCCATGAAAATGGGACTAAATCAAACAATGTCGGAATATCAGAGGATGTCGGAATATCAGAGGAACTTCGATGATGATGGGAAGAAAAAAAATAAATAAAGGTGTTAGATGTCAACGGCAAAATAGTACTTAGTGGCAAACGGTATGGGCAGTTATATATTTGTCATAGTCAGTTGGATACAAATAAATGCGAGTTTGGAGTTAAGGTGGACGATTTTTTTCTATGGCATCAACGTTTTGGTCACCTTAATGTCAAAAGCGTTTTTGAATTTGATTATTATGAAAAAGAAATGGTGCACGGAATGGATGTGGTAAAGGAGCCAGAAAATTTTAGCTGTGAAATATGCTTTAAAGCCAAGATTTGCGTTCAGCCATTCCCAAAGAAAGCATCTAATCGCAGCAACGTAGTCCTCGAACTGGTTCATACTTTCATTGACGACTTCTCAAGAATGATTATTGTTTACTTCCAAGTAAAGAGAAGCACAAGAGAAGTATATCATACATTTCAAAGCATTGTTGTAATGGCGGAGAGGCATACGTCAATTTTCCGTAGAGTACACGCTTCAGCAAAACGGCGTGGCGGAACGACCGAATAGGAGATTATTGAAATGGCTCTATTTATGATTTATGTTAATTGGATCTGGACTTGTTGACCCACTGTGGGCAGAAGCAGCTAATACGACAGTTAATCTCCGTAATAGATGTAACTCCAAAGTATTGGCTGGAAAAACACCAATCGAGTTGTGGAGTGACATCAAGCCGTCTGTTGCACATTTGAGAGTGTTCAGACGATTATTCTGGACAAACGGCCTGGTAAATCAAAAATTTCAAGCCAAAGACATTGAGTATGATTTGACTGGATATTGCTCAGAGTCAAAAGCTTATATGCTCTTCAATATTGATACAAAGAATAGAGCGTAACACTCAGCTATATAGATATTCATATGTTGTGATGGATAATTTTGAGATCAGGAAGACGCATATATAGTAATTTATTATGTGTCAAAGAAGATAATCCAACATCATTAAAAGAAATAATGATTAGAAGCGATCAAGATATGTGGGCCGATTCGATGAAGAATACGATTCACTGATGGCAAAGGATACCTGCAAAGTAGTAGAAAAGCCAAAGAATGTTGCTATAGTGAAATGGTTTTCGCTATAAAACGGGATAAAAACGGTAAACTTTATCGTACCAGGTCAAGGTTAGTAGCGAAAAGATGCTGTCGAAAGTACGGTGTCAACAGAAACATTTTCACCTGCAACCCGCTACTCAACTGTGCGGTTAGTTTTAGCTCTAGCTGCAGAATTAAAGCTGTATGTACCATCAGCGGGATGTTACCGCAGCGTATTTAAATGGCGATATTGATGTAGATATATGTATGGAAAACCAGAGAATTTGTTGATCAACAATATCCGGAATAGGTATGCAAACTACAAAAAGAGGAAAATGGAATGATATTAACAAAACGTTGTAGTACTCCTCTTGATCCTGAAACAAATTTCAAGAAATGTGTCGATTGTGAAAGGTATATGTGCCTGACCAGATATTATACACTCGAGGAATAAGCTTTCACAGTTCAATAAAGATCCACACCAAGAGCACATGGCTGGAGCGAAATACGTCTCAAGGTTTTTGAGTAACACTATTAATTTCTTATAGATCAACTGGGAAACCATTGATCGTTTTTGTTGACTCTGATTGGGCTGAATGGAGTGATGATCGAGGGTCATACAGTGGTTTTGTTTTCTTATTAGGCGGAGGTGCTATTACATACGAAAGCAAGAAACAATCGATATCTGCTCCGATGAAAGAAAATTTTTATCAAAGAAATTTGATTGAAGATTTTGGGTTTCAAAAGTTTTTGAAGCATGCAACAACACTATATGGAGACAACGTTAGTTCATAACAACTCCTTGGAAATCCTGTATATCATTTCAGAAGTAAACATATTGATTTAAGAGTTCACCATGTTCGAGAGATTTAGTATGAAGTATGTACCATCATCGGAGAATGTTGCGGATATTTTAACGAAAGTTCTTCAAAAGCAAAATCATAACTATCTTTATCCGAAATTGGGTATCGCACTGTTGAGTTTATAGTTTTAATTGTATTTCATATATTAAACTTGTAATGTAAACAGCTTATATCACACATTTCTTTTTAGTTTGATTTTTATTGATAGTAAAAAATATTCATTCTCTTCAAAAAAATAAACGATAAAGGAACGAAAGGAACGATAAAGTTCTCGCTGTTTGTCAATAGATGGCGCGAGTGGTAAGAGCTGGTCGATTTGGTTCATATCGAAACGTTATGAATCTAGCCTAAACATAAGGTAAACAAACCGATTTGACACTTTTAAGATTTTGTGTTTTCATAGTCTGTTTGTGGTTGCTCGAAAATGACTGATTTTGTGCCAAATAATCGTCATTTGCGGGAGGTGTTGATTTTCTTCTTTGAATCGAAGAAAACGGCGGCTGACCCGCATCGAGAGCTCCAAAAAGTTTACGGAGATGGTGTTCTGAGCGAAACAACGTGCCGAGATTGGTTTCATCGCTTTAAAGACCATGATTTCGACATCGACGATCGACCACGTGAAGGAAGGCCAAAAATCTTCAATGATACGGAATTGGAGACATTTCTCGTCGAGGATTCGGCAAAAACGCAACAAGAGCTTGCTTCAGTATTGGGAGTTACCCGACAAGCCATTTCCAAGCGTTTGCATACGTTGGGGATAATTCAAAGGAAAGGAACTTGGGATCCTTATAATTCGTAACCACGAGACGTAGAGCGTCGTTTGTTTTCCTGTGAACTACTCGAGAGGCAAAAAGGAAAGGGTTTCCTTCATCGCGTCGATCACCTGTAACGAAAAATGGATTCATTACAGCAACTCAAAGAAAAGAAAGTCTTGGGGACTACCCGGTCATGCTTCTACATCGTCAGTTCGGCCACAACTTCTGAAACTGAATGAAACCACTGGGGAATGGTACCGAACTCAACTGATGCGATTGAGCAGAGCACTGCGTAAAAAACGGCCCCAATACGAACAGAGGCACGATAAAATAATCCTATTGCATGACAACGCTAGCCCTCACATTGCTAAACTAGTGAAAACATACTTGGAAACTCTTAAATGGGAAGTTCTACCCCACCAACAGTATTCCCCATATATTGCGCCGTCACTCTACTACTTGTTCCGTTCAATGGCACATGGTCTGGCTGATCAGCAGTTGAACTCCTATGAAGACCTCAAAAAATGGCTTGATTCGTGGATAGCCTCAAGAGACGAACACTTCTACCGTGATGGCATTCGAGCTCTACCAGAAAGATAGGGAAAATTGGTATCTAACAATAGGCAATACTTTAATTGATTCATCTGTAACTAATTTTTGACAATAACGTTGCATTTTCTAACAAAAAACAGCAGGAACTTATAATAATAAAATTGCAAACTATTCAAACAGAAAATTTGAATTTGTCACTTCAAGGCAGGCAGCATATTAACAAAGTAGCATTATTTTTAATTTTTTTATTTCTTGCATTTGGTTGTTAAGTTCATTTACCTTTAGAATTGTCAACGAACAATTTGGAATCCATTTTTTATGCTTTTTTTGCGGTTTTACTTAAAGTTCAATAAACCAAAAAATTTAGATTTTTGTTGGAATTTTTTGTGGCTTAGCTAAGTGTTTTATCAGTATGAAAGTAAACCGTTAAAAATTAATAAACGAGTCATACGGTTGCAGTCAAATAATTTTGGTGTTTTCTTTTTCTGCGAAGAGTCACAGTTTAAGTGCTGTTGGCTCACTCTTTTAAGTGTTTAGAACATAAACATGATTCGTTTCCGCATAAAATTCATCTCAAAAACCGCGAATCGTTTTATCTACTCTTTTGGATTCGTCTCGAATTCGGAACGGACTAAATGTACGAATATATTATATATATATATATATATATCTATTAATTTGTTCAGTTTGATTGTATAGATATTTTTTCTTGCACCAATAAAACGGTTTAAAATTTACTTAGTAGATTTTTCTCAATAAATATTTGATTTTTTATATCATAACAAGATTCACATTTCTGATATTATTTTTCAAAGCACTATTCAATGTTTGCACTAAAAACTTTGTGGAAGTTGCGCATGCCAGCGCTTGTTTGAATTTCGCAATTTGACAAGTCATGCATTGAAAAAAGGTTGAGAATATATTTGCTTATAAACATAAATAGACACGTTGCTAACAAGATTTTAATTTAGGATCAAGTATATTGCAAATGCGTTCATTGTAGTAATCCTGAAACTGACTTAAAAAAGAAACTTTAATTTCTGTAGTGAAATCTAATTCAATAGTATCAATAAGGTTGAAATTTTAAACAAAAACATTAGTTTTTACCGCATATTGTTAGATTTTGTTAAACATATATAACACCGCTGCCTCAAATTTGTTATAAGCGATTTTCAAACCATCATCCTATGTGAATTAAATGTGATGAGAAAACATACTTAATTATATTTACAAACCATATCGCGGTTATATCTATCTCCGTGATTGCAGGATAATTTCTCATCAAAAACTTATGTAAGTGGGTTACGTGTCAAAAGACACACAAATAAAGATACATAAACGTTATTAATTTAGAACATATGTTGTCATCATTGCAATTAATCCTTTTAAGAACTAGGTATTAAGTTATGTATTAATACTTTTTAAATTCCCCAAGCTTTCCCTTAAATGTCCAATTATACTCGTACCCTACTTCGGAAATAGATTTGAAACAAAATTATTTGCCAAAATACGGCAGCATTGTATTTAGCGAATTTTGACAGTCAATACGTGTGAGTGAAAAATTGTGGCGCGAAAGAGTTTCACACCTTTTATATATTAGCTGTGTATGTTTACTTTCGTAAGCAGTTAAATTTGTTGTTAAATCTTTAGTAAAATAATTTGAGATAGTGAGAGGAAAATTTTTCTGAAACAGAGATTTAACTAAAACAGTAAACAGACAAGAACTAGCTACAAATTTGTTACATGAGCGCCATGTATAGTATCAAAAACGAAAAGTATATTATTACGACTTCGATTTTCAAAACCAATTTTAATTCGCTACAAACTTTTTATTTTGGTTAAATGAAACAATTATATATTTCTTTTTAAACAATATAGATATCAGCTGATAGATAAGTTTTTAAGCTATAATATTAGTGTAAAAAAGTTTCAAATAGGTAAATTTATAAACAAGAGGAATTTAAAATTAATCTATAAAAATTACTTTTTTTAATTTGACAAATAAGTATTTGCGTTTATGAAACTTAATAAAATTTAGCTACAGAAAATCTTGAGGCATTTTTTGTTAACTTATTTCGGAGAGAGAGTGAACACCTGCTTATTTCTCTCATTTTCGCACTCATATTTAACTACATTTGGAAGTAAAAAGACACGAGTTAGGCAGATTTAGGCAACAAAAGGCGCCTTTAGTTAACTCTTGGCGAGTAAACAGACACAACTATCCTTTGACCTGAAGTATTGGCAGTTCAAAAATGGCGCGAAATTTAAAATCAGACCTTTGTTAGAGAACCTATATAAAATATAAATGTTAATATAATACTTTAAAATTTTGTGAACCTGGGATAGATGTACGTTTATAGTCAATCCAATCTCGGCTAAAAATAAATCCAACAAAATGTTTTAAGCAGTCCTGGTCGTGCCGAGTTTTGAAAATTTTAAAAAATTGCTTGGGCAATCCGGCGTGCCAACCAACAAACAAAGGCAACATTTTAGCTTTGGTATTGCGAAGACGTAATTTAATTTTTCTTTAAACATTTATTGCGCTCTCAAAATGCAGTTTCTATGAAACTTTAGTTTAATAATTGCATCGGCTAAGGATAGATTCCTTGAGCTGGGAAAATTATGCTAATTATGCCCTCCGAATGTATGTATTGTCTTCATTTTTTTTCATTCGCCTGTGTGCATGAATGCAAGATTGAAGTACATATCTGTTTTTTTCACAACGAGTAGAATTCATATATGAAGAAATGCAATCCTAAAATGTTTTCATCGTTACAAATTTTTTGTCGCTCATAAATGACTTTTGGAGCAAAAAAAGACAAAAACATGTATATCATACTTCAATATCGGACTGTAAATGCCGAAATGACGAAAGTCATTAAAGAAAACTCGGTAAAGAAAAAAAAACAAGATTTTCGAAGTTGCATTGCAAAAATCCTTCAAATTCGGTTGTGTGCGGTGAATTTTTTTTCCTGAAAGGTGCTATGGTCTATTTGTATATAATTGCATTGTAGCCGACGTTTAAGAGTCTTCAAGCATACTGTATTTTATTTATTACATTGACCAGTTAAGAAATAAAAACATAGTGCGCCAAAACTCTTTTGTAACTCTTTTGATATTACACATTTCTTGACGAGCGCTCCGTTGAAAGCTTATGGCGATACGAACGAAGTCAATGCATGAAATAAAATAGTGTGCTTGCAGACTCTTAAACGTCGGCTAACAAAGCTTATTGAAGATATCACGTGTCCATTTTTTGTTCCTGTAATGCATTTTCGCTTGTATTATTTTTGTGTTTCTTGTAAAAAGATAATATTATATTATTTTTTTTTAATTTAACAAACAGCTCAAAAAATATCGACTTTTTCCTTTGCTGAGTAGGTAAAGTATACGAAAACTGCACTTCAAAGGATTTAAAATCACCTACTTAAAATTTTACTGCATCTAAAACCTCAATATTCCTAAAGTATACATTTTTTATTAGCTTTTTGAAATAACATCAATAATCATTGCATTGTTAAACGCCTTAAGTGTGCATTTTTTATTTAAATAACTACCTGCTTACATAGGTAAAATAGATTTTTAATCTAGTGCCCAACATTTCAAGCAAAATAGTATAGATTTTTAACATCTTATCACACATGAATAAGAACGAGACAGCAAAAATTAAAACCTACACGTTTATGCGCGCGAGCGTTCATGAATTAACATTTGAATGTCATAAGAATATTTAATTACATACCTTGCAACTTTTTAATCGAAGTAAACATTTTATTATGTCTTGAATGTTTTCATTCTGGAAAGCTACACTCGGATTTATATGAGAAATTCAGACATTTATAAAACCACATTGTTAGACTTCATTCATAAAACTTTTATCAAATTTAACAAAAAATTAAGTATTATAATTGTTTTTTTGTGTAGGCAACACAAGATTCACTAACTGCAGTAAATTCAACAAAATTTGAGAAGTTTTTACTAACGTAGTAAGTAGTTATTCAACAGAGTGTATGCTTCAAAAGAAGGCTGACTGAAAAAATTTTTACTGAGAATATTAGGGTGAATTTCACAGGAAGAAGCGTTTTGCATGTATGTAGCTATTCATTTGAAATATTTCCAAAGTTGCTTCGCCTGTAATGAGATGTTCAATTTTGACATAAAATCTTTTCTTTGATTACCTGATATCAGTGGTTTCCTCTTTATTGGAAATACCCAATTACTATCAGTAGAATTTGTTTTCTATATTGAGTATGATTTATTCCACTTTTTGAAGGCAGATTTTACGGTATTATTTAGAGGCAAGTGGTATTTGCAAATCCGTATATACGCAGTGGCACTATTTATTGCATTTGAAAAAATTTCATATTTTTGTTAACTGTGTTAAGATAAAGAGGCTCAATCAATAGACTTAGTCTCGATATGTGAAAGTTTTACGAGTAGTAGTATTAGAAAAATTGGTAAAACATTAAGTAGATGAGTAGTACTAAGAGTATACATTCATGTTACCTTGTTTAATATCTATATTTGACCATATATAGCTGCATAAAGTTTGTACAACTTCATTATAACCACATATATTGTCATCATCTTGATCCGGCAATCTATTTAGCTCAATTACATCTAATAGAAAATTAGATGCAATTTTTATGTCTTTGTAAGTAAATCCTTCATCTAAATCATTTGTTGTTTTATTGAACAGCAGCAACCCATTTTCAATATTTTGGTTTTTCAAATAATCAGCATAAGCTCGAATCTTTGCAAAGGAGTTTTTCTGAAAAATTTCGAAAGAATGAAAGTTATTTAAAATCATAAATGGGTAGATTGATTTCATAATAAGGAATCTAAATGAAATTATATCCATAGGAGTCAAATTAATATAGATTTTAATATTTCGAATACTTTTCAAATAATTATCTAGCAAAAAGCTTAGGTTCGGTCGAGAAAATTGTTATGAACCATTTAAAATCAATTCTAAAAGCTTAGTCGCTTGCAAAACCAACTCAATAAAACCAAACTTCATTACCAAAGGCTATAAAGTCCGAAAGTCGTCAATGATGCACAACTTAAAATATCGCAATATTATTTAAATATTGTATTTTATTTTTTTAGTTATTTATTTAGTATTTGTTTATTTAATAATTTTTTTATGTACTGTTGCTAATTTTAAGGTTGTTCATTAGATATGTTGAAAACAACTTCGGGAACGCTCAAAACTGTACTTATTTCATTTATTTTTTAAGCGATCTTCATGTAGTGACATTGACAATTTTAAATGCTTGTAAAATCAAATAGCGTGAAAAGAAGTGAATGAAATTTTCAGAGATGGTACTCCTGAATGTATGCGATTCTGTTTATGCATACCTACAAAGTTCTCAGTAAATTATAATGGTAGTACTGCATTAGGGGCAGCGCTGTGGCAAAATCGAAACTTGATTGTGGATAAAAAACACTACCATAACAATATGAGAAGAAATTGGTGTCACCCCTAAGGATATCCAAAACCTTAAATTTTGATAGTGTTAATCTTTTTAAACATTTCGTTTAAAAATATCTGAGAGATGAATTTTTGAAAAATTTTTACAAAACACGGTCGGGTTTTACCCCTAATATTGTGATTCGGAACAGCTCACAACTTCCGCCCCCGGACTTGGTACTCTACAATGAAGGGTCTACATGTTAAAATGAATTAAGCGTTTCAAAAAAAAAAACTTTTTCGCAATGTGTCAGCGGATTACAATAGTGTAAGGTTTGGACAAAGCTGCTTAAAAGGACTTTCATCAATATTGAAAACTGGATTGGCGCCCTCTGTTTAAAGTTGCCTACCCATTTTAGAAAATATTGATTTAAAAAATGGTGCAAGTTAAAGAGGTTATCAAATTTTCCAACAACGTGGGTATGATTTTCGGGCTATTATCGATCAAGGAATTCGAAACCGTGATTAGTTTTCTTCTTCTTTTTTCATTTTATTAGAAACATTTTAAATTGACCGGAAAAAAATGAAAAAATACCGATTTTCCATTTTCTAGTAGCAAAATCGGCACATACAATTTTACAGCCGATCTCGATGTACATTATTTTTAATGTATTTTTATTTTCTTAAAATAATACCGTAAGCCACATATCATTATCTTATTTATAATCAAAGACATATAAATTTTACTAAATTTACAGATCTGGCATAAGTTGAAATTTTTTAAAAATCTATAGATAAGTTGAATTATGCCAGTAGTTCGTTTCTGTAAAAAAATTAGCAAGTTACCGATTTGTATGACGTAGAACTGTTTCGATCTTGTTTCTGTTTCTGCATCTGTTTATTTGGGTTTGTTTTCTTGTATGTGCGCCAAAATTTTATATTAGAAAATAATAAATAACTAAATCCAAAAAAGTGATTGTTATGAATTCGCAGGATTTAAAGTCAAATACAACATGAAATATAAATAAAATAAAATCGAATACATCTATGTAAAATGGCAATTTTATTTTCAGCTTTTTGAGTTTGAATTATTTGAACGAACAGTAAAACAGACAGACACTAAAAAAGTGTTGTTGCGTGATTTTGGATGTTAAGTGACGATATCTACTTTTCTTTTTAGCAAAATTGTGCATTACTATTAGTAAATAGCTTCTGACGGCAGGCAACAGTTTGTAAAATTTGGGATTTTGACTCTGAAATTTTTTGTTCAAACTATTTGGCAATCTCAGTATGCATGATAAAAAGTGAAAATATACATACTTATTGGTCAAATCAGAAATATTAATCGCCAAATCCGAATTAGCATCAAGCTATCTGAGAAGAAAATAATGCTGAATTGATCCCACTGTTCTAAAATTCAAAAAAAAAATAATCGGAACCAAAATATATTTTTTAAGAGCCAATAATTTCTATAAATGCCCATTTCGGATGGGCTGATTATAGATCATGCACACAAGCTATGCTACCTCTGAGTTTACGACTTAAACAAAGAATTTGATTTTTATCAATCCGCTTGTCAGATTAAAATATATTATTATATTTCTTGGCATGAAAACTCTAGAAAACAAAATGAATATTTTGTCTCTTTTTTTCATGTTTGATATTGTGTCTGGTGCTATTGACTATCCTGAACGTTTAAGGTTTATTAACTTCAATGTTCTTCCAAGAGCTGTTAGGGCTTGTGTGCCTCTTTTTTAAAGCTTTAAAATTATTCAAATACTAATTTAGATTTCCCAATTTCAAAAATGCCATGAGGGCTATATAAAAGAGTAATTTCAGAGTCATGCAATTTAAATACATATGTATATTTTTATTTTTCAAACATCTAGTCTGAAAGAGTAATTGTTCATAGACTGATATAAATAAGAAAATAATGTTGTGAAGTACTGCCCGGGAAATATGCCGCCCTGGAAAAGTGCCGCCCACCTCCCCCGGGAGACAAAAATGGATCTCGGTTTAGGCATCGATGTAAGAAAAATGGGATCAGTATAACTTATAACAAGGGAGTTATTTTTTACTGGGCGATGATTAGTGGGAGAAACATAATTTAATATTTCTGGCAACATTTTTAATTCAGAATTTACAGAAATTCTTTCAGGAATATTGGCTGTGCTAACTGTTTTTTTAGTTGGCCTGATCTTCTTTTTTGTTCTTTAGGTTTATTTCTTTATTTTAGGTTAATTTTAAGGGTATAAGCATGTTTGGTACTATTTGAAATCGAGATATTAGGTTTATTTCTTTATTTTAGGTTAATTTTAAGGGTATAAGCATGTTTGGTACTATTTGAAATCGAGATATTAGTTATAATATTATTTGCTGCAAACTATCGTCAGGGGACACAGTATAATTAAGACCTTTATCAATTTTTTAACTTAAGCCAAGATAGCCGCTTAAACTATCTCTGAATTTAGTATTTAGATTATTTAAACTATCCCCAAATTGATTAATCTTGTCGAAAAAAAAATCGATGGGGAGAGGGCTCTGCACGATGGATAGTACTATTCCAGACCCGAACGGTCAGTTCAGACCATAATAATTATTTTACAGAAATGGTTAAGTTTGCACAAGACGTCTGAAACATTTGCTTAAACGGCCTAGAACAAGGAAATATTGAATTTAGGATATTTTGGCATATGCATTGATCTCCTACAGAACAAGCAAGCAAGTTATCGGAGGAAAAATAATTCATATTCACAAAAAATTTAGTTTAAGTAATAAAAAAAATATCAAAAAACAATATAAAAGAAAAAATTAATAGCTTACAAGTTAGAACAAATTAGTAAACAGAGGAAACAATGTATTAATGCTTACAAAAAATAGTCTCTAATACAGAGAAACAACAAAAACCAATGTTAATTTAATAAAGATTGTAAACAAGCAAACGACCAACTTGCTTTGCTTTAGAATTAATAGAAAAATATTAATTAAATATGACAATATTTCAAGCTAAAAAACAAATTGATAAATTACGTAAATTGAAGTATTACCAAAGAAATGACTAAAATATTAAAAAATAAGGTCACTACACAAAGACACACTACCATCTCCGACAAATAGACAAAGTCAACAGATTTATAAAATCTATAGACAACTAAGGACTTAAGCTAACTTCGATGTTAAAAGTTGTTGAATAGCAGTTTTGGTGAACATTTATTGTAAACTATTTGTTATATTTAAAAGTATTTATTTGATATCTTTAAGAATTTGATTACGTTTTTAGGATAGGGATTGTTGCAGATAGTCAATGTGAGGATTCCACTTGAATTTAATTTTTACATTTTTGAATGGATAGGGTTGCGCTCGAATAATTGTACAAATCCTAAATTTCTGTAAACAATGCGTCAATTTATGGTTGCATTTTTTTTCTATATTTTGTTTTTTGATGAGATCAAAGTCGTCAGCATAACCACAAAATAAGATTTCTTTGTGGATATCAATTATGTCGCATAGCTTATTGGAAGCAGTCAAAAAATGTATGACTACTAAAGGTGGCCCTGTGGTATTCCATTGTATAGCGTGTGAGTATTGGAGTGTTGCTTGACAATACGTACTTTTCCTGTTGACCATGAAATTAAGAAAGTAAATATCTGTACATTTTTTTTCAACTTTCCATTTATTCATCTGATCGATTGTTGAGTGTATCCCAATTTTATCAAATGCTTTCACAAAATATAGCTATTGTAGAGATGTGTTTCTTCTTTGATAAGAGTCGGTAATCAGATGCTCTATGTATAATAGAGCGTTGGTTATCGATTTTTCCCCTTTTGAACCTTATTTGGTTATTATGAATAAGTTTGTTATTGCTAACAAGCCACCATAACCTGTTGGCAATAATTTCTTCCATCAATTGGACACAGCTGGAATTAAGTTTTATATGTAGATTGGTAAGATGAAGTGAGGGGCTTTTCGGATTGGGGTTTAAGGATAGAAACAATGAAAAAAGTATTCAAAGATTAAGGTATATAGGAGTTGAAGATATTGTTGAACAGACTTAGGAGTCGCGTTGTGGTTTGTGATGATAAGTGGCATAGCAAGAGATAGGAAATGCGGTCTAATCATGGCGTATTACCTTTGAGACTATTTAGGGCTGCTTGGAATTTGCTTAAGTTAATATTGGTTTCAATTATTGATGCAATTTTACATGAAGTATTATTAATTGTTGAACTAAAAAGTTGCCCTTTGTGGCTAACGAAAGTTTGGTCAAAATTAAAATTTTAAGATTCTTTTGACCAAAACGAAACGAATTCATTTGCAATGTCTATGGTATTTGTTATAGCCAAATTAGGAACGTTATGATTGGATATATAATGCGAATTGTAGAATCGGCTTGAGTGCTTAAGATTGGCAAATGATTTCTCAATTGGGAAAGAAGGATTTATTCCTGACGTAAAATTGTAGGTCGACGTTTTTTAGTTTCTCTAACCTCCCTTCTAAATAATGCAACAGCTTTTTTAAGTCTCACAATTTTATCTTGGTTCATAATGCATTTAAGGACTTGCCAGCATCTGTTATTATTATCTTTGAGTTCCTGTAATTTTACATTCCACCATGGCACCTTGCGCAAATATGAACTTATATTTGTTTGGGGTATACTTTTGTGTGCGTTTTGTAAAATAATTTTTTTAGCAGTTGCGGATATTTTGATTATGTTAGAAGAAACGGTATGATTATGATCGTAAAATAGTGTCTTGGACTTGAATAGAGACTAGTTGGCTTGTTTTATTTTGAATCTAGGTTTAAAGAGTTGAAATTCTGATTTTGAAAATTGATATTACTATAGAAAGATGGTCACACTTATGCAAATCAGATTGTACTGTCCAATTGGAGGCTATTGTTATGTCGGGACTTACAAATGATAAATCTATATGTGTAAAGGTACTAAGTGTTGTGAAGTGTGTGTGGGCCTATCTTAAGGGATAACATAGTTTGATTGAGTTTTAAATTTTGCTAAAGATTTACGTCTACGATTATTTTTGGGGAGCCCCAAATATTGTGCTAAGGGTAAAATCACCAGTAATTAAACACGATTTATTACAGTTGCGTAGAATATTTTCAAGGTTAGTTTTACTGAAATTTAAAGTGGGTGAAATATATCTTGAAATGGTGAGAATCTTTTTAGTTGATTGTATTTAAAACGCAACGGCGTCAAAGTCATTACAGTTTGGTATAATTTTTGTATAAAAACGCTTTAATTTTGTAAAAATAAATAAAAAACTTTAAATAAATTCGTTTACACATGAATGTCGATAATTATTTTGCTGAGTTTGCTGTTTAGTACAGTGTGTATTTGTTTATATATAAATTTTCTTAATTATTTTACTGAGCTTACTGTTCAGCACAGTGAGTGATAACACCAAAACAATTACAACTAGTAAAGGTGTTATCTTCGGACAGGCCGAAACTCACATACCCTACACTGCATTGAAAGTACTTTTTAAATAAATGTTAAAAAAATGTTGAATAGGTTGAATAAGTCAAAAATAATATAAAAAGGTTCAAAAATGTTGAAAAGTGTTGGAAAAATCTGAAAATGTCAAAAGAATATGGGAAATGTTGAAAAAAATAGAATAGAAATGAAAAACATGAAATATGTCACGCCCACTTCTCCAATTCCGCCCACTTATGTTTCAATAAATGACATTCGTGATTGACATGCACAAACCAAATTTTAGCACAATAGCTTGTATAGTTTGCGATATGTGCCATAATTATTCCTAAAATTTAGGGCGGTGACACACCCACTAGTACAATACAGTCAGATTTTGATCCAAAAATAGCCTTCCATAAACAACCCTCTTACACCAAAATTTCAGTAGGATTGCTGATTTATTTCGACAGTTATGCCACTTAAGGCTGTATGGGAGGTGCCACGCCCACTGTTGCTATTTCAAAAGCTTTTGATTCATATGTACCTAATACCCAGTAAACCACTTACATCAAATTTCAGATCAATTGCACCAATTCAGGTTCACTTAAAATAACACTTACAACTTTATGTTAATGAGGGAGGTGCCACGCCCACTCATGCAATCTTGTCAAATTTCATTCAATTTCAAAGCTTATAGTAACCGGCACACCTTCACAAAATTTTATGAAGATTACTCTCATAGCACACTATCTATAGCACTAAACGTATTTTGCTTATACGGAAGGTGCCACACCCATCGGCACCATTGTACCAAAACTTTGCAAGAAGACACCTTTTAGAGAGTATATCTGTCATATTAAATTTCATAGTGATTGCGTTGTTAGTTCTTTTTATAACGTTTATAAATATTGTAGGCTGTGCCACGCCCTATATAATAATAATATAATAAACTTGTATTGATGACTACTTTCAGTGGTATCATCCATAAAATTTTTATGAAAATCGTATGTGCCAATTTGGAGTTATTCGAAATCAAAATTTTCAATTGCTAAAAAGTGACACGCCCACTTTTACAATTTCACCCACTTTATGCGCAATTCTAGATTTACAAGATCTGTATTTGTATACCAAATTTCATCACAATATCTTGCACGGCTTACGAGCTATGGCGTCATAAAAGTTAAAATTTAGGGCTGTGCCACGCCTCTTTAAGAGCCTTTGTAAACATCAAACCTATCCTAATCTTAATTGTGTTCTCATCTTCAACAAATCACCAAATTTCATCAAAATCGCTGCAACTTTTTTTCAAAATGGACTTGGGTATATTTACAGAGTATGGGCGGAAGGCGTGGCCATTAACCGATTTCGCCCATTTTTATATGCTAGCAGCTTGCAAGAAGGTGTGACTTGTGTGCCAAATTTCATTGAATCAGCTGGCTTAGTTTTCTCGTAAACCTGTTTTCAATAGACAGACACACAGACAGACAGACAGACAGACAGACAGACGGACATAGCTATATCGACTCAGGTGGTGACGCTGATCAAGAACATATCTACTTTTCCATACCTGTCACGCCCCCTTCTATGCGTTACAAACGAAATGACAAAGTGAATATACCCTCTGTGTAGGGTATAAAAATAGAGAAAAAATGGAATCATCAGCACGGTTGCCACTTTGGTCCAATTGGACCAAAAGTGGTCTTTTTTTTTGCGTTTGGTCCGCTGGTCCTTTTTTTTTTTGATTTGGTCCTTTTTGAGAAATATTAAAAATAACATTCGTATATATAAATGTAGTGAATATGCATGTAGTGTTGGCTCCTAGTTATTCTAATAAAACGGCCTTCATTCACTTCATTCATTCATTTTAATAAATTATTATATTAACAGCCCTGGTTGGCTACAATCTCGCCGTTTCAGTCGCCGAGATAAAATTGGCTTTTCGGTTCCATACTTTTTGTCTATACATGTATAGCGTTTGGCGTCAGTCTCTTATAGTTGTATCTAGAAATGTCAAAATTTGGAGACAGGCTTTTTGATATAGCCAAAATGGAAAAGTGCACGTAAATAAAAATGTTTACAATTTTATCAAAAAAATGTATTTAAAATGTTTTTTCAGTACAATAATCACCACCAAAAGGCAATTTGAATGAAAAATTGATATTTTCGAAAAAAATCCATAATTTCAAATGGGTGTCGTGCTTGATGCTTGTATTGGCTTTCTAAGAGTCTTTTATTTTTTAATAACGTACATAAATCTTCTTTGTTGGGCAAAAATTGGAAATAAGTATACAAAAGCTTAATGGCAAAATTTATATTGATAAATGTTGAGGAGAAATGTCAAGTTTCGACACAAATGTATAGTTAATCCAGAAATGTCAATATTTTTGATATCCACAAAGTGTGGAAGCTAATTATATGGAGACAGTAAACTGAAAGCAACCATGAAACCGAAATTAAAATATTCGAAATTTATTTTTATAAATACGTTTGTTGCTTGTTACTTAAGGATTTCGTGCTAAAGACATTTACTATGGAGGTTCGGCTACCTTTCTTGTATTCACAACAGGAAGTTAACTTTAAATTAATTGTGTGTAATTTTATGCAAAACGATTTTGTCAAAAATACTAACTGCTTAAACCACTTTGATATATACGAAAAAGCCAAGTATTTACCTATAGCAAATATTTTTATAGGAAGCAAAGCAGAGAACTTTCTCGCAACTGATAAATTTTCAGATTCACAGCGAGTAATAATTAAAACAAATATTTTGAATTTTTACATTGAGCTTTTAAGACAAATAAAGGGTGTTTTTTTTAGAGGTATAGAGCTTCGAATTGAAATAAAACACAAGAAAATCGTTTTAATGTCCATCAATTTGGCTTTATTGGAAGGATAATTTTATGCCATTAATGTTTAAATATGATTTCGGGCATGTGGCCGCCGCGGCTGGCTCGAATAAAGCCAATGCTACAGGTCCAATTTTGAACCACTTTTTCGAGCATATGGGGCCGTATGTCGGCAATAACGCCACGAATGTTGGCTTCCAAGTCCCCTAACGTTTCTGGTTTGTTGGCGTAGACGAGCGACTTCACATATCCCCAAAGAAAATAATCCAATGGTGTCAAATCACACGATCTTGGTGGCCAATTGACAGGTCCATTCCGCGAAATTATGCGCTCATCGAATGTTTCCTTCAATAAATCGATTGTGACGTGCGCTGTGTGGCATGTAGCGCCGTCTTGTTGGAACCACAACTCATCCACATTCATGCCATCCAATTCGGGAACAAAATAGTCGGTTATCATGGCTCTATACCGGTCTCCATTAACGGTAACTGACTCTCCAGCATTATTTCGGAAGAAGTATGACCCAATGACTCCACCAGCCCATAGAGCACACCAAACAGTCAGTTTTTGTGGATGTAATGGCGTCTCAAGGGTCTCATGTGGATTCTCTTCACTCCAAATGCGGCAATTTTGCTTGTTGACGTAGCCATTCAACCAAAAATGAGCCTCATCACTGAACAAAATTTTGCGATGAAAATCAGCATCGAGATCAATCTCATTTTCGGCCCATACACCAAAATCACGACGCATTGCATGGTCTCGCGGCTTTAATTCTTGCACAAGCTGGATCTTGTAAGGTCGCAAGCCAAGATCTTTGCGCAAAATCTTCCATAAAGTTGATGGACAAAGCTCCAATTGCTGTGCACGGTGGCGAATCGATTCATTCGGGTCCTCTTCAACATTTTGCTCTACAGCGGCAATTGTTTCTTCGGTGCGCACTGTTCGACGTCTCTGCGGATGCGTATTATCACATAGAGTAAACGTAGTGCGAAAACGACCATAAAATGGACGGAGCTTGCGGTAAACTTCGCGAACTGAACCATTATTTTCGAAATAAATTTGCACGATTTGCAAGCATTGTTCTTTTGTCAACCTGTTCATGATGAAATGGCAAACCAAACTGAACATAAATGATATTAGAGTTGCCAGATTTGACCATAAAATTCCAGTTTTATCTCTATTCGAAAAACAAACCTCTAAAAAAAACACCCTTTACAATAAAGATTTGATTTTAGAAAGGAAGACTTGAAAAACTTATGTATTATAACTCCTCAAAAGGTTTTTTTGCTCATTTAATTCCATGTGATGTCGATATAATTGTAACACAATGGAAACTTTTAAGACTTTCTAGCAGTGACCTCAGAAGTGATATGGATGTTTGCTTTTTTGGGAAAAAGTAAGCTAATTTAAAAATGGAATTGATGAAAAATGTTTTAAAGAATAGACTGATTTTGTATTTGATTTAATGTGCCTTCCTTTTACGATTTGCTCTGTGAAGTCTTAAGCAATTTTTGCTATATTTTTTTTTCAATATGTTACTTCTTTGAGTTGTTAAATAAAACGAAATATTTAAATAAAAGATGGTCCTTTTATTTCCATTTTGGTCCTTTTTTTCTAAAATGTTGGTCCCAAAAAAAATTTCGGTGTGGCAACCGTGATCATCAGTGACTTTTAAGCCGATTAGTAAGAGTTTTTAAGACAGATATGTTTCACTTTTTGCGTAGATTTGTTGAGGACCCAAATATCAAGCGAAACGAAGCAAATATTGTTTTATCTCTTGTGTCTTTGTCATGAAATATCATACCATTCACACAACTTGGCTGGTAGGCGCGCCTTCAATAAATAAATCTATGTCGTGAACTTCGATTTGAAAGCAGATTCATTCTTAGGGTTGATTGAAGAATATAAAAAAGTCAAAAAAATGGTATGTTGAAGATATTTTGAGAAACATTTTTATACAAAAATACAGTCACCTGAGTATATAACCGCAATTCTCCTTTGTTATCGTAGTTTCTTAATTATTTACTTAAGTTGTAATGCACAGCCGTTGGCTGTGAGGCACTATTTGTTCAAAGTTATGCGATCCTGGTGCATCGGAGATTTTGAGGGTTAGGGGTACTCGCCATAATTTTAGAAATTTTTAAGCTGTTTGTTGTATTGGCAGTTGTTATAGTAATAGTAATAACAATTAAATGATATGAACTTACAACTATTTAGCAGCGATTTACAGTCAATCAATTTATTAATCGAACTTTGAAAACACAAGAAAAAAACAACAACTCCACAATACAGACACATGCTTATGCGGTTCTTAAAATCTCATCAGTACATTTTTGAATGATGCATACGTTAGCACTCAAATTCCACCCGCCATATCAATGCAAACATAACGAAAAGCTAACCTGGCGGGTGTAAATTTAGTGCTGACGTAGGCAGACTTTAAAAATCGAAACATATGTCTATAATCTAGAGTTATTGTTTTTTTCCTTTATTGTCAAAGTTCGCCACTGTCCATACGTTCATTTATTATATTAGATCTGGTTGCAGCACGACACACTTAATAACTTACGTCACTCAATCAAATCTATAGAATTAGAAGAAATAATATAAACATATGTATATATATACTTACATTGAGCGAGTCAAAATACACAATTAATGCTTCTACATTTTTCCGAACTCCAGGTGACAAATGAGCAATATCCACAACAGGAGTTAAGATTATACTGTTTTCATAATACTTTGTTTTAATGTTACATATGTAGCCTTCAATGTTACTAGAATCATCTTCACCATATAAAAGTAAATTTTCTCCATTAGCTTTTATAATATCTAAATAAAATAATAGATAAATATTTTATTCATACGTATCTATTGCAATTTAAAACTTTATATAATATTTTTTATACTGTTGCAACAATTAATTTCAGGAAGGATTCTGGGAATAAAATCAATAATCAAAATTATACACCTAAGGGGTTTATGATCAAAAGTAGTGTCACTGCGCGAACGGATGAACACGCTTTTTGTTTTGTTAACGTTGATTCTGAGACTATGACCAAAATCTTCTTTTTATAGATACAATTATATTAATATAGTAATAAACCTTTTAGTTGAAATAAAACACATTTGTAGTGTTGATGAACATTTATTTGATAACTTTTCAATGAAGTTTAATATTTACATCGGCGATTTTATACGAATCGTATTTTTATACAAGATCGTTTCAGGAAACCTAAAATCGTTAATTGCGAAAATCTTTCTTTTCCATATTTTTAAAACTTAGGATGAAAACGCATTCTCTAAAAAAACCTCAATTCTCTTGTCAAATCGAACAAGAAATGTAAAAGTTACTCAAAAATCAATGAAAAATGGTAATTTCCATATATAAATCCAATCCCGTGTATAGGCTATTAACAATGTAATTGAATAAAGAACGAATTCATTGAAGGTATTTTAGTGTCTTATGTGTTCAATTGTACCCTAAAAATGATAAGTCCAAAAATACTATTAAATTTAGGCTTGGACTTTTGAGAGCGTTTTAAATTCGTCTCTTTTTATGTTTTTAATAATAATTCAAATTCTATACATTTTTGGAAGACATATATTATCAGATTATTTGTAGGGAATAAAATCATATCGAAATGGCATTTTATGTATGTAGTCAATATCCTATATACGGGAATGCATGAAAATATAGAAAATAATTATCTTTTGAAATGGATTTTTGAATAACTCTTACATTTCTTTGTCATTCCTTTTCCGCAACTAGGCGGAATTGGAGAAGTGGCCGTGGAATATTTCAACTTAATCATATATGCTACTTTTTCATCGATTTTGAATTGTTTCAATATTTTTCAACAATTTCCATATTTTTTCGAATTTTTCAATTTCTTTCAACTTAATTTCATGGTTTCCATATTTTTCAGTTTTTTCAACTGTTTCAACACTTTCGAACCTCTTTTAACCATTTAGATTTTTTCCGACTTATTCAACCTCTTCAACGTCTTTTTTACATTGACTTAAAATGTAATTTCAATGCAGTGTAAGTTTCGGCCTGACCGAAGATGACACCTTTACTAGTTTTATTCTATTTTTCACTTATTTCTCAAATATTTCAGAGCCGCAATATACTACCCTTATTTGGATCATATGATTTAAGAATTGAAATCATCATTCCAGTGTAAATTTTTGAGCATTTAACCCTTAGAAGGTTTAATTCCGGTAAATCACTCGAATGTGTCAGTTGACAAAATCGTGGAGGTTGCCCTAACTTACGAGAGTGCTTTAAATTGCAGTAAA